>QEPC01001112.1:852892-871030 GCA_003113815.1 Sphenodon punctatus
GGGGGGGGGGGAATCACAAACACAAGGTTTCAGTTTAAGGTTTAAGTTTCATTTCAGTACAAAACAAATGAAACTTAAAGCAATCTAATAATCCTACTCAGCGCCTGCTGTTCAGGAACAGTGACTAGCTCGGAAGGTGTTGGGAAGGGGGGAGGCAGATAGTTCATTTCTTGCAAACCTCTCCACCCCTGGTGCCTGGAAGTCTTCTCCTCAGTGACTAGTACTACCCCTCCCTGTCACCTTACAGTGAACCTTTTTTTGCCACCCGAACTCACCCGAACGCGATCCGAACTGACCGAACTGTTGGGCCATTTCACTGTTTGGTGTTCTGTTCTGTTCGGTATGCTTGTGTTTGGGTTCATGTTCGGTTGTCCGAACAGGCTGAGTTCAGGCCGAACTCTGAACTTCTGAACCGTGTTCGCCCATCCCTAGCAGGTGGTGCCAGCCCTTTACCGGGCTTTAAAGGAGCGGGTGAGGGAGCAACTGACAAGGGCTACAGTTGTCACAGTCCACTTCACCACAAACCTGTGGTCGAGCAGGAATGAGCAGCATGCCTACCTGGCAGTGAAGGTGCACTGCTGGCAGGACCCAGAGGCAACATTTGGCAGTGACAGGAGGGGACCCGAAGCAGGGTATAGGTGGGCCCTGCTTCAGGCAGAAGTAATGGGTAGCCCCCACACCACTCAGAACATCGAGGCAGTCCTGACTGCCATGGTGAGGGAGTGGGTCACACCTGGTGCACCCTTCACCAAGGGGTGCATGGTGATAGACAATGCAGCCAACATATTGAAGGCAGTCCACAAGGGGGGCTTCACCACCATCCCTTGCACCGCACACACCCTTCAACTGGTGGTCAGGGATGCTCTGGGTTTGGAGGAGAAGGGGATTGGGGCAGGGACCCTTCGCTCTCTGATCGAGTGGGGGGTGGGGGGAAGCTGTCCGGTTTCTTTAACCAGAGCATGAAAGGCAGCAACCTCCTCCAAGCAAAGCAGGCCAAGCAAGGCTCCCCAGTGCACCACCTGGTGCAAGATGTGTCCACCCAGTGGAATTCCACGTTCCTGATGCTCAAGCAGCTTCTCAAGCAGAAAGCCACCTTGCATCAGGTTCAACTGGTGACAGACAGCAGGGCACCTCCAGTGTACGATGGGGCAGAATGGGAGATCCTGGATCATATGGTCTTCATGCTGAGACCGTTCCTGGCCATGATGGAGACCATCAGCTCCTTCACGGCCACCATCAGCCAGGTGACCCCTCTGATCCAGTCTCCTCAGGAGGTTGAAGGAAATTCTCCAGGGGCAGGATTGTGGCCCTCAGGGCAAGAAGCTGCAGGATGAGGTGGTTGACCTGGTGTGGACGCTGAAGCCACGGCTGAAGGCATGGTTCGATGAGCTCCTGAAGTGGGTGGAATATGTTTTGGCAACCATGCTGGACCCCAGTGTCAAGGGCAGCATGGCACGCCAGACAGCTCTTTATGGCCACTGGAAAGGTGACCTGGTGGAGAGGGTCTGGCAGGCAGAGAGGTGGTGCCCAAGAACAGTTACGTGAGGGAGTACGACAGCACCTCAGTAGCAGTGGAGAGCTACCTGGAGGAGGAGCCGTGCATAGAACCCAGCAGCGACCCTCAGCCTACTGAACCAGCAAGACCAACATGTGGCCGGCCCTGTCCAAAGTGGCCAAGGGTCTCTTGTCCTGCCCACCAACGAGTATCCCCAGCGAGTGGGTGTTCTCTATGGCGGGGTACATTTGCTCACCACACTGCCTGAGACTGGTGTCCAAGTTGGTGGCACAGTTGCTTTTTACAGAGGTGAACCTTCCACTGCTCAGATTCCCTGAGCTGCCCCTGGACATGGATTGATGGTGCAGTGGTACACTTCATCCCATGCCAGCAACAGTCTTGGGACAGGGCTCCTCTTCAATCTGGGCTGCTGCTGCTGAGGTGCTGTCCCTCCCTCCCAATGCCCGGCGCCAGCCCTGCCACTCTCTCTCTCTCTCACTAGATGGCCTCAGATGGCCTATTTGACTGACCTCATGACACAGGGTGGCATTGGGAAGCTGTATGTCTGCCAGCTGGCCTCTGGCTAGATGATCTTGGCCCACCTATCTGACTGGTTCTCTCGCGCACATGCTGCACAGTTTTCACCAGCCCATCTGAGTGCCCTGCTAAGGTCCCAGCCTGCCTTCCCTACTGCCTCTTATGCCACACTGTCTGTCTCCCTGCCCGCCCGCCCAGGTGGCCAAGATCAAAGCCTGCCTCAGCCAGCGTTCCGATGCTCATTCCACGCTGCCTGTCTGCCCACCCACCCAGGTTGCCAAGCTCAAACCCTGCCTCAGCCAGCCTTCTGATGCTCATTACACACTGCTTGTCTGCCCGCCCACCCGTCCAGGTGGCCAAGATCAAAGCCTGCCCCAGCCAGCCTTCCGATGCTCATGCCACACTGCCTGCCTACCCAACTGCCTGCCCAGATGGCCAAGATCAAAGCCTACCCCAGCCTGCCTTCTGCTCATGCCACGCTGCCTCTCTGCCCGCCAGCCCACCTGCCTGCCCAGGTGGCCAAGATCAAAGCCTGTCCCAGCCTGTCTTCTGCTCATGCCACGCTGCCTCTCTGCCCACCTGCCCAGGTGGCCAAGATCAAAGTCTGCCTCAGCCAGCGTTCCAATGCTCATGACACCCTGCCTGTCTGCCTGCCCGCCCTCCCAGGTGGCCAAGATCAAAGCCTGCCTCAGTCTTCCTTCTGCTCATGCCATGCTGCCTGTCTGCCCAACTGCCCGCCCAGGTGGCCAAGATCAAAGCCTGCCTCAGACAGCCTTCCGATGCACATACCATGCTGCCTGTCTGCCCACCTACCCAGGTTGACAAGCTCAAACCCTGCTTCAACCAGCCTTCCAATGCTCATGCCACACTGCCTGTCTGCTCGCCTGCCCAGGTGCCCTGGACCAAAGCCTGCCTGTCTGCCTTCTGTTCATGCCACGCTGCCTGTCTTCCCAACCGCCCACCCAGGTGGCCAAGATCAAAGCCTGCCTCAATCTGCCTTCTACTCATGCCACGCTGCCTGTCTGCCCACCTGCGCAGTGGCCAAGATCAAAGCCTGCCTCAGTCTGCCTTCTACTCATACCACACTGTCTGTCTACCCGTTTGCCCACCTGCCCACGTGGCCAAGATCAAAGCCTGCCTCAGTCTGCCTTCTGCTCATGCCACGCTGCCTGTCTGCCCACCCTGTAGGCAAAGATGAAGCCCTGTCCCAGCCTGCCTACTTCTCATGCCAATGTGCCTGTCTGCCTGCCCTGGCAACCCTGGGTGATGTGCCTCACTGGCCTGGTAATCCCGCTGCTGCTGTCTGCTGGTCCAAGGGTGCTCTGCCCTGGCAAATCCAAATGTGCCCATGTAATCCTGTTGCTGCCATCTACTGCTGTATGAAAGCTCTTCCCTTGCAAATTCTACCATCCTAGCTCCATGGGTGCTGCGCACAAGCAAATCCTGATGCTGCCGTCCCTACTGTTCCACAGGTTCTGTGCCAGGTCAATCCAATGTCTGCTGCTGCTGCCAATGCTGCCTCTGCTGTCTGCACCATGAGTTATGTGCCCCAGCAATCCAATGTCCAATGCTGCTGATGCCAATGCTTCTTCTGCTGTCTGTACCATGGGTTCTTCTACCAGGCAATCCAGTGTCTGCTGCTGCCAATGCTGCCTCTGCTGTCTATGGCATGGGTTCTGTGCCCGGGCATTCCAATGTCTGCTGTTGCTGCTGCCAATACCACCTCTGCTGTCAGTGCCATGGGTTATGTTACCAGGCAATCCAATGTCTGCTGCTGCTGCTGTCAATGCCGCCTCTGATATCTGTGCCATGGGTTCTGCTACTGGACAAGTCAATGTCTGCTGCAGCTGCCAATGCTGCCTCTGCTGTGATTGCCACAGGTTCTGTGCCCCGGCAACCCAATGTTCGCTTCTGCTGCCTCTGCTGTGCCACGGGTACTGTGCCCCAGAAATCCAATGTGTGCTACTGGGTAGCCACATGACTCACCACTAGGCAAGGCTTGACCAATTTGAATAATAGTTTGTTGAGATCCTGCGAGTAGAATGTAAGCCTGCAGCACCCGGCCAAGCAGGGATGCCAGCTTCTGCTGCTGCTCTGCCAATGCCAGACAGCCTGCAATGCCCAGACGAATATGGGGTACATGCCACTCCAGCCCCAGGACCCACCATCAGGGTTCTGGGGCCTACGTCCCAGGCAGAAAGGACTGTCAGTCCACTTTATTTATTTTATTTATTTAAAAGCATTTTTTAGCTGCCCCCTCATGCCTATGGCATCTCGGGGTGGCATACAACACTACAATAACAATAAAAAATATTTTTAAAACCATCAACAATAAATTTAAAAACAGTCCCATCCAACCCTCCCCCCCCCCCCACATCCCCAATATCCCCAACCCTCCCCCCCCCCCCACATCCCAAATATCCCCAACCCTCCCCCACTCCCTTCTGAAGGCTGGGCGAACAGCCAAGTCTTGCAGGCTCACTGGAATGCCAGTGGCCATCTAGAAGCTGCCACTCTAGTCCAGGACCCACCATCAGGGTTCTGGGGCCGTCATTCCACTCACAAGGAGCTGTCATTCCACTGCATCAAGAAACAGCTAGCCACTCCAGTCCCAGGATTCACCGTCAGGTTTCTGGGTCATACGTTCTAGGCAGGGAGGACTGTCCATCCAGAAACTGCCACTCTAGTCCCAGGACCCACCATCAGGGTTCTGGGACCATCATTCCGCATACAGAGTTGTAATTCCACTGCATCTAGAAGCTGCCACTCTAGTCCCAGGACCCACCATCAGGGATCTGGGTCCGTCATTCTGCTCACAGGGATCCATCATTCCACCACATCAAGAAACAGCCAGCCACTCCATCCCCAAAACCCACCATCACGGTTCTGGGGCATACATTACAGGCAGGAAGGGCTATCCATCCATGTCATCCAGAAACAATAGGGGTGCTGCTGCTGCTCAGCCTGCTGCTACTGCTAGGGCTGGGGGCAGGGATAGACCCCGCCGGCTGAAAGGGGTGGCTGCTCCCACTCCCACCATCCCCAGGGGCATCCTGCTGCTGCTGCCACACACCCTTCAGAACCCGCCCTCTCTGCCTGCCAGACCCTCTCCACCAGCTCATCCTTCCAGTGGCCATAGAGACCTGTCTGGAATGCCACACTGCCCTTGACCCTGGGGTCCAGCATGGTTCCCAACACATATTTCTCCTGTTGCAGGAGCTCATCAAACCGCGTCTTCAGCCCTGCCTTCAGCTTCCGCACCAGGGTGGCCGCCTTATCCGCCAGTTTCTTGCCCTAAGGACCACAATCCTGTCCCTGGAGAATCTCATCCAGCCTCTTCAGGAAACTCTGGACCAGAGGGGTCACCTGACTGATGGTGGTCGTGGAGGAGCTGATGGTCTCCGTCATGACCAGGAAAGGTCTCAGAACAAAGACAGTGTGAGCCAGGATCTCCCATTCCACACTATCGTACCCTGGAGGTGCCTCGTTGTCCGTCACCAGTTGAACCTGATGCAAGGTGGCTTTCTCCTCAAAAAGCTGCTCGAGTATCAGGAACATGGAATTCCACCTGGTGTACACATCCTGCACCAGCTGGTGCACTGGGGAGCCTTGCTCGGCCTGTTTCACCCGGAGGAGGTCGCTGCCCTTCACACTCCGGTTAAAGAAACCGGCAAGCTTCCTCCCCACTCTATCAGGGAGCTAAGGGTGCCTGCCCCAATCCCCTTCTCCTCCAAGCCCAGAGCTTCCCTGACCACCAGGTGAATGGTGTGTGTGGTGCAAGGGATGGTGGTGAAGCCCCCCTCATGGGATGCCCTCAATATGTTGGCTGCATTGTCTGTCATCAAGCACCCCTTGGTGAAGGGCGCAACTGGTGTGACCCACTCCCTCACCATGGCGGTTAGGGCTACCTCGATAATCTGAGAAGTGTGGGGGCTGCAGTGTCCATGACTTCTGCCTGAAGCAGGGCCCACCTATAACCTGCTTCGGGACCCTTCCTGCCAAATGCTGCCTCCAGGTCCTGCCACCAGTGTGCCGTCACTGCCAGGTAGGCATGCTGCGCGTTCCTACTCAACCACAGGTCAATGTTGAAGTGGACTGTGGCACCCCCAGCCCCTACCAACTGCTCCCTTACCCACTCCTTTAAAGCCCGGTACAAGGCTGGCACCACCTGCCGACTCAGGTGGTGCACAAGGACAGCTTAAACTGGGGGGCCAGGAAGCCAATCATGCACCTAAACCCCATGTCCACGACCATCGAGAAGGGCTGCCTATTAAGTGCAATCATTTTCCCTAACATGCATGTGGCTTTCAGTTGAAAGTCACGTTGCCCTCCACATTCTGCAGCTGCCGATGGACTTGGCAGCTGCCCCCACCCCAGCTCCTCCATGGTGCACTGACACTTCTGGGCCTCAACTGGCTGCTGCTTCTGCACCACTGACAGCACTGATGGAAGGGGCAGAACATAGTGATGACACAGCTCTCATAGGGACATGTGGCCAGCCCTGTCCAATGTGGCCACAGGTCTGTTGTCCTGCCCACCAATGAGTGTCCCCTGCGAGTGGGTGTTCTCTATGGTGGGGGACATTTGCTCTCCGCACCGTCTGAGACTGGTGGCCAAATTGGTGGAGCAGTTTCTGTTCCTTAAGGTGAACTTTCCACTGCTAGGATTCCCCGAACTGCCCCTGGACATGGATTGATGGTGCAGTGGCACACGCCATCCCATGCCAGGGCAGTCTTGGGACGGGGTTCCTCCTCAATCTGGGCTGCTGCTGCTGAGGTGCTGTCCCTCCCTTCCAATGCCCGGCGCCTTCCCTTTAACTAGATGGCCTTGGACGGCCTATATGACTGACCTCATGATGCAGGGTGGCATTGGGAAGCTGAAAGCCTGCCAGCCGGCCTCTGTCTAGACAATCTCAGCCCACTTATCTGACTGACTCTCTCTCAGGCGCGCACTGCACAGTCTTTGCCAGCCTATGTGCGTGCCTTGCCAAGGTCCCAGTCTGTCTTCCCTACTGCTTCTCATGCCACACTGCCTGTCTGTCCGCCCCGGTTGCCAACCTCGAACCCTGCCTCAGCCTGCCTTCCGCTCCTCATGCCACTCTGCCTGTCTGCTGCTGCTGCCGCTGCTGCCTCTGCTATGCCATGGATTCTGCTACCGGGCAATCCAATGTCTGCCAATGCTTCACCAATGCCTGGCAGTCTGCAATGCCCGGTCAAGTAGGGGTGCCAGGCCAGCCACCAAGACCTAAGCCTTCTCGGCCTCTGCTGCTGTTGCTTCAGCTGGGTCTCAGATGGCCAGCCATGGTGCCATGGGTACCCCCGGATTCCAAGCACCAAGCCTGCCTGCCCGGGCAAGCTGGGGTACCAAGCACCAAGCCTTGTCAGTCTCTGCTGCTGCTGCTGCTGCTGCTGCTGCTGTGTCTCCGACGGCCTGCCATTCCCCCACAGGCACCCCTGGAGCGCCCCAAGCCTCCTGGCGGGACTGAACTTTCCGAACGTTCGAGGGGGCTCTGAACTCTGCTGGACCGAATGCACGAACCCAAACTAAGTTTTTGGACCGAACATCCAAACCCCGTTCTGTTCGCACATCCCTACCCTCCTCATTTCCCACCACATCTGTTCTGTGTATCTTTCCATTGGTCTGCCTCTGTAGACTATAAGTCTCTACCACCACCACCCTGATCTACTATGCTCCTCAGTCAGCATGTGATTTACATGATTTACAACATGGGGTAGTGTGGGAGCTGCTGGGGCAGCAGTAGGTCCTGGGAAACCCATACTGAATACACTGCAGCATAGGACCCTCTTAGACTGAGGTCCCTCACAATGCAGTGTACATGGGTAACCTGGCCCTGGGGTGATGACTTTTAAAGCTCCCACCAAAACTTTCAGAATGCAAGAGCTCCTTCATCTTGCACCTGTTAGCTAGGAGTGTGCAGAAGGCACATCATTCATTTTCATTGTAGTTTCAAAAAAACCTTTAGTTTCTGGGGGTTTCATAAAGGACTCTGATTTGTTGTTGTTGTTGTTGTTGTTGTTGTTTAATTGTATTTTATTAAAAATAAAAATAAAAAAGTCACTGAGCATGTTCAAAATGGCCACCTGGTGTCATTCCACACTTGTGCAGTCGTTCTTCAAAATGGCTGGGGCAGCATTGGCGCCATTTTGGATAAGGGTATGCATGCACAGAATAGCCCCAACAGCCATTTTGCACATGCACAATGATTTTTATTATTATTTTTTAAATAAAATAAAATGAAGAAATAAAAAGGAAAACAAATTAAATCAAAGCAATGTCATTTGCTTATTGATTCATTTTCATCATCCTAGTTACAAAAACGAATGGAGCTCCATTGGTTTTTGTAATTAATTAAACAATATGAAATTGCATACCCCGACTGTCAGCCCTTGGGCTGCAATGGTCCTGGTCACTAGTGGCCTGTGGCCTATCCTCCCTGCCCTCTCCTCTCTGGGCATGGTGTCAGCACAGTCACTGAAGGATACAACAACCAATGGTACACATTTTCTTATAAATTTGATGAAGACCCTAGCATGACAGTCTAACCCACCTACAATCAATGATCCTATCAGTCCATTTTACATGGTTCACTTAGCTATTCAGAAACTTAATTTAAGTCTGGAATAATATTACTTTTCTCACTGTTACAGTATGACCTTGCATACAGGTTGCTAAAAGAGCAGTTGATACTCCATGAAAAAGTATTTTCATTCATGCTTCTGGCATAGTCAGATTTTTGCCTAGACCATTCAGTTGCTTCTTTAGCAATACTCTAGTGAAGTATATGGAAAACATAACAGAAATAAGAAGTATTCCATCTGTGTCTAATATACTGTATCTGCTCTATGAAAGATGGGATCAAATTACTGCCAAGTTAGACTATGTACCAAGGTTATCTAAATGTACTTTGGCAATTAGAATCAGACTTGTGAAGGCACCTGAAGGGTCATTTAATCCAACCCTCCTCGTACAAAGCAGGAACAGTTCCCTTCCTGTGCAAAGCAGCACTCTGCCTCTCTCCTCACCCCCACCCCCCACATATAAATGTAATGTTTCTGGTGTGAATACTTGGGTGCACAAAAACAATATTTTCTTTCTGTCGGTGAACACAGGCATGCACTTTAACTCTACTTTAACACTGTTTCAACATGACTGTAATATGTATATGTTCGCAGGAGGGGCGGGATACAAATTGAATAAATAAAATAAATAAATATATGTAAAATAGGGCGCCAATGCATCCCTGCAACATGCATAAGAAATATTAAAACAGTGTTAAAGCAGAGTTACGTGCATGTCTGTTTTCACCCTGTGAGCCTTCGTGAAAGCAAAGCTTTGCTATCTGACTATTCATGGAAAACAAAAAGCAAAAGAAACATAAGCAAAGCAAATACATTTTGTAGATTCAAAGAAATGCTCATTGAGTTGTTAATGTGGCACTTGCACATCAGAGTCATTCCTAAAATGTTTTTCTTTCTGCAATTGGAGGCATAATAGTATTGTAACAGCTGAAAAAGAAAATAACAGTCTGCGATGGAGTCTAGCTGCCAAAGTGAAATTGCAATATTTTAACATCTGTTTTCATCCTGAATCAAGATGAAAAGTTGAAATATCAAAAGGTTTTACAGAACAAAAAACCCTGAGAATGTAAAAATGAAATAGATATCCCTAAGACTCTGTAGCTGATCAGCAACTGAAAAGAAACTATGGTGCATGATGGGATAAGTAGTCCATGCGCTGAAAAAGAGTTGTAAGGGCCTGGAATTATAACTCCCATAAGCACTGAGGAAACATTTCACTTGGATTTTCCCTATGAAACGTTTTGCTGAAATAATTTGTTCCCCAAGAAAATAGTTCTATAACAATACATTTTCCAATTCAAAAGTGTTTTGTTTTTGTTTGTTTTTGTTGTATTTGCCCTTCTCCTTAGCAATTCTGTATTATGTTGTCACTGCAATAAACTGGAGTTAGGGTCCACTCCTGATCCCTTGAAGTCAAGCCTTATCTCTGCAGCTGTAATCCATTTTGAAATGTCAATAATGACTGAATATCAGCCAATTACTTACACATTCTATCCTAATTTAATTATTTCAATATTATCTTCTCTATTGATTCACCAAGAAGATTTTCAGATTTGGATCGTCTTTGATTTCACTCCCAGAAGGACATCAACGTTTTGTGGCCTCCTTCTATGGATAGAATCGGAATTCAAGTCAGTTACAATCCAAACTAAAAGAACACTTCTGCTGAAGTAGCTTCATGACAGAAGACCTTCTTCAAACCTTTTATTTTCCTCCCTTCCTTCTGTTTGCCACAAAAGAATCCTTCTTCTTAAGAACTACAAATATTCATGTATCAATGAAAAACTCTGCTGCACAGAGAGCACAGTTGTTACAGAGAGCTCTCCTAGTCTGACACCACCTAAAATCCCACCAGTACACACAAAGTAGGGATGTGCGAACGCGGTTCGGAAGTTCAGACAGAACTCGAATAGTTCGGTCGACCGAACCAAACTTTTGAACCGAACTTGAATTCGACCAAACTATTCGGTCAAATCCGAACCAGTTCAGAAGGCCAAAAAACCCCAGTTTTGAATGTACAAACTCAGTTTGGAAGTTCGGAATTCGACCGAACCCGAATAGTTCGGTCAACCGAACCAAACTTTCGAACCTAACTCGATTTTCGAACTTGGTTCTGTTCGCACATCTCTAACACAAAGAGCAATTGAGAGGGAGAAAATCCAAAACTCAGAAAGGTGGCCTTGTTCCCTCTCTATAGTGTGGAAAACTCTCCCATGACTGAAAGCTCAGAAGCTTTTTTTAAATGTCTCCATCTCAAATACATAGCATTTTCTAAGTGTATGAAAATGGATATGTACAGCCTAGAGAAAAGATGACTATGGTGGCCAGTGTCACAGAAGGCAGTGTCACAGAAGGCAGTGGGCAGAAGAGGAGGAAATGGGCATAAATTGCAGCAATGTAGATTTCAGTTAAATATTAGGGATGTGCACGGGGGGGGGGGAGTTTGTATTTCTGATTTCTACTCTACTTTCAGTGCCAATTTTTGTGTTGTGTCTTGAAATTTTGGGACCTGCTACAGTTGGCTGGGAAGCAAGCAAGCAAGCAGGCATGTAGCCTGTGTGTTTAGAGGGTGCAACCCTTTGTATTTCTTTACATACATACACATGCGCAGGCAGTGACCCTACAATTAACAGTAAGGTTCTTGGTATTGTGAGCTCCAGAGGATGAGCACAAGGTAGTACAATCTCATGCACTTGTCCCATCCCATCCGGTTCCATGTGCAGTTCCATTTCTAGCTGCCTGTGGAAGAAGGCCACGCCCTCAAACCACAAACTACTCAAACAACAAAAGTAAGTCAAAGCACAATCTACTCCTATAGATCACCATTGTTGGGGCTAAATTAACCTCCCACCCCCTCGGATCACCACAACATACCATGAAACTTGAAAGATGCTCATACAGCTAAACCAACAATTAAAAATATAAAATTAGAAGAAGTTGAGAAGCACAAAATACACTAACACATACACAAAAACTGCAGGACATTTTTGTGCTTCCAAAACAAAAGCCAAAAAAGCCTTTTTTGTGTTTAGTTGTGTTTTATTCAAACCCAAATACAAAACCCTATTAAATATTAAGAAAAACTTCCTAACTGTGAGAACTGTTGGGCAATGGAATAAGCTACCCAGAAAGGTCGTCGAATCACCTTCCTTTGAGGCTTTCAAAAACTTATGTCCACAGTGCTGTAGACAGGGATATCCTGCCACGAAGGCGGGGGGGGGGGGGGGGCCTCCCTGGGCCCATGGCACAGGGAAGGGGGGGGGGGGGGGGGGGGGGACAGGATAGACCCAGTCCCTTCCAACCCTAAAATTCTATGATTCTGTCTCCATGAATTTGAATTATCGGGTATCTCACATCTGTGCAGTCATGTTCAATTTATTTATTTACCCATTCATATTATTCCACCCTTCCCTTCGGGATCAGAACAGATTACGAAATACAACAATAAATTCACAAATAAACCAAGTAAAATCCCCTAGCCTCTTAATATATTAAAAGACATCAAATGAAATGGAGTAAAATAATGTAATCCCCCCAACTGACAATAGTCCAGCTCAGCCCTTGCTTGCCAAACACTTGGCCAAACAAAAAGGTTTTATATCACCCGTGGAAGATGAGCAGGCCCAGGCTTAGATTAATCTCCAGTGGAAAGGAGGGGCAGTCATCAAGAATGTTCTTATTGTGGAAATGTGGCAGGGAGATAGTACCTGCAAGAGGGCATTCCCGCCTGACCTAACAGGCCTTGTGGGACAAGAGGGGCGAGGTAGTCTTTCAGAACTTACATCTAACACTATACAAGTGCGTACACAAAAGTGATTTCAGTGAATGAGCCTTGGTTGTGACCCTTGGTCTGTTGTGGTAAGGTGTCAACCTTTGGTGATGATCTCAGAACCATCTCTTTGAATGGCTAATTGCTCTTGCTTGGGAGCAAGCAGGAAGCTACAAAACCGAGTCTAAAATTAATAAAGGACTGCTAGGGAGAGACAAGACTAATGGTCTGAGAAGCTAGTTTCATGAGATTTGGAGTTTCCCCCAGAGTCCTAACATCTCTCTGGGGCATCCTGAGGCAGAGTCTGGAAGCTTGCCTTGGAGTCCTGTGACACTAGGGCATAATCTTGGCTGGCTATCCAGGAAGGCCTGCTAGACTACAGAGTTGGCCAAAGTGTGTCTGGAAGACTGAAGTCTGTGGAAGGAACTGGCAGAATATAAGTAGTATGCGTATAATAGAATAATTACGTGGACTGCGAGCTGTTGTAAATATGGTGGAAACTTACGCGTGCTTGTGGAACACTATCCTACGAAATCTTGTGACAAGTGAACACCACATTGTTACACACTAAAAATGAGAAAAACATTTCCCCCCTTTGGAAACAGTTTCTCTGAGCTGCCCCTCACACTGACCATTCCAGAATTACTTAAGCTCAAAGAATGGGTAAAAAGTTTTTGAGGTCAAGGTAAGTTCCTGATGGCACATTTGTTATGGAAAATTATATACTGAGCCCTTCATGTGTAACATTGGAATAAGTGACTTGAAAGAAGAAAAATGGGATTATCAAGTTTCCATGGGAAAAGACCAAGCCCCTGATCATAAACCATTCACACACTATGGATAAAAACAAATGAGATAGTAACCTACAATAGCCCGCAACTCACCTGCTTGTCAGCTTGGTGACCGCCAGATATTCATCCACATCTGCCTGGGGGCGGGTGGCCAGAGAGGTCAGCAACACGGCCCAGGCTAAGGCTCGCCCAGTCAGGCTAATCTGGGCTAATATGTGCCCTCCTATCTGTTAGACCCCGCCAATCCATGAAGCAAGATCTGAGGATTGAGCCCAGAGGAGCACATTACCCCAACTGCCAAACACTGCTTATCAGGGGCCTGGAGTAGCAACCAAACCGCTGATGGAGAGCCCAGAGCAGCACACTTTCCCTGGCTGCCAAACAGCTGGGGGGTGGGTGGAGGAGCATGCTCACCTGGCCAGCAAACATTCTGGAGGAGTGCTCTCAGCCAGGTGCAAACACCTGGCCTGCCAATGGTCTGCAAAGGGTCTGGAGAAGCACGCTGCCAAACAGCTGATGGGGGAGCTTGGAGGAGTATGCTCACCCAGCCTTCAATACAGTAACCACCCAGTTAGCTTAAGTGTCTAACTGACCCCAGCTGTGAGAAAATAAGAGGTCAGCTAGAAGCCTGGACAATAAAATCCTGGGTAGTTAGTTCAGAAGCTGGACCACCAGGAAAGAGGCCAGAGTCTTGGAGGGCGGGCAAGAAAGCCCCTTCACCCACGTCCTTTCAACATGATGACACAACATTTTGAAAAGGCCATGGCCTTGTCAGAAAAGGATTGAAGAGCCCATTTTCACCTGCCACTTTCTGACATGCCCATGTCCCTGCCTTAAGGTGGCCATGGAAGAGGTGCTAGGGAGTGTGCCTCAGGGGTGGGAAAGCTCAGGGAGGCTGACCCTGCACAATCATGATATGCCATGGAGTTAGTTAGCTTAGGTAGGACTCGGGGTTGGGGTTCCTAGCTACGTGTCGAACCGACCACAGCTTACAAGGAAAAGCAGGAGGATTGTCAATTGGACTGATGTTATGAACGGGCTGGCACTGTAAAAAAAAGTACTTGGTGATGGAAGAAATATACTTATTGAGTGCTGGAGAATCTGATCCTGAAAAGCCTTAAGATCAGAGATGGTCACGCTACTACAACCCATCAGAGAGGAGATTGCATAGGTCCATTGCATTCCACCAAGTTTTTCTTCCATCAGAGGCTCTGAACATCCTCCACTCAGTATTTTGCCTGGTAACTACAATCAGGAGATGGTGAAAGGTGTTTACAGACATTTCTTGTGCTTCTCCTTAAAAACAAATCACTCCAGTGTTTGAGTTAGCTATTTAAGTTTTCTATCATGCTTTTCAAGATTTCTTCAGCAACTGCACATGTACAAATCAAGGGTGCCATCAAGTGGTTGCTTAGATTAATTCTACTTGCTATCTGCTTGTACTTGCTAAGAGCAGAGTACAAATAGCACTGAGGCCTCCCGTGTGATCTCCCCCAAACACTACTTCAAACTCCCCCCACAAGCTTCTCGTACCATCTGCATTTGGTTATTGTATTACACAAAGGGGACAAAAGGGGGTTTCTTTGTGTGCTTTCAGTTTTGTCTTTGCTGGGACCCTAGGTGTGTTTCACACATCTAAAGGCTCAAGTCAAGTCAAGTTTATTCATAACTGGGCATAGCTGAAGCCATAATCCAAAAAAAGATTAACTCAAAGTACAATCCCAGAGATGGTACAGCCTTAATTGCAGCTATATCCTCCTGTCTAGTAATGGCATTAATTCTGCTGCAACTCTCCAAACCAGCCACCTGTAAACCCTTACTCTGAACATATTAAACGGAGAATCCCAAGTTGGCTATGCTGTTCCTCATCTTCATCAACCATGGAGATTCAAAGGCATCCTTTGCCAATAATGAAAATAAACCCAGTTTTGGAAAAATCTCCACTCATAGTCAGAGTACTAACACATATTTAAGCACTCTCTGGTTCCATCTAAGGGTGATTTCAGACGAGACGGGGGCCCTATTGGCCCTGTCATGGAATCACTCTATTGATTCCCCGGCGGAATCTGCCCGGCCCATCAACAGACAAGCTGGCAGATTCCGCCGGGGAATCGGGGAGGGGACGGGGCTGCGTGGCGCAACGTGCGGCTGCACAGCCCCACCCCCCACGATCCTGAGGCCGCCCGCCCGCCCTCTGGGAGATGGGCGAGCGCTGCGGCCAATGCGGCCGTGGTGCCCCCCCCCCCAAGGTATTGACCAGGGCCTGGAATCGGCAGCGAACATGTCCGCCGATTCCAGGCCGTGGTCAGGGGTCAGATGAGACGTTACCACACTCAACCACGGTGAATCCCGCCATGGTTGAGCGTGGTAACATCATGTCTGTTGGGACAAAAAGTGATTCCCACCAAGTGTTCACCCCCAGTGGGAATCACTTTGACCACGCTTTCGGAGATGGTGCCCAGTCCATCCTCAAAAGCGTGGTTATTTTGCTCACTGCCGGTGGTGCACCGTGGTGAACATCTGGCGGTGTGCAAACACACATTACAGGACCATCCACCACCACGGGGGATTTACCATGGTTGAGTGTGGTACCACAACGTCTGAAAATACCTTGTTTCCCCATCTCTGTTCTGATTGCGGCTGAAGGTATTCCTGCTGGCAATTGCAGCAGCTTTCTCAGAAAGACAAATTGAACCCCGTCCAGGTTAATTGGGCGAACAACAGTCCATATCACCGCACCATAGAATAATTGAGACACCACCTTGGCCTCAAATACCTTAAGGCCATTTGTTTATTTAACCTTAAGGCCATAACCTCTCTAAAGGCTTCAAATGCTCACTAGCCACTAGGAGGTAACCATGGATAAAAACTAATGAGACGGTGGCCCGCATTGGCCTGCATGGACCCCAGACTCACCCGCTTGTCTGCTCCTGCACCACCAGATGTTGTGATGGCACTGCCTGGAGCAGGGAGGCAGCTGGCCCAGGATGCATTCTGTGGAAAATCTCAGAGGCACGTCCTTGTCCATGGCCCACCCACACAGGCCAATGCAGGCCAATTCAGGCCCGCACATCTGTTCAGTCCCACCTATCCCTGCCAAGGCTGGTCACCATGACTGTCTATCATGGTGAGGAGCATGCAGGGTGCTGGGAGCAGGGTGAGGCCACCCACCGGCACATTTGTTGCATCCTTCCACCCTACCTGGGGCATGTGGGCAGAAGCTCTCTGGCTGCCAGGAGTCACAGGCACATCTATTTCTTGCCACCCACCAATCCGGGGAGTGGCAGTCATGCTTTTCCAACCCAGGGAAAGCCAGGGAGCCACCTCATCACCTGCACATCTGTTTTTACCCCAAGACATCAGAGGCCATTTTACCGAGATTCACAGTGTTGGAGTGAGGATTTTTGAGATGGGCCATCCACAGTGACAGCATGATATTTTCTGTTTGTTTTCTGTCTCTTTCCTAATAATTTCTATCATTCACTTTTCTTTTTTGATCACTGCTGTATGTTCAGTTGATGCTTTCAATGACCAGTTCACAATCACTCAAAGGTATTTTTCCTGAGTGCTAACAGTTAATTTACAAACCAACGTAGTGTATGCATAGTTTGGATTGTTTCAGGGTTTGTTTGGTTTTTACTATAGAAGACTGCATTTACCAATACTGAATTTTCTCTGCCTTTCCTTGCCCTGTCATTCAGCTTTGTGAGATTCTTCTATAATTTTGGATTTCAGTAGTGTGAATGATCTTCCAACGTTTTCACCCATGCTCTAGATTATTAACCCCATGTTCTAGATTATTCATGCATATGTCAAACAGCATCTGGTCTAGTACAGGGTACACTACTACCTTTCTTTCTCCATTGTGGAAACTGACTGTTCCTACCCTTTATGTTCTGCCTTTTAACCAGTTACTGATCCATGACAGAACCCTCATACCTTGTATATGACATAGCTTCTTAAGAGGCTCCCTCCCTTAAAGAGACAGTATCCTGGGAGGACTTAGTGAAGGACTTCTGATTTGGAGAACTGCAAGAAGAAGGACTGGGAGAAGGAGGGAAAGCCCTCAGCCATCGGACTGAAGAGGAGCAGATGACAGTGGGAGATTCCTCCATCTCTCCCCACAAGTCTGGACTTTCCCCCCAAGAGTCTGCAGGGAGTAGGTGGCAGGCGCCAGCCTAGAACCTGAGGACAGAGAACTCTGGCAGCCCAGAAAAGAGAAAACTGCTCAGCTTCCTTCAACAAGGCCCAGACCAAAGTGCAGCTGGTTGGCAGAGACTGACATGGAGATGGACTGAGCATGCTCTAGGGATATCAGAAAAAAAGAGTTGCATCTCTCTCCAGTTCTTGGGTCAGTGAACTGGAGGTCACCAGTAAGTGGATCAAACATAGGTCATCTCTAGCCAGCTATAGGTGTTGTTTGTTGCCAATAAAAATTGTTTACTATACACATATTTTTCTTGCTTTTTCCTCCCCTATTCCCTTCCCTCACTTCTATCATTTTTATTCTGTAAATAAAATTCATATTGTTGTTTATTTAATCCAATTGTGAATCCTGTGATACCTGGTGAGGGCTAGGGATGGGCGAACGCGGTTCGGAAGTTCGGTGTTTGGCCCGAACTCAGCCTGTTCGGATGACCGAACTTGAACCTGAACCCAAACTCAGCAAACAGAACTGAACAATGAACGTCGAAATGGCCAAACAGTTCGGTCAGTTTGGATCGCGTTCGGTTGTGTTCGGGTGGCTAAAACGTGCTACTGTCACTCTGTCACTCAGGTCACTGGAAGGCCAAATGTAGCAGGGAGGGGGAAGTCATCTGACTCAGCTAGGAACAGACTTCCAGGCACCAGGGATGGAGGGTGGAGAGTGACTTGGAGTAGCAGCCAGCCTGCCGAATCACCATCTCTTTTTGCCTCAGACCACTGGCTTGGCAGTCTGCGATTGGC
>QEPC01001112.1:878023-891688 GCA_003113815.1 Sphenodon punctatus
TGGAGGGTGGAGGAAAGGCACACAAGGGCAGGGAGGGAGTTCCAGGTGTGCAGGGCAGCAAGGGAGAAGGGACAAATGTGGTTGGGGGAGCAGGGGAGGTGTGGGAGAATGAGGGAGGGGATACAAAAGGAGCAGAGTGCTCGAACAGGGGTTCGGAGGGAGATCAGAGCAGAGAGGTAGGTGAGAGCGATGTTGTGAAGGGCTTTGTATGTGAAGACAAGGAGTTTGTACAGAATACGCTCAGGAAGAGTGAGTCAGTGCAGAGAGGAGAGGAGAGGCTGCTCATGGTCAAAGTGATGGGCTGGATGGATGATCCTGTCAGCAGAATTTTGAACAGAGATGAGGGAAGAATGGTGAGAGCGGGGAAGGCCAGCGAGGAGGAGATTACAATAGTCAAGGTGTGAGATGACTAGGGCGTGGATGAGAGTTTTGGCAGAGGAGACAGACAGAAAGGGGCATATGTTAGCAATATTGTGGAGGGAGAAGCAGCAGGATTTGGCCACGGAGTCAACGTAGAATTTGAAGGTGAGGTGAGAGTTGAAAATGAAGCTCAAACCATGGGCTTGGGGGACAGGGAGAATGGAGACCCCATCAATGGCAATTGACAGGGGAAAGGCAGAGGAAGGATTGGGAGGGAAGATAAGGAGTTCAGTTTTAGCCATGTTCAGTTTAAGTTGGCGTTGAGACATCCAGGCGGAGATATCGGAAAGATAGTTGGTGAGATGAGATTGGACAGAGGGGGAGAGGGTAGGAGTGGAGAGATAAAGTTGAGTGTCATCAGCATATAGGTGGTATTGGAAACTGTGGAAAGCAAGGAGTTTGCCTAGGGATTGGGTGTAGATAGAGAAGAGGAGAGGGCCAAGGACAGAGCCTTGGGGAACCTCGACCGAGAGGGGCAGGGAGGAGGAGGGGGAGGAGTTAGGAAGATAAATATTGAAGGAGTGGCCAGAAAGGTATGAGGAGAACCAGTCGAGGACAGAGTACCGGAATCCCAGGGCGTGAAGCGATTGAAGGAGGAATGAGTGGTCAACAGTGTCAAAGGCAGCAGAGAGATCAAGGAGGAGAAGAATAGAGTCGGTTGGATTTAGCCACAAGAAGATCGTTGTTGATCTTAGCAAGAGAAATTTCAGTGGAGTGAAGGGGGCAGAAGCCAGATTGGAGGGGGTCAAGGGAGGAGTTCGTGGAGAGGAGGTCAAGGCAACGGAAGTAGACAACCTCTTCAAGGAGCTTGGAAGCAAAAGGGAGGAGGGAGACAGTACGGTAATTAAAAGGTTCAGGGGGATCCAGAGTGGACTTTTTGAGGATGGGGGAGACAGTGGCGTGCTTAAAGGCAGAGGGGAAGGAGCCGGTAGAGTGGGAGAGATTGATGATATGCAGGAGGGAAGGGGTGACGATGGAGGCAATGGAGGTCAGGAGGCAGGAAGGAATAGGGTCCAGGGGGCATGTGGAGGAGTTGGAGGAGCAGGGAGGAGATTTCCTCAAGGGAGGCAGGAGGGAAGGAGGACAGGATATTTATTTAATTTATTTATTTGCATTTTGTACCCCACAACCCATCCTGCCACAGATAGCTCGGGGCAGCTAGATCTGAGGCTATCCACAAGGGAGGCTTTAATCCGTGTGCATTCACCGACCTTGGATCAGGCCAATGTTTCTCTATAAACATATAGGAGTATTGGTTCTCCGTAGGTGACTTGGGAAGGCAACCACACTCTCCCTCTAGACTTCTATTGAGGAGTAGTCTACATAGCCATTTGCTATGAATGCCAAAAAAAGATTTTTTGCTGTGTCTTATCCCAACTGTACAGCACTAGGCACATTGCTGGTGCTAAATAAATAAATATTATTATATTTTTTTAATTATACACAAGACAATCATACAATGAGAATAGTACACATCTTTGTATAGTGCAGTCTTTGCAGTTTTCAAGATATAAGCATGGGCTGAATTTCAGCCAATGGGTACATTTGTATAAACAGTGTATAGAAGGAAATCCATGAGCTTGCATTAGTCATTTGAATTGAGCCAGACATATAACTTTTTGTATACATTATGGTTTGAATGTGAACCAGTTTTTCATGTTGGAAAATATATATGTTTCCCCATAGGATTATGTGATGGGCTCGATATTCTGATTTCCCTTTGAGTTTACAGTAAATCTGCCTCCTGCTCTCTTGTTGTATACCTGCTGTGGACATGGCAGTGGGTGCCAATGGAAATGATTCTGGATACAGGTAAAATTAAAACCATGTTGGCGCCTGTTGAACAGATGTACCTGCAATCAGGTAGCCACTCAAACACACAGCAATTACCCCATACATGGCACAATAGAAGGGGACAGAGGGACTTACTGGGAGTGGCAGCTGGGGTGGAGGAAGAGGAGATCCCCAGGAATGTGCTGACGCTGGTCCCACTTCTGAAGCTGATCCAAAAGACCTGCCGCAACTGCCACCCTACTCCCAGGAATCTGCCATCATGCTCCAGCCACAGTTCCTGGACCCCAGGAGAGACCTTCCCATTTCACCGCTGGTGACATCTCCTACACCCAGCCCATAGAGGCTATTGCCACATGTAGCAGCAGCTATGTACACAGCCTCATCATGCAGAGCAGGTGCATGGTGGGCACATGGGGACAGGAGAAAAACAGATGATGTTTAGCTAACTGTATTATTCTGTGGAATAGTACCTTGTTATATAAAAAGTCTCGCTGAAGTCAAGAGTAGTACTCATTATTTATTATTATTTATTATTATTACTATTATTATTTAGGCATGAGGGGGCAGCTAATAAATGCTTATAAATAAATAAATATTAATTAAAATGTATATGCCGCCCCCTCCTGCTATAAGCATCTCGGGGCAGCTAACAATATTTTAAAATACATAACGAAATATAATGCGTTAAAACAATGCTAATAATCCAAAGTTAAAATAACCCAATACCAAAAGAAAACCCTCCCTAACCCAACCCACCCATCCCATTTCCCTCGGTAAAAGCACGGCGGAACAGCCAGGTCTTACACTGTCTACGGAAAGAGGGAAGGTCAGTGACCAGGCGGACCTCCAATGGAAGGGAGTTCCACAGCTGTGCTGCAGTCACAGAGAACGCCCTCCTCATGGTCGACACCCGGGAAACCCCAGGGACCTCAAGGAAGACGTCCCCGGCCAACCACAGAGGTTGATCCAGGATCCGGACGGTGAGGTAGTCCTGCAGGTAGGTGGGGCCCAGGCCATTTAGGGCTTTAAAGGTCAACACCAACACCGTGACTTGGGCCCAGAAGACTATCAGCAGCCAGTGCAGACAGCGAAGCACTGGAGTAATGTGCTTGCTCATGGAACAAAGTGCTACTTGAAGCATATAGAGGTGGATGTAGATGTTTTTCCCTCCCGCAGGCCACTCTGAAAGTTGATATAAGCTCCACAGGTTGGATGGGAAGGAGCACTTTGGGAGAGTGCTCAATAGAAAAGGGATAGGAAGGAAATGGATCTGTGCCATAGATCTATTCCTTTTCCCTTGAGTGCATGTCCCCGTCTCTGCTCCGTTCCTCCTAAGCATACTACCTTAGTGCTTGAGGAGTAGGTACCGGATTCATGGGATAGATTCAGGAATTCTAAGAGGGCCAAATAAAAAACAGCTGCAGGCTGGGTTTGACCCACAGGCCAGGAGCTCCCCACCTCTGGTACACAGGTATCAAAATCTGTCCTTTCATTAGCTAGGAACTCTTTTGTAATGTATCATCAGTAGGGGTGTGCATCCCGAAATGTTAAAGACCAGAAAATGGCAATTTCAGGGGTACAAAAACATAAGACAAAAGTAGGAACCTATTTTGTGGACGGTTTTGTTTCCACCAGCATCACCACTGGGGATGGACCCTACTCTTGGTGCACAGGGGGAAATCTTTCCCCTGCACATCAGTGGGTAGTGCTAGTGGCAGCCGGAAGGGTGGGGGGGAAATAAAACCAAACAGTAGAGCTGCATATAGTGAGGCATCAGAAGCCAAGCTGCTGATATTGTCCCAATCCCTGCTTTCACTGCTGCCACCACCAATGATTAGGGTGGCCAATGATATACATTTACCAGAATAGAGGACATGCATTTGCATAAAAATTGCATATGCTAATTTATATGCACTTATGTAAATTTACACTCCAGTCACTTCCAACTCTAGGATTCTATGATTTTTTGAATAATCTGGTAACACAACAAGTAAATACCAATAGCAGATGAGTAAGGTACTGGAAATTTCTGTAATCTGGACTACCTGTAATAGCACTCCTGACACTGAACACATTGCCTGCTAGTGGTTACTGGGGATAGGACCCTGCCCAGCGGGCTTACAATCTAAGGAGGACAAAGATGATGGAAACAGAGAGAGAAAGAGACAGAGATTCACATTTTTTACAGATGGGGAACTGAGGCTATAAATTTCATATTAATTTCAACATTCTGCTTGGGCCCGTCTACCGTTGGCTTGGCCTTGCCTACCATTGACCCTGTCCACTGCCCCACCAGCCTTAGACCCCACCAGCCACCACTGGGGGGAAAAAACCTCAACATGGAGCTGGACACAGGGTCAGTTGTTTGTTCTTCCTCACAAAAAGTTTAAGATCAAGTATCATTCCAGAAACACCACATTATGCTAGAGACATAGATGGGATCCTGGGAGGAAAGATTGCCTTTCTGGGCAATCTATGCACACAACACAACAGTGGTGTAAAATAGTGTAGTCAAAGGACTTAGTAAATTCTCCATCATTTAGGATCTGCCTCCTTTTCATATTTAGTTACTATTTCTTCATTTAATTTTTGTAAACTTCTGTACATTATTTAAATGTATATAGCCCCCTCAATCAATGTACTGGCACTGTATAATCACTGGACACTGGTTCCTGCTGCCCTGAGCTTGCAATCTAGGAGGAAAGACAAAGAGACGGGATAATGCATCAAGACTATTTGAATATTTGTTGGCGCATCTGGAATGAGACAAGGACTCAACGTTGGGTTTTAATGGCCACACTCTTTATTCGAATTGTAATTAAGCTAAGTGGGGTAATTGCCTCTAAGCAATTTGGGTCCAGTACTCTTTAACTCCTGATTTATAACAATAACTACATGGAGTGACCTGAATGTGCTCTCCAGTGCCAGACCCAAACAACGTCTCCCCTTCGCTCACTGGCTGGCGGCCATGACTGAAGGGGACAGTGTCCTTTCCAGACTGGAGTAAGGATGTGGTGCTGAAGGATTGAGGACCGTGCTTGTCCTTGTCCTTCTTCTGAACACACTCCTCCCAGGGATCAAACCCTTGCGCTTGCTGTCCCCTGCTTCTGCGCCAGGTGTCACCTCCCCATCTCTTAAGGAGATGCCTACAAATGCTACTTAATTCTCTATTCTACCAGCATAACAGTACTGGACCCCTGCCACTAAGGGACCGCTGATTCTTAATTTGGACAGGCCCGACCCCCACCATGCCTAATCTAAACATAAAACTTCCAGCAGAATCACCTTCAGGTTGTCCAAATAAACTTTGTTGCCCTCCGGTGACAAGTGTACTCAGTCCACGCAATAAAGCTCGGGGGACCTGTGGGTAATCCTGTTGTAAGAAATCCACTTCCCACCCTCTGACGGAGCCACTTCTCAACTGCCCTATTGATACTACATCAGGTCTTATTGACTATTCCTGGGTTTAACGCTTTCCCCCATTTTATCCATGCTATCAGACCGGTCCAGATAATGGTAGTGCTGGGGGAAAGCTTCTCCACCTCTAAGAGGTCGGCCTTGATGTTAACTACCATCGCTACCCCTTTAGTCTGTGGGATGTCATTCTCTCACAGGTAGATTACCACAAAGTCCGGCGGCCTCCCTGCCGCTACTGTCTATAGCGTGGGGAGCAACTGTCACCAATGCATCCCGTTCCACCCCATCCAGCAAATTTCTGCTTGAACAAACAGTCCCAGTTGGGATCCCCAATGTGTCTGGCCTGTGGCCTTCATGGTCCGTCGCACCAGACTGTGGCCAACAATCCAGACTCTACTCCTGCAGTGAAACCTTGCAGCACCTAGATGCACAACAGAATACAAGTGTTAGTGTGCTGGCTCACGCATGTAAGTACAGTATGATTAGGAGCACCACTGCCCCACCACCCTTATCTCTTGTTCTGGGAGGCCAGCTGCAGCTTTGAAGGATGCTGCTCCAATGCGAAAGGAATGGGACCCATAATCAGATGGGGGAAGACTGAGATAGCTCAGGGCACTCCATAGCACAGCCGTGAATTGGTACCAAGTCAAAGGGGAACCGTGCGCATGCCTGAAAAAGACCCCTGATAATGGAGGGCGGGACTTGCAGTATTCCTCCACAGCACAAATGGGACATAGGTCCAGAGAGGGTGATCACATGGCCTCTGCCCCGTTGATCTGTTTTGGACTGCCTCAGATGCAGGTGGAGTGCCTGATCGTCCACCCTCATGTCATCATCGATGGATAGGGCTCTCCCTGAGCTATCCCGCCCTGATTCGGCTACAATCTTGCTAACATGAAAGGCTCCGAAAAAGACTACCATGAAAGCTGCTGCAAACAAATTTCTTTCAAAAAGGTCAAAACAAACATGGTGAAGGACAACACTTAATCTAAGGAGGAGGGAAGGGATAATAGGGGCCCTGGTGTCCCATTCCATAACCTGCTCCTGTGACCAGCTCTCCAACATTCTTCTGCTGAGAAAACCATGATCAGGTGAGCGGGAACTTGCCACCACTCATGAATCCCAGAGCGGACAACTTGCTTGTGATGGTCCTCACTGCCACGCCCCGTCACCTCAGGACAAGGCTGAATTATAGCATTTGCGCTTCAGGGATGGGGAAGCCCAGCCCCCAGCAATGCTGGGCCTGAAATTCCTGGAATTCCCTGAATGTCCTATTATAAGCTGCCTGGGTCCATACTGCCAGGAATCTGTTTATGATGGTGTACAGCTCTAGGATCCACACAGCTGGTCGCAGAGGTTCTGGTGACTGTCTGGCTCCCGGTCCCAAGGAGTGGAAATGCTCCATCTTGAAGCAAGAGAGGGCATCAGCTATTCCGTTACTAATGCTGGACACATGCTTAGCGACAAACAAAATGTTATGCCTCAAGCAAGCCAAGACAAAAGCCCTGACCAGCTTCATGACTCGGGGGGATTGTGAAGACAGAGAATTAATCACATGTACAACTGCCATGTTATCACACCAAAAAAGGATGGAGTGGTCAGCAAATTCAGTTGCCCAGAGGTGCACTGTCAGTACAATTGGGAATAACTCCAGGAACGTCAGGTCCCTGGTGACCCCTCACTCTGCCCACTCCGGTGGCCATGGGGCAGTGCACCACCTGTCCCAAACATACACCCTGATGCCAGAACCTCCCGCTGCATCTGAATGAACCTGGAGTTCGGCCTCTAGCAGGAGGTGCTCTCACCAAAAGCTGACCTCGTTCAAGCCATCGAGGAACTCTGCCCAGGTCCCCAGGTCGTCTTTCATCTCCCGGGTGACCCTGATGTGATAGTGCATGGGGGTGGGGGTGTTACCCTTTAGCTTGTCATACAATCGAGATAAGAATGTGCAGTCGGGTGCCACCACCCTGCAAGCAAAATTAAGGCTCCCTATCAATGATTTCAGTTCCTTCACTGTGAGCTTTGTTGCAGCCAAGAATTTGGCTATTCTGGCCTGCAACATGGTCAGTTTATCTCTAGTGAGATGGGAAACAGCCCTGAATGTGTCCAGATCGATGCCCAGGTACGTGAGGGAAGTGGCAGGATCTTCAGTTTTCTCAGGAGCCAAAGGGATCCCCAAATCATCTGCAACCCCGTGGAAGCTTTCCATCAATCCAACGCACTCCCTCGTCCCTGCACTGCCTATGAAGAGGAAATCATCAAGATATTTTGTGATTTCCCCTCCCTTCACCTCCCGCCGGACCACCCATTCGACCATGGAACTGAAACGCTCAAATGCAGAGCACGAGATTGAGCAGTCCATAGACATCGCCTGGTCAAAATAATACTGGCCCAGGAAGTGAAATCCCAGGAGGTGGAAACTTTCCGGGTGAATCGGCAGCAGTCGAAAGGCAGATTTGATGTCACACTTGGCAAGCAACGCACCTCAGCCAGCACGCTTAACCAATTGCACTGCCACATCAAACGAGGTGTAGTGGACCAATGTAAGTTCCCTTGGGATGGCATCAAGGACCCGGGTGTCCACTATGAGGAGGGCGTTCTCCGTGGGTGCACCGCAGCTGTTGAACTCCCTCCCGTCGGAGATCCACTTGACTGCCAGCCTCCCCTCTTTCCGCAGACAATGTAAGACCTGGCTATTCCGCCAGGCCTTTCCCAATGGAGATGGCATGGGTGGGTTGGGTTAGGGTGGGGGTGGGGGGAATGGGATTTTATATTGGTTTTTAAAATTATAATTATTATTGTTTATTTTCATGTTTTAAAATGTTTTTAAAATGTTATGAGCTGCCCCGAGATGCCTAAGGCAGGAGAGGGCGGCATATACATTTTAAGATAAATTAATGAATTAATTTATTAATTAACTGACCCTCCCCAGGGGTGGAACAGGTGGTGTATCAAATGAAACTCTCCTGGGGCTTTCTTCGGCACCATCCCTAGTGGGGAGATCACCATGCCCGCCATTGGCAGGTTCATAACCAGACTGGCTACTCTGCCTTCCCTCAATTCCTTATCTAATTTTACCTGTACCACCTTTTCCATTCCCGCCACTGATTTGAGGTTATGGGCAATTTCAGATTGCTGAACACCCACCACAGTTATTTGAACCCTTCCCAAAAGCCATTCACTATGTAGACCACCTCCTCCTTGTTTGGGTGTTCTTCCAGTGCCCTTTCTAACTTATTAACTTTAACTGGGGTTGGGGCCCTTCCCCCAAATGCTCCCCAAGGTTCCTCCTTAGTTACCCTTACCCTGGGGGCCCTGTTGGTTTTTTCCCCTTGGCCAGGGCTGCCGCCCTTTGTTACAGGCCGTCGTGGCATGGGACCTGCTGCAGATGGTGCAGGCATGGTGGAATTTACATCCGCCATGCCCACACTTTCCTATCCGGGCAAATTCCCAGCATTGGGCCTCCCCTGCCCTGAATTCTGGTCCTTGCAACCCTCACTCCAAAAGGGGTCATTAGCAGGAGCAACCCCCCCTGTTTCCAAAAGTAGTGGGCATGAATGTCCCATCTCAACCCCGGGGTGTAAGATGCCTTATGCCGAAATGCCTCATCACATCTCAGCCAGGCCCAGGGGTGGGGGGGCTGTATCATATGCACGATAGACGATGTCAGCATATTTCACCAGGGCATATGCCCTGTCTGGGTATGCCTGTACCATAACCCCTTGGTAGATGGAATAGGCTATGGTCCAATTGGCCCAATTCCTGTCAGCCTTGGGGCGGCAGAAGTGCTCCTTTTCCTTTTTATCGTCCCTGTCATTAGGGTCGAGGATAGGGTCCATGAATATGAGGGTGAATATATCTATGTATTCGCCACACCATATCTGCCACCTCGTGAGTTGCAAATGCTCCCCTATCAGGGCCGACACATCCACCCCTGTTAGGAGGGTGTATCCACCCCTGTTAGGAGGGAGGGGGCGTTCCTCAATACCTGCCTATCCCAGTTGACCCCAGGGTTGGGCCCAGACCTGGAGGGCCTGTGGCCTGTGGGGGCCTGCCCATCTGACCGTGAGTGGGGGCAAACCCCACTGCCCGAGTGGAGCCCTCCTACGGTGGTCCCCCTGAAAGGGGGGGAATGCGGGCTTGTGGCAGTGACCCATTCCCTGTTACACCACAGCCTCAGGGATTCAGTCCCCACACTGGACAGTGGCATGTAGCTGGAAATGTGCCCAGTCCCGCCTCCAACTTGGGCCCTGCTCCCCTGATGCCATCCATGAGGTACTGTTGGGGGCCCTGCTGTCCCCAGGAGGGGCATGCCTGCTGTCTCGACCCCCAATTCCTGGGAAGTGGGGGGCTGTACTAGGCCAAGCAGGTATCGTGCCAACCCTGGGTCCCTTGTACCTGCGTAAACTGCTGCTTGGGGTCTCAGGTCCGGCTGCGGCAGTGGGAGCTGGTAATCTTCAGCCATGGCTCGTAGTCCTCACTCTAATGCCTCAATCCTCCTAAGCATATCTGGATCCTCCTAGTCACATGGCTCCCTGCCTCCTTCCCTCAATCTCTGCATGGGTGGAGCCATGTCCCTGTGGGGAGAGCAAGGTGCCCCTCTCCACCCTGATCTCTGGTGGGGGGGCTCCTGTGTGGGGACAGAAACTGGCCCAGGGGTTGGCAGTGCTCCCGCTAGGGGCCCCAGCCCTTCCCCAGCCCCACTGTAAGTTGGCACAGGGAGGTGCTTCCAGGGGACGCCTGATGAATTGGGAGGAGTCAGGGCATTATTCCAATACGTAGGCTGGGGCACAACCATCCTGCCCCCCCCCTTGGTAGGGGCACCGGGGTTTCGGGGTCCCTGCGCAAGAGGCACGGGGATGGACTGCAGTGTGTCTGAGGGGCCCGCCATGGGCTTAGCGAGAATAGGGGCCCAGGGCACCTCCATGGGCATGGTCCCCAATCCCCCCAGAAGCGACCACCCCAGCCTTGGCCCTGGTATGGCGTCCAGTGCCACTGCCTCCAGGCCCTGAGTGTGCCCCACCCGAGCAGCAGCCATCTGCTGCAAAAGGACCTCATCGTCCACCAGGCACTCCTGCATGGAGAGCAGGACCACCTTGCCTGTGTCCCCTCCCTGTGGGCCCCGGCCAGCACCGGGCCCCAGCATTTTGTCTGGACCAAGCACAGGCAGGGGCCTTGCTGGCCACATTACTGGCCTGGAGCAGCTCTTCTGCCTATCCTTCCCTATGGGGAGTGCTATGCAGTTCCCTCAGGCCACTGGACTCAGCCTTGAGCCTTCAGCCTCTGGATTACAGTTGTGGATGCTCTGTCCCTCACACTGCTTAACCTGGGGGGGGGTACGTGGACCATGCCACACACAACTTGGGCTCTGTGATCTCCAAAGGTAGATTTCCCTGTAGGGGACTCACCATGTGCGAGGGAGGCAGGAGCAGGTTAGAGGGGGGCCCTCAGGCTGCTCTGGGCTCTCGGTCCATTCAAAAAAGGTGCCACGCTGCAGAGCTCAGCTCATGGTTCCTGGCTCCCTCGTTGGAATGAGGAGGGAGCCTCCCAGTCAGTGGTGAAGCTCCTCCCTTTGTGGGAGGGCCTTCACGGCCGCATTCTCAGGTTGGCCGGTGATTCTGTTGCCAGGTGCAACCTGAGCCGGGTCAGCTGTTTTCCTGCCAACCCAGGTGCCCTGATGCTTCTCCTGCTGAAGCAATTCTTGCTGCAGCAGGGAGTATAGCCATTTTCCCCGCCCTTGTCTCCCTTAAGGGGAGCGTGACAAGGGGCCCATTGGCCACCATTACTGATGGGCCAAGGGCTTTTTGCTAAACACCACTTAACACCTTTGGTTCTGAATGCATCTCTCTCTCGATACTCATCTAAAAAGAACCCAGAGGAAGGGGTCAGAGCAATTAGGTTTTCATTTTACCACCTTGTCCTGACTGAGCAGGGTGCATGATATAACTTCTATATTTTCTGACCTCTCCCCTTCAAACATTGGCATATTTCTTTCAGGTGGGAGCGAGGTAAATCAAAGGGAAGACATACAGTCCTACAAAATCTCATCAAAATCTCAGAAGCACAAGGGTTCCATAAGTCTCTATTCAAAGTGTCTCTGTTGTCTTAAACACACTGCAGTGAGTGAGTACGCACACACTAAATGCAATTATTATTGCTTCTTAGACATTCGATAATAAAGATGCTTCCTACAAAAACCAAAACCAGAAATTTTCTGCAGATATAGGGTATTTTCAGACGTGATGGGCCCGGAGACCTGCCACGCTAAACCTCGGACCAGGATTTCTCTCAGATCCCTGTCTGTGATGAAGCCGGTCGTCCATCAGACTTGCCGGCTCCATCACTGTGGGGGATCGGAGAGGGGGCTGGGCTGCGCGGGGAGGGGTTGCGTGGCGCAACATGCAGTCGCTCAGCCCTGCCCCCCCCCGCGCTCCCTCGACCGCCCGTCCACAAGGAGACGGGTGGGCGCAGCAGCCAATGAGACCACTGCGCCCGACCCCGTCTCATGGTCGGGGCCTGATTCCGGGGCAGAGCTGGTGAGCAGACATGCAGCACCACCATTGCCGGCCCCATCCCGGATCGTGGCCACTCTAACTATGGTTCTCAACCTCCAGCTGGCCGGAGGTCAAGAACCGTGGTCAAGCTTGATCCCAGCCGGGGGTTCACTGTGGTGAGCATCTGGCTGGGACCAAACAGACGGTCCCGGAAACTCAACGACCACAGGGAATCCACTGGGGTTCACTGTGGTGAAAGGCATTTTCGTAATGTCTGAAATTACCCATATTGCCAAAATTGCAGGATTTATGCATTAGTCAGCCCAGAAGGACTTTAAAACCTATACATATATACCCCTATACTTATACATACAGCATGAATTATTATTCATTAGTTGGCATTGGCAATGAGAGCATTTAACACTGGCATTCAATAACTTTAATTAGAAAGAGTCAACTCTGAAAGTTAAATTCACCTTCATATTTCAATAAATAAAAAGGAGCAACAGAATTGCATTTTTTGTAATGAAGACTTGATGGGCCCCGCAGTTAGCGGACAGATGTGCATGTATTTAATTATCAGAGCTGACTTGCTCCTTGGCAGGAGGGGGTGAGAAAGGAGGGCAACTTGTCTTGGGCAAGGGAGAGAAAGGATGATGGGGACACTTCAGGTCCTGTGACACTACAGACAGGAATAGACTGATAGTCCTACCTCACAGTCTGTTCTGAGAAGCTTGCACAAAAGCACCCAACTGGGATGGAGGAGAATAGAGTAGAACAGCACTGAGTGAGTGCAGCCCAGCCCCAGGTCAGAGGTGAGAGGAACACACACATCAGGTCAGCACCTCTAGGCTGCTGTGAGTCAGACACCCCTTTCCCCACTTCTATCTTGCATACCTCTCTGATGAGTCACTCAGCACTCAGACCTCAGGGCTGCGGGCAGCAGTGACCCAGCCCTAACCCATAACTGATTAGTGAGTCAACAGCAGCAGCTGAGAAACTGAGGCTGTCAGAAGGAGACGGCTACAGGCAGCGCTGCTGCTAACCTGAATCCCGGGACTTTTTAAAAGCAAGGCTGTTGCTGGGTAATTTCCTGGACAAAAGGGCGTCTGGATCCATACCTAAACCGGACAGCCCAAATCTTTAAAAATAGAGGACTGTCCAATGTAATTCTGGATGAATGGCCACCCTATCAATGATATCTAGGGATGGGCGAACGCGGTTCGGAAGTTCGGAGTTCGGATCGAACTTGGTCTGTTTGGTTGACCGAACCGAACTTCTGAACCAAATTCAAATTTAAAACCCAACCGAACCGAATTTCCAAACTCCGTTCTGTTCGCCCATCCCTAGTGGCAACACACACCAAAAAAAACTGGTTTTGAATGGCCGAACTTGGTTCGGAAGTTCAGAATTCGACAAAACTTGGTCTGTTTGGTCGACCGAACTTGGTCCGTTCGGTTGACCGAACTGAATTTCCGAACTGAACTCGAATTTTAAACCGAACCGAACCGAATTTCTGAACTTGAATTTCAAACCAAAC
>QEPC01001112.1:894613-921915 GCA_003113815.1 Sphenodon punctatus
CTATATGGGAGATCATATTTATATATTTTGTTTGTAAAAATAGTTATTACATCTTGCAAGAAACCTTCTCTTTGGGTGCTTGGTAGGTGGGAGCTGCTGATCGGTATAAAAGCAGAATCTCAGAGCACCTAGGTCCTGAAGTCTGTCCTGCATTGTGATTGCCACCTGTAAAGCTCAAAATAACAGTAAACATCAGTGAGCAGGAAAAGGTTCCCAGATTTTTGGACACAATACAAAAAAAACAGAAAATTGACACTGAAACAGAACAGAAATAAAAAAATCAAAATTTGCTCCCCTTTCACATCCCACATCATCAATGAAATTGCAATTCTTACCATATACTCCTTGCCACAAGAGGGCATCAGTGAACTGTAAATGAAAATATATAAATAAAGATAAATATAGAAAGAGATTTACCTGAGCATCAGCCCAATGATACAACTACCCATCTGCAGCAGTGTCAGGATCTGATTTTACTGGCTAATGAGCAGATATACACTGCATTGTGCTCATTAAACCTTTGCTCTGTAGAATTAACAGAATCAGCCAGCTCAATATAATGATTTCTGAACAAGAAAAAAAATCACAAAAAAGCCCCAAAAGAAGTTTCAATTCTGATGAACTAAGTATGAAAATATTACATTACTGGATATCTCAAGTCTGATTCTTATCTGGTGAAACGATGCTCTGCTAACCAGTTTACCACTAGCTAAGGATCTGGTCTGTAGTGTATTTTTTCCTATAACTTCCTTTGTGGTTTTGTACCTCTTTGTAGACTGTTTTGTGTTTTTCTTCAGCACAGCTTTGTATCAGATGTGGGTTTTAATTTCACAGAGGGAGAACTATCCTTAATCGGTTACGCTATTGCCTAAACTTTGGCTGCTTTAGACAAGGGACTTTCATATCACATAAGAAGTATAAGGGTGTTTTAAACTCATCCAATCCACTAAAACAACAACATTGTTGGAAACTGTTACCTGCTAACCTGAAACCAGTCAAATGGTTATGCAACTTTGCTTTAGTTTCATTTCTGTTGTAAGAAAAAGCTAATTGGAGTAGCACTAAACCAGGAAATTGCATTGGGGTAAACTTTTTACCCCAACCGAAACATGGAGTGTGGGGTAAGTTTGTATCTCAATGGGAAAACCCATTATGTCTGGGGCGCCCACCAGCACCCTGGCACGCCCCTGTATGGCCACCCGCCCGCCCACAGCCCCGGGCCCGTGAACTGACCCAGGGAGGCAATTGTTGTGCCCAAACCTTTATTTCAAAACAGTTACATGTGTCCTCACCACCACCACCCACCTCCCAGTGCCGTGCTCCCCCCTCAGACAGCTCTCCCCCGCCCCCCCCCATTCCCCACGTCCCAGGGCCTGCCCCTGTATGGCCACCCGCCCGCCCACAGCCCCGGGCCCGTGAACTGACCCAGGGAGGCAATTGTTGTGCCCAAACCTTTATTTCAAAACAGTTACATGTGTCCTCACCACCACCACCCACCTCCCAGTGCCGTGTTCCCCCCCCCAGACCGCTCTCCCCCACCCCCTATCCCCCCTTTCCCCCCATCTCTGGGGCCTCCCTCTCGGTCACCCTGTGGTCGCCGTGGAGCTCTGAGAGCTCCCCTCCCCCCCCGCTGTCCATGTCCCCAACTGTGTCCTGGGAGGTCTTGGTGTCCTGAGGGGCATGCGGTGGTGGTAGGGCGGCGGACCCGGGGCTGGGCCCCCCTGGGCATCTGCTTCCTCCGAAGGCCTACAGGGACCAGGAGGCATATGCGCAGGCCGAGTGGGTGGGCCGGCAGCGATGGGAGCAGTGGTGGTGATGGTGGGGGCACCGAGGGGCCCAGCATCGGTCCCTGGGCAGGCAGGGTGCCTGGCGGGGCAGCTGTCATTATGTATGCACTCATGGTGCCGGCATGCAGTACCAGGGAGGTGCCAATGTCATGTGAGCAGTCCATCTTTGCTGAATGCTCCCACACCATTCTGTCGATGGCCTGCTCCAGCCACCCAAATGCCTCTACCTGCCTGCTGTGCTCCCGGCACTCCCGCCTCCGCTCCAGCCGCACCTCCACCTGGAGCCTCCGGTCCCTTGTTTCCACCTGTTTCAGGGAGTCTTCTGTGGTCACCTCCATCCAGTCAATGGCCGCAATCATCCGCTCACCCTGCTCAGTGGTAGAGTGGACAATATCCTCTGCCTGCTCCTCCTTCCGGCGCTGTACCCATGCCCGGTACTCTCTCATCCGTTGCACCGGGGGCACAGGCCTGGCTTTCTGGGGCCCCTTGGGTTTCCCTGTTGGGTACACAATAGGTGCTGGTTAGGCACCCCAGCCGGCTGCCCCCTGTCTCGTGGCATGGCTGGGGGATCCAGGCCCCCCCCTTGGATTGGCGGCTGGTGCCCTTCCCCAGCACCCTTCCCCACCCCCTTGGTGGTGTGCCTCACCGGGGACCACAGGCTGCTCCTGGGACTGGTCTCCGGTGTCCTCGTCACCCATCCATGGCAGGGGCATGCCGTGCCCTGTGGTTATATGGGAGGGGTTGGGTGGAGGTGGGCTGTCCTTGTCCCCCAGCAGCCCCTCGGGCTCCCTTCCCATGTGCTGGGGTGTCCAGGGTGGCTGGGGTGTGTGTGTCTAGTATCCCCCCTCGACCCTTCCCCCCCAGTCTGGCCCCCCTCCCACCCACATGCTTACCCTCAATGTCCTTCTCACGGCTCTCCGAAGCCAGTCCCCCGGTGTTGCTGGGGTCCCCCTGTGTCCACTGGCTGAGAGTGACCAGTGTGCCGGGCTCAGAGTCTCCCGGTCTGGACAGGGGGTTGGGGCTGCTAGGACTGGTGCTTGTGGGGGGCCTGCAGGTCCCTGAGGTCCCTGGGCGTTCCTCCGGGGGGGGGGCCTGGAGCCGGTGTCCTCCCTGGGAGTGGTAAGGGGAGGGGGTACCTCATCCCGTTCCCTGCCCTGGACCACGGCGCTCCCCATGAGGGGCGGGATGACGATGGAGCCTTTCATATGGAATATGCGGTCCAGGGCGTCGAAGTAGGGGGCGGTCCGGGCTCTGTCTCCGGACTGCTGGTTGTTGTCCCAGATGGCCTTGTACCCCCTCTTTAGTTCCTTCGCCTTTGAGCAGCACTGGGTCACGGTCCTGTGATGGCCCGCCGCCTCCATGTCCTGCATGATCTCCCAGAAGATGTGTTCATTCCACTGATTGACAACGAGCTCCAGTTGATGCTCCAGAGTTCCCAGATGTAGATAAAGTCCTGCATTTCTCTGTGCCCCCATTTCCCCCCTCGATGGTAGGGCCTTCTCCCACATGGGCCCTCCAGGTCCTCTTCCACCGCCTGGCCACCACCCATCTCATCCGGGGGCTTGAGCTCCCGGGGCCGCTTGTGTGTCTGTGGGTCAAGGGGGGAGGGGGCTAGGTGTTGTTTTGCGCCTGTCCCACAGCCCACAGCTGGCTGGCTGTTTGGTTTGTGTGTTTTGGAAGTTTGTGTTTGGTTTGGCTGTGTTGTTTCGGCGTGTTAGTGGGTGTTGTTGGTCTGTGTGTTGGTTGGAGTGGCTGTTTAAAAATAAATAAATTAAGAAGACTTTTGTCTCAGTTCCATGCCTGGGGGCCAACATGGTGCTCCTGGAGCCGGTGGTGGTGGTGGAGCAGCAGGGTTACCACTATATTTAATTGACATCGTTAAGGCCCGGTGGTCACTCTCTGCCCGCAAAGTCAGTGCAAAATCTACAAACTTTGAATGCTGCGAGATGCGGATAACAATATAATCAATTGTAGTCCTTCCATTGGAGTTGAGGAAGGAGAAATCCCCCTCTAGATCTAAAGGCCCAGATCCATTTAGTACCATCAAGCTATGGGACTACAAGAATTCAAACATGAGTAGACCTGCCTCATTCCCTTCCAAATCTCATGACCTCCTACATGACAACCAGTCATACCCATCAGGATAGTGATTGAAAGTTGAATCACAAAAGGCCCCCAATCTGGCATTCCAATCTTCCGCCAGTACTAAAAGAGCTGCAGGAAATTGTTCATCAAGGTGGGCCAACAAATAACCCTGCATACCCCAGATCTCTGGGTTATAATATCTAGACCTGACAGGGAGAATATACAAATTGATAAATAGCCATGGGGGGTGATTAGGTAGGTTCCATAGACCTACGTAGAAATCCCCGCATGACGGGGGTATAGATCTAAATGAACCACACAGAGGCTCGGGAACCGAAAAAGCCAAACCCCCTGAGCACCTCCCCCAAGCAGTATCCTTAAAACCTGGTGATGAGAACACCTGGAAACCCTGTACCGTGAACACATCTTTGTCATGTAACCAAGTTTCTTGAAGGAGGATCAAGTTGAACTGTTTTAAAAAAATTAACAAGTCAGGATCCATCTCCTTCTCTCTACAACCTGAAATATTCCATGAAAGAAATTTTAAATACATATCCTGATGGGGGGAACGAGGATAAAGCACAAGCTCCAGGTGACAAGGAAAGGGAGCCATTATGACATATGACAGCCCCTCCCACAGGATCAGAGGGGAACAAAAAAGAAGATGTATTGACAGCCACACACCCTGGAACCGCCAGGGAAACCCCTGGGTCAAACTAAACAAGGAGAGGATGGGGCACTGCTTGTACTGGTAAGAGTGGTACACGGGAAGTAATCAAGCAAAGATGCTTGCTGCAGAGGACGTTTACTGCTAACAAATTGGTTCTGGTACAGGACACTCTCCCCCGAAGAGGAATCCTGGGGAGGTAATTTTTGCCAAGGTAAATCTTAGGCCTGGCTTAGGAATTCAATAGTGACCTCAGCTATACTAGGAGAATCGTGATCGTTCAGTAAGCCAGGCTGAGGCACCAACATAGAGGCCCTTATCCCCAGGTCAGAGTGATTTCCCACAACAATTTCGGAGGGAACCCCCGGGCCAGAGTCTAATGCGGCAGCCCCACCCAAATCCTCAGTCGGAGCCTTCTGGCCACTAATTGGTGCCTCAAATAGAGCTGGTCCAAGCGCAGGTAGTTCCTACATCAAAATCAGCCGATGGCTAGTAGAAGCACCAGTAACGGAAAACAAATCTGCAGGGGGGGCCTACCCTATTGGATTTATCCAATACCAGAGGCTCATTTGGCATAGGAGGAAAGCTGCGTTCACTAAAATCTGGTGGAGCTGGAGGCCTAGTTACTTTAGGGCACACAGCTAAGGGTTTAGAAAATATAGGGGCTAGTAATGCAGAGGAGCTGTCCTGACTGCCAGACAGAATAGGAGCACAAGTGTCCATGGCCTCTTCACTATGGGGTCCAGGGGTCACTGTTTGAAGGAGGAATTAGAATACGTAGGAGTGGGAAACTATTATTGGCTCGCTTGGATATCTTCGCAATTGAGGACGCATTTGCGTTCTTCCAAGATAAAACTGTTTCCTTGCAGAAATTATTGATCCAACAGCGAGTCCTGGATACTGCTAGACAAGATGATTTAGCCAAGCTCTCCGCTTGGAGGGTTGCCCCATATTGTCATCGTATTAAAATCACCCATAAACTGGAGCCCTACTTGGATATTTTACCTAATTTGACTCTCTGTAGGGCCTTTACATGTCTGCGGTTCCATTTGCTCCCCTCTGCGGTCACTGAAGGAAGGTATCTCCATACTGACCACGAGTCTCGTACTTGTCCTTGAAATGCCCTAGAGGTGGAGGATCTGTCTCATCGTTTATTAAATTGCCCGATATACAACAGCATTAGGGCTACCTGGCTTGAGCCTATTTTAAACTCGTCTTCTTACACTTCTACTTTGGCCAGAATCTCAGCGTTGCTAGTTTCAACTGAGGAGGGAACTTTAGTTGCTGTTGCTGTATTTGCTTTACTTGCTATAAGGGAACGAGTGTCCTGGGTAGAGTAATCTGTTGAATTAACAAGATGATTTCTCCCTTTAGTTTCTAGTAGTTATTTTACCGCTGTTGTTTTTTCTCATTTTTGACTGCAGAGTGTATTGGTTTTAATTTTCCTTTTGTTTAATTGTTCTTCAATTTTTTACTCTGTATTGTATTCATTTTCTTACCTATTGATTGTATTATTTAAGGCTAAAGCGAAAGCTTAATGCCTAATAAATTATTCTATTCTATTCTAGTCCCAGTACGTCTCCGCCGAGATGGAGAGACTGGAACTCTATCACTAGGCTGTCTCCAAGTGGCATCAAGATGTGGAAGGGGCCATGGAGTTCGCCTTGGCCCACGGCTATAAAATGGCAGAGCACAGGTGGCCGCCCCTCAGTCTTGTGCTGAGCCCTGCCGCCTTTTGCCTTTCTCCCAAGTTCCAGGGGACAGGCCCAAAGACTAATAGTAGTACCCTTTAAGATTCTGTGCCCTGAACAGGCAGGTTTCCAGAGGGGTAGATCCACGCTGGACCACTGCCTACTTCTCCACCATTTGATAGAGAAATACAGAGTCAAGAACGGAAAGTTCTACGCCGCTTTCTTTGATTTGAAAGCGGCCTTTGATTCAATTAAGTGCCCACTTCTGTGAGAAAAACTGTCTGCTTTAAAGATCAACAGTAGGCTCCTTCTCCTAATTCGGACTCTGTATGCTAACACCACCGTGGAAGTTGAGGTGGATACTGTGGGCCAGCTTACATCAGATATTGGGGTGGACCAAGGGGTAAAGCAGGGTTGTGTCCTTTCCCCCTCCCTGTTTAACTTCTTCATTAATGATCTTGTACCCCAGACAAGACAAAAGAGCTTTTCCCCCCCAAACTGGCATCAAAGTCGGCCGGCATTCTTTTATACGCCGACGATCTGGTTCTCCTCTCCCAGACCAGGGTGGGATTGTTGAGACAGCTTACAACTTTTGTCGTCTATTGCCGGGTTAACTAGAGACAGGCACTCGAGGCTGGTCTACGGTGGCTTGGGAGCGGGCGTCCTTATATTGGGCAAAAGCGAGTAGGGCCCCTCAGGATAGTCTTCTCCACTTACTGTTTTCAGACACCTTTATTAGCCCCTGGTGGGCAGCAGTAACTCAGTATTTAACCCGCATCGGTCTTTCGACCCCGATATCCAGGCCAAAGCTCTGGCAGCTGCGAAGTGGGAGATAGCCACCAGGGTGAGAGATATAGACTATCAGGAAGACCTTGCGAGGGTGGCAGGATCTCGCCATTTGTGGGGGTACAGTTTATGAGTACCACAGATCAATCATAGAGCACACAGGAGGAGGAGGAGGAGGAGGAGTCCCGTCCGAAGACTGCCCCTGGCATGGGATGTCGTGTGCCACTGCACCATCACTCCTTGTCCAGGGCCAGCTCGGGGAATCCCAGCAGCGGAAGGCTGACCTTCAAGAAGAGCAACTGCTCCATCAACTTAGCCCACAGACTCAGGTGGTGCAGGGAGCAAATGTTCCCTGCCACAGAGATCACCCGCTCGCTGGGGACACTAGTTGGTGGACAGGACAGGATACCCTTGGCCACTTTCGACAGGGCCGGTCACACATTTGCCCAGTAGGCCAAGGGATCGCTGCTGGGATCAATGCATGGCTCCTCCTCCAGGTAGGTCTCCACTGCTGCTGAGGTGCCATCATACTCCCTCCAGTAGCTCTGGGTTGGCACCACCTGCCCCACTGCCCTCAGCCACGCTGCTTGCCCTTTTGTGCTGGGCCCCATGCTCCCCAGAGTGGCCTGCACACAGGAGGAGATGCTGGAAATAGGGGTCCTGCTGCTGATGCTCATCCTGCTGGTGGTGCTGCTGCTCCCGCTAGGGCTCAGGGCAAGGATAGACCCAGATGGCTGTCAGGGGTCACTGCTCCCACTCCCACCATCCACAGGGGCTTCCTGCTGCATAGTTTGCAATGCCTGTTGGACCTTCTGCACCAGCGCACCCTTCTTGAGGCCATAGACCACTGTCTTGCATGCCATGCTGCCCTTGATCCTGGGGTCCAGCATGGTTGCTAGGACATATTCCTCCTGGCGCAGGAGCTCATCAAAGCACGCACTCAGCCCTGCCTTCAGCTTCCGCTTCAGGTCAAGCGCCTCATTGGACATCTTCCTGCATGCAGGGCCACATTCCCACCCACCAAGAATCTCATCCAGACTCCTGTGGAGACTATGGACCAGCGGGATCTCCTGGCTGAGGGTGGTGGTGGAGCTGCTCACGGTCTCCGTCATGGCCAGGAATGGTCTCAGGACGAAGACCATGTGAGCGAGAATCTCCCATTCCTTCCTGTTGTACCCTGGAGGTGCCTTGATGTCCATTTCCAGTTCCACCTGATGCAGGACAGCTTTCTGCTCAAGAAGCTGCTTGAGCATCAGGAAGGAGGAATTCCACTTGGTGGAGACATTTTGGACCAGCTGGTGCACCGGGGATCCTTGCTCGGCCTGCTTCTCCCAGAGGAGCTCGCTGCCCTTCACACTGCAGTTGAAGAACCCAGCCAGCTTCCTCCCCCGGTCAATCAGGGGCTAAGGGTGCCTGGCCCAATCCCCTTATCCCCTAACCCAAGAGCGTCCTTGACCACAAGATGGAGGGTGTGTGTGGTGGAAGGGATGCTTGTGAAGCCCCTGTCACAGACTGCCTTCAGTATATTGGCCGCGTTGTCCGTGACCACACACCGCTTCGTGAAGGCCGCACCTGGCTTGACCCACTCCCTCATCATGGCAGCCAGGGCTGCCTCGAGGTTCCTTGAGGTGTGGGAGCTATCCATGACTTGTGCCTGAAGCAGGGCCCACCTATAACCTGCTTCAGGACCCCTCCTGCCACTGCCAAGTGCTGCTTCTGGGTCCTGCCACCAGTGTGCAGTCACTGCCAGGTAGGCGTGCTGGGCATTCCTGGAGGAACACAGGTCGGTGATGAAGTGGACAGTGCCCCCCCCCACGCCTGACAGCTCCTCCCTCATCTGCTCCTTCAAAGCCCTGTAGAGCTGCGGCACCACAGTTTGACTCAAGGTGGAACAGGAAGGCAGCTTAAACTGGGGGGCCAGGAATCCAATCAGCCGCTGGAAGTCCTTGTCCTTTACAACTGAGAAGGGCTGCCCATCCAGCGCAATCATCTCAGCCAACAGATGCTTGGCTTTCTCCTGAAAGAAGCCACGCTGCCCTCCAGCACCCGATGGTCTTGGCAGCTGCCCCCACCCCAGCTCCTCCATAGTGGACTGATGCTGCTGATGAGACTCCTGCTGCTGTTCTGCCCCCATACTGCCCCTGCTGCTAGAGGCAGCAGCAGTTGATGCAGGACATTGCAGGTGGCCCATTGAAGGAGCCAGGTGACTGGCTGCTGCTGCAGTCGGGAACCCACTGGCATCCACTTCCCCTGCATTCCCGCTTAGTATCAGAGCACTGTGGCATGACTTCAGGTGCCTCGCCATTGCAGTTGTCCCAAGGTTGGCGAGTACCTTCCCACGCTTCACCAGCTTATTGCACAAAGTGAGCTGCACCTCCTTGGGATCATCTGCACACACCAACTTAAAATGATCCCAGACAGAGGATTTCCCCCCCCCCTCCTGCCTTTTGGCCGCCCAGGGTGACGCACTGCTGCCTGCGCTGCTGTGAGGGGGAGAACTTGGTGGCTCTGGTGACACAGCACTGGGAGGAGGCTCAGCCATCACCTCAGCTCCAGACATCTCCTCTGCAGCTATAGTGTCTGCCTCTGACTCACTGTCCGCGATCACGGTGATGTCCCATGAAGGGAAGTACTGGGACCCTGAGGCTAGACTGCCCATGCCCGCCATGTCGCGGTCGCGCTCCCTATTCCCCCCTCTATAGCTGCTAGTCCTGCTTCTGCTGCTGCTGCTACTCCTCTCCCTACTGACATTGCCTGGGGATTGGGCCCTGCCTCTAGCAGCCGGGGTGGGATCCACCAGCTCTGGACTGCTGGGGATCGCCTCAACAATGGGGGACATTCGTGGCCCTGGAGGAACATCGGAAGCAGCAACACCTGCTCCAGCACCAGCAGCAGCAGAGACAGATGCAGCCTCAAGTCCTGCAGGCCTTCCAGTGCCCTGCGTGGCAGTGGAGGAGGGCACTGCCAGGAGGCGCCACTGAGCCGCTGAAGTCTGTTGCCGTAAAGCAGGCCTGCTGAGTTTGGGGTGTGGTGATGTGTTTGGGCTACTGCTGCTGCCTGCTGCCACTCCCCTAGCACAGCCCCTTCTGCCTCTGGCATGTGCCCCATTACCTCCCCTGTGGGCAGCAGACTGGCCTCTCCTTCTCTTCTCCATTTCTCACTCCAAAATAATGTTTTTATATTGGGTTTTTTAATTGTTTTTTATTTTTTCATTTTATTTTTTTATCTAATATTATATATATCTTGAAATTTTGGCTCAAAACCCAAGGACCGCAGGAAGTTGGCCTGCTCAATTTTTGGAAGGAAGACTCATATAAAAGCAGGTGGGTCAAGGCGGTTGAGTCCTTCCTCCTTAAAATGGGCATGGGATTATTGGCATGGGAAGCCTTTAGACACAGCCAAGAAAGAGATTATGCTTAGGCTGGCGGACATAGCTCTCCAGCAGGAGATTGCCAAAATAAGAGTTTCTTCACACTTGCGTTATTTCCTCCCAATTACTCCTCCTAGCCTTCAAATGACTACCTATTTGACCCCTAAGTCTTTCCTGGAGGGGGGAAGGAACTGTTTATGTCCGCCCATTTTAATGCTTTGCCAACTAGAGTTCTGGAGGGTCGTTATCAACTTATCCCCTTCACGAATCGATTTTGTCCATTTGACAATTTGCATGTGGAAACCACTGAGCATGTGTTGTTCGAATGTCATCTCTATGATACCCTGCGCCACCAGCACCTGTCCTCATTTTGTGATAAGATTAAGGGCGGGACCTACCACTATTTGTTATTACAGGCCCTGGCGGATATAGACCCAGAGACTACTTGCTCTATCTTATGCTTTTTGGCAGCAGCTTTAAATCTTCGATCAACCTTTTTGCATTTCAAATAATGTGCTGATCAGTTGCCTGGGGTTGTGGTACAGTGATGTTGTTATTATGGGTTGTGGTTGTTTTTGTAATTGTTTCTCTGCCCTGTTTTTGTTGGATTGTGAAGGCTTTATTATTTAGGTATCACTGTCAGGTTGAAGGACGGTTGTTGTGTTGTGTGTGATATGGCCTATGGCCACAAATAAACATATTATTATTTTTATTTATATATATATAAATAAATACACACACACACACACACTAAATCTAACTACTATAACTATTCTAAATGCTATGAACTAAATGGATTGTCTAATAAGTACAAAGGCCTACTCCTACAAAAACTAAATCTCTAAACACTATCTCTATCTCAGTTAACTCCTACAACTATCTATATCTACTATCTCTAATTTAATATCTATCTATCTATCTATATATATATATGGGATGGGGGGGAAACACAAAGAACACAGAGACGGGTACAAAACTAAAATTAAACCTAAATCAATCTAATGCTACTCAAAATGAATCAAAAAACAGGGGAAGGGAATTAGGGATGGAATATATAGAGAGGGAGAGGGAAAGGATTCAATGGAGGGGGGAGGGAGGGAGGAAGATTGAACACAGGGAATACAGGGAGAGGTAAAAACGAAAACTAACATCTAAATCTATCTAATCTAAGCTTTAAAAAATGATAATATGGAGGCAGATGAGGTGGATGGGTGAAATAGGAGGATTGCAATGGATTGCGGAGAACAAAACTGCTGGGAAAGGCAGCCTTCTGAAACACCTGCTCTTCCAGAACAGTGACTAGCTCAAAAGGTGTTGGCATGAGGGAGGGCAATGAGTTTTGTTACTTGCAGCGCCCACCTCACTGCAAGCCCCATTGGCTCCATGCCATCTAGCCCATGGCCAATCGCAGACTGCGAAGCCAGTGGTCTGAGGAGAAAAGTAGGGATGGGCGAACGCGGTTTGGAAGTTTGGAGTTCGACCCAAACTCAGCCTGTTCAGGCGACTGAACCCGAATCCGAATCCAAACACAAACTGACCAAATCGAACTGAATTCCGAACATTGAAATGACCGAACAGTTCGGTCAGTTCGGATCGCGTTCGGGTGGCAAAAAAAGTAGCACTGGAAGGTCAAACATGACAGGGTGGGTAGTCAGCTGAGGAGCAGACTTTCAGGCACCAGGGGTGGAGAGGTTTGCAAGAAACAAAACTATCTGCCTCCCCCCTTCCCAACACCTTCTGAGTTAGTCACTGTTCCTGAACAACAGGCATTTCAGAAGGCTCCCTCTCCCAGCATTTCCCAGTTCCCCAATCCATTGCAATCCTCCTCCCATTTCACCCATCCAACCCATCTACCCCCATATTCTCATTCATTTATTTAGCTTAGCTTAGATAGATTTAGTGGTTATTTTTTGTTTTTACCCCTCCCTGTGTTCCCTGTGTTCAATCTTCCTTCCTCCCTCCCCCCTCCATTGAATCCTTTCCCTCTCCCATATATTCCATCCCAGATTCCCTTCCCCTGTTTTTTCATTTAGAGTAGGATTATTAGATTGCTTTAAGTTTCATTTCAGTTTTGTACCCCTCCTTGTGTTGTTTGTGATTCCCCCTCCATCCGATAGATAGATAGATATAGATAGATAGATAGATAGATAGATAGATAGATAGATAGTTGTAGGAGTTAGTTTAGTGATAGAGATAGGGTTAGTGATTTAGTTTTAGTATTTGTAGGAGTAGACCTGTGTACTTATTAGATCATCCATTTAGTTCATAGCATTAGTTAATAGCAGTTAGATGTAGTGTAGATATATAGATATATAATATTAGATACAAAATTTAAATTAAAAACCCATATAAAAAACAAAAAAACAAATAAAAAACCAAAAAACCATATAAAACCAAAAAAAAAAAAAAAAAAACCCATATAAAAACATTTCCCAAACGGCCAAACCTGAACCCAACGGCCAAACCCAAACCCGGCGAACAAACCGAACGGACGAACTGAACGCAGACGAACTGAACAGCCGAACCCCAATCACGAGCTGTTCGCCCATCCCTAGAGAAAGGGGATGGTGATTGGGCAGGCTGGCTGTTACTCCAAGCCTGTCCACCCCTGATGCCTGGAAGTCTGCTCCTCAGCTGACTCCCCCTCCCTGTCACGTTTTGCCTTCCAGTGACATGTTTTTGTCACCAAACTCACCTGAATGCAATCCAAACTGACCGAACTGTTTGGTCATTTCAGAGTTTGGAATCAGGTTCGGTTCGGTGGATTCGGGTTCTGGTTCGGTTGTCCGAACAGGCCGAGTTCGAGCCGAACTCCAAACTTCCGAACCGCATTCACCCATCCCTAGCCCACGCAGAGCACATTGCAATAGTCCAGCCTTGAGGTGTCAAATGCATGGATGACAGTAGCAAGATTGGAGTCTGAGACATATGGGCAGAGCCTCCTCACCAGATGTGAATGGTGGAAGGTTCTCCTGGGCACAGCCAACATCTGGAGAATTCAGGCGAAGTTATGACTCCAGGAGCTTCTCCAGGCTCCACACAGATGGAACCAAAGGAGGGCAGACACCCCCAATAATGGGAGTATCCCCCTCTCCCAGATCACCAACCCTGCCACCAGCATCACCACTGTCTTGTCGGTATTGAGCTTCAATTGACTCAACCTCATCCAATCCCCCACAGCAGCCAAACACCAGAACAGCAAGGAGACAGCAGGTCTTGAGTCAATTGAAAAAGAAAGAAACAGCTGAGTGTCATCTGCATATTGATGACAATGAACTTTCCACGTATGACCTCCCCAAGCAGCTGCATATACACATTAAACAAGAGAGGGGACATAATGAAACCCTGCGGGACCCAAATAGGAGGCCCACAGGGGACAATGTACGGTCCTCTAGCACCACCCGTTGTAATCTATCTATGAGGCAGGAACCAGTGCAAGACAGTTCTGTCCACCCCGGCCAGGTTCTGAAGGTGAGTCTCATGGTTCACGATATCAAATGCTGTTGATAGATCTAATAGAACCAGCAGGTTCATATGACCCTTATCTAGTTTTACCAGGAGGTTGTCGACCAAGGTCACAAGTGCTGTCTCCGTGCCATAACCCAGACGAAAGCCCGACAGAATGGGAACCGATACCGTCCAAATGCACCTGCAGCTGCTCGGCCACTACCCATTCAATAACCTTCCCTAAAAGGGAAGGTTACAGACAGACTGATAGCTCAGCGGTTTTTTGAGGAGAGGCCTAACCACAGCCTCCTTGAGGCAGTCTGGCACGGCATTAATCATCACCCCACCCCGTTTGCACACACATGCACACACACTGTGTACCAATACAATAAATTGAAAAGAAAACAAAAGTAGGATTGAACTTCAGACTCTCCCCATAAATTAAATTATCTAGCCCGGAGAAGTATATTGACCTCACTAGGTAGCACTTTTCCTTTTTTTTTTTTCCTTAGGATCTGTAAACAATTTAAGTTGGAAGGAATGATGCACAAAATAAATAAGAATTTAAGCTTGCAATCTAAAGAACGTAGAGTCAAAGCCCACTCTGTGTGGGCATAAGTAAAATCATGAGCTCCTATGTTTGTAGGAGTTCTTTAAAGAAAAAATCTTAGTATTCTACTGTTGAAGCGAGGGAAAGAAGAATAAGAAACTTCACTCAGTCAAGCGATTAGTCACTATTATTATTAAATTTGGCATGTCCCTTTGGACTTTGAATACTTGCAACCAACATACTCAGAGAGGCTGTGTACTATATGCTGTAATCTACAAAGCAACCCCTGAAAATAGGCCTGAAATGACAAATAGCAACAAATGTTGTTTCCATAGCAAACAGATCATTCATTTTCATTTGTGCAACGTGAAAACCTTCTGGCTTTTCTGTTGTTTTTGCCATTTGTCATTATTTTTTGCTAGTTAAACAGAGCTGTTACGGCTCCAATCCCATGCCCTGAGTGCACCCCACACGCACCCCAAGGAGCTGTGAAGATGCAAAAGTGCTAGCTAAATGCCAGAGAAGTGCCAGAAATTGCCATAAAAGTGCTGTAAAACTGCTGTAAAAGTTCTAAAAAGGCCTGAAAATTCCTGGAAAGTGACAAAAAGTGCTCAGAAATGCAGAAAATGACTAAATAGCCAGAAAGTGACATAATTGACAGGAAATGACAAAAATCACAGGTGCTGATATCAACGATGGCAGAAGCACGGAATCACCATAGACTGACAAAGCACTGATGGGCACTCGCAAGCACTCCTGAAAGGTCAGTATTTCCCCTGCAGAATGGGAACACTTGCTCTCGTCTCAGCTCTACCTGAAAAATCATCTAAACTCATGGTTCAACAGTATAAAAACCTAATTAAAAATAGATAAAAAGCACATTTCAAAAGCCACCCTATACTTTCCTTTTCCCTCTCCATACCCTTTCTTGTCAAGCACAATGCTTTAATGAACACGCAGCCTGAGCATTTTACTTCTAACAAGAAAGTAAGGTTCTCTTTCCCAAGGCCATAATCCTCAAACCATTTAAACCACTCTTACTTCAATTGCTCTCCATTTCTCGGTGAGCAACTAATAATAATAAGTCATCACTGTGTATGCGCAAAGGCTGCTGGGCCATTTTTCACATGTGCAAAATGGCCACCACCCTTAATCAAAATGGTGGCACAAGCATCAACATCATTTTGATTAAGGGCAGTGGATTGTGCATTGAAATAAATGGCCAATTCCCTTAACTAAAATGGCGGTGACACTATTGCCACCATTTTGGTTAAGGGGGGTGGCCTTTTTACAAATGTGCAGTGGGTTTTTTTTCTTAACAAGAACTCAGTGAATCTATCTTGCGTCTTGATTCCTCCCAGGACAAACTGAGAACCAGGATTTCAACTAGATGTGTGCACCAGGGGCCCATGTCATTTTTGTTTTTGCTTTTAATTTTTGTTATTTAAAAAAGCAGTTGAATTATATGTCTTCATATACATTCATAGCTGTAAATTCTTTGTCTAACATTTAATGTAGATGAAAATTGGCATGTTTACACCCCTTACCATATCCCTTACCTTTTGTCACAAAAAAAGCTACACTCGAGTTGTCATTGGGGTGGATTTCAACCCCAAGCTGATTTTGGCCTGGGGATTGAAAGTGTGCAATAAAATGTAACTTTTTTTTACAGTAGCCACACAATCTATGCCCAGCACACACCCACAGACATTATAGAGTCTGTTTTATGAGAAATACCAGCTCCACACATGAATAAATAACAACCAACACTAGTCATTTTTCTTTGCAAAAGCATTATTTTGTATTCAAACTGCAGAAAATGGTTTTTATGAACTTTAACTATCTATATAAGTTAAAGTAGTGCCCCCCCAAGAGCCAGCCCCCCCATTGCCTCAGTTCTGTCCCCCAATACAACCTCTTCTAGCCAGCCAGCCCCTCCATTCACCTCTGTGCCTGCCATCCTCTGCATGCCTGCACCCCTGCAAGCCTGCCGTCCCCTTCCATCCCCTGCATGCCTGCCATCCCCTGAAAGCCTGCCATCCCCTGCCATCCCCTGCATGCCTGCCATCCCCTGCCATCCCCTGCATGCCTGCCATCCCCTGCATGCCTGCCATTCCCTTTGCCCTGCCATCCCTGCACGCCTGCTATCCCTGCATGCCTGCCATCCCCTGTGCCCTGCCATCCTTCATTCCCCTCCTGCAAGCCCCCAGCCAGTGACCACACCACACAAAATCTTCCAGGGAGGAACAATGGCCACTCTGCCCCTGGACTTGAGGATGTGGCTATCACCTGCTAATGGCCCATAAGTTTTTCTTTGTTCCATTTCTATGGTCAGTTTGTGAGGACAATGAGGGCACTTCTGGCTTGCTTGAGAAATTGAGCCTATGGGAAGGGAGATAAAATCTATCTAACAGACTAAGAGACTGAAACCTAGGAGGCTGGGTGAGAAAGGAAGCTTTGCAGATGGAGTGAGCAAATGAAAAATCTTTCATGGCTACTTTTTTCTATTAGACGCTAGTGGAAACATTGAGAGATGTTCGTGGCAATGAAGGGGTTAATTTTCATTGCTGCTACCAGTCTAAAGTGACCTTGCCTTTCATGTCATCTTGCAGTCTGAACTGCCCTTTAAAAATGTTGATTTGGCTGCTTTTAAGCTGGGGTGGAAATCCACCCCAATTTAAATGCATTGACTGGGATTGAAATTCCACCCCAATAGGAAAACTCCATTGACGCTGGGGTTATTTTTCCACCCGAGGCCTTTTTAAAAAGTTTTTTTATTATAGAAGACAAACGGTAAGTGATATCTGGATGAAATTTGAGTATGTTATGCCAAGAGGTGCTGATGACAATGTTCTAAATTCCCAAACTTGTAGAGTCACGAATTACCATATTTTTCATGTTGTTTTCCACCAGGGGAGGGAAAACAACCCCATGGCAGAAGGTAAGGGATATTTACTATCTCTGCCAACTTGTATAAGAATTGGATAAAGGGTCCTGGTGGTATAAGCAATTAACTTATAAATGTATGTCTGACTGTAACATCTTTGTAGTCCAACCAGTGTACATGAAATGTGGCAGGATGTATATCACACTTTCACGATCATCTCTTCCAAATATCAGAATGACGTGCTAAAGCCCTCTTAACCAATTTTATATTCCTGCACAGCCTAGCTGAGAAGGAGCCTATGCCAGGGATTCTCTTATGTGTCACTATGGAATAAGATAAGAGTTGTGATGCCAATTGGCCAGAATAAATGTCAACCAAATATCCTCATTCTATGCTGTCACCATCCCAACTTCTCTCCCCCACTTGTACTGGGAAGTCGGAAGCATCTCTTTAGGAAAGAGCCAATAGAGATTTTCTTATGTCCTCTGTCACAGTGCTGCAGAATGTGATTGTGATGATAATTGGCCAGCCTAGATGTGTAAACTATGTTTCCTGATTGCTTGGATGCTATCTCCAAAGTCCCAATTATGTCCCTTCCATGCCTGCCTGAGGGCCGCCCCTCATGCCTGCCTCAAAACCACTACCGATTGGTCATGTAAAGCTGGAAGCATGCAGTGAATGTGTCTGTCAGTCTTTTGGGTTGCTCCACATCCTACCTCCTACAGTCTCGCTTCCCCTGCCATGCCCGGTGCCTGTCTGTGACTGGCACTGCATGTGCTGCTATTTATCTGAATCATGGTCTTCAAGGGGACACTTTCAATTGTTTATAAAATTTTGTCCCTTTATCAAATTGTCCTGTAGTTTGGCAGATATGACAGGGAAGGTATGGTATACATTCTTGCCAAATATCTTGTACACAGAATGGAATATACAATTGTTAAAGCTGGAAATGTATTTTCAAGTTAATGTCTTATACCATCAGGACCATTTATCCTACCTTTCTGAAAATTGGCAGAAGTATTAAGCTTATGAAGGGACAAAATATTCACAGGTTTCATGCAAAGTGGATGGAAGATAAAGAAGTTGTAGCCATGAATGTGTATGGAGCTTTTCTTAAAATCACAGCATTAAATTGCTTCTAAAATTGGTTCCCTTTATCTAATTTTTTCAGACATTAGTATACATACTGACCTCCATTGAGGGTACAACCTCCCTAAGTTTCATTAGAATTGAATAAGAAACAAAAACGTTATAGCCAAAAATTCGTTTTTCATTTTTTTCATTTTATTTCAAAAACAATTTTTTTCTTTTTTTCTTTTATTATTTGTCATTTTTATTATTGAAATAATGATAATGAAAATGACAAATTTTAATCATTAATGTAATAACAAAAACAACATGCACACCCTTAAGAATGTTTGCTTTTGCGAGCTCTCATTTCAGCTGTAGTTTGAAGATCATGGCTCAAATATCATCCCTCCTCCCTATTCTAATTTTGTTTTCTCTCTTGCTCAGGATGACCTTTCTGTCTGCAGTTAGGGTAACAGAGAGGGAGATTGTTATCTTGAAGATAAAAATGTAAATCTTGGTCGAGTGAAGTAGGCAGCACAAAGCCCAGGACAAAAATGTAAATCTTGCTTGAGTGGGTTATGCATAAGGAAGGCAAAGCAGTATTTTACATCCATCAATCACGAATATTTTAGCCTTTGAATGGGGCTACAATTGTCCAAGAGGGATTTAGTTGAATTGGTCCAAGAGGGATTTAGTTGAATAGGCATTTTCCATTGGCAAATGAATCTTGTACATCATCTCAGAAGTGGTCATATAGGATAATCCTTTATAAGATACACTCATGGTAAATTTCAGGAGCAAGGATTTAGTTGCTTCCCTACCAGATTACCGTATCTTCTCTCAGCTCTATCAAAACAACTAAGAGGTACTTAATTCTCTTATTTGACCTTAATTCCTATCATGACAGAATGATTTAGCATTCTGGAATGGAAATTTAGGCATGATTTCTTGTACAGCTTTTGTGTGAATTTGGTGTTCATAGAAGTGGCAAGAATATTGGCATGGGCAATGGTTATAAATTGTGGAGGAAAGTCATATTCATGCTTTCCCATAAATCAGAGGTTTCCAAGTCAGAACTCCAAATGAGTCCTACCATACTTTCAACGACTTTGTTGTTCTCAAGGTTTGCTGGATTACACTTAAGTCTCAAAATGGGGCCACATAGGGTTGGGGTTTGGGAATCACTGCCACATGTACTTCAGTTCCACCTCTTCTTAAGGTTCTTCTGGCAACAACTGTCCAACTCTGTCAAAATATTAAAATATAAAACACGATCAATAGGAGCTATGGTTAAACTATCCAACCCATTTGCACTAGGGACAAGACACTGTAATTCAACCATTTCATAGATGAAAGTCTATTTACTTCCCTGATCTGTTTTGCCTTCTGTAAATTATTAAGGATCGGACATCTGGCAAAAAACTGGCTACCGGTTTTATCGGTTACCGGTTTGCAAAAAAACGCTTTACCGGATTAAAACCAGTTTACCGGTGCCGGATCTATTGCATTGATTTCAATGGGGAACTGTCAGTGTCCCCATTGAAATCAATGGGGGGGGGAAAACAATCCCTGCCCCTCCCAGGCTGTGTGGGTGGAAGAGGGGACACCCCCCACCCACCCTGCCCAGCCTGGATTTTTTTTAAAAAAACTTTCCCCGAAGTCCCTGGCGACCCGGAGCCCACACCAGCAGGTAGGTACTAGGGTGATCCCTGGGGTGGGGGTGGTTTAACACACACCCCACCCCAGGGATCACCCTACCCCTCACCCAGGGATCGCCTACCTTTGGCGCTCCGGGCAGCGGCGGCGGCAGCATGGTGGTCCGGCGGCTTCAGCACTGGCTGTGGCTGCTGGGTTCAGGGCTTACTAGGCCTTCCGGGGAAACCCAGAAGTTCCCCGGAAGGCCTAAGCTGGGCAGGGTAGGTGGGTCGGGGGTGTCCCCTCTTCCACCAGCGCAGTCTGGACGGGGGAGGGAAAAGTGGTTGGGTTTTTTTTTTTCTTTTTTTACATTGCGACCATTCATTTCAATGGCCGCACTGTAAAACAATCCGGCATGGGGAACCGGTACCGGTACCCCCAATATCCAGATTAATCCGATACTGCCAGTACAGCAAAATACTGGCAGTATTGGATACCGGATAATCCGAACTTCCCACTCCTATAAATTATCATTTGTCTTCCAGTGCTAAATCTTTTATTTCCTTACAAACATTACAGGCCTATGAAATTCTCATTGACTGACTTTAAATGTAGAGGTGCAAGATGAGAATAGAAATTACTTAGTACAGGGCATTGGGGATTTTTGACCGACAGGTTAATCTGAACATTTTAAAATTAATCTAGGTCATTAATCTTAGTATTTTAACCATGAACTTTAAACATGGTTTCCTTCTTTCTTTCTTACAGTGCCTGTGAACTAATTATTAGGGTTGACACAAGAGCTGCTACTAGAACTAAACTCTTGTACTTAGCCTCTTTGAAAGTAAAAAAAAAAAATCTAAATCGCTTTGAACTAAGTTTTATGAAAGGAATATTTAAACTCCTTGAACTAGTCTCTTGGTATTGAATTTCCATGATCTCTTTCAGCTCCAAACAGGGTTGCTTCAGTCCTAGCACTAGAACTGACCACTCCTGCTCACTCAAATATATTCACTCATCTGATTTTTACCTATGACTCATTCACTTCAAACAGAGTGAGAAACAGAAATGACAAGGAGCACAGGGGTCCGGGTCTAAGTGGGAGTTCAACGCTGTGGGTGTAAGCTTGTGAACACTTGCCAAAGGACTGAACGAAATGCAACCTATCTAGTAACTAAGTTAGAAACTAAAGTTGTTTAAAGATAAAAACAGGGCATTCTTTCAGCATTCAAGTCAATGGGAGTTTTGTCATTTATTTCAGAGGATGGGAGATTGCACTCCCAGTAGAAATTGATGCCTGTCATAGAACTAAAAACCAAGTTTAGAGATCTAAAAATCATCAGCAAAAACATACAGGGACCACCTCATCAGAACTGTCTCATAAGAACCAAGGTGACATGGAAGAACAAACAACTTTAATAAGTGGGACCCTTCATTCATAAAAAATTTGAAAGGAATAATTTGATTTGAATTTAAGATTGTGCTAAAGGTTTTCAGGCCCCTAAATGGTATAGGTCCAGGCTATATTTGAGACCTGCTCCTGGATCCTCGCCCTGATGGTTATCTGCATTCAGGCCCTTTTCACACGGGCGCACCTGCCCTTGCACACGTGTGCGTGTGGGTGGGGCGACTGTGCAAACGCTGCAGTGACTGCAGGTGGGATGGGTGGGCACCTGTGGGACACCGTGGGAGGTGGGTGGGGGTGCGTGCACGCTCCTGTGCTCCACCCACCTCCACCTATCACCCACACACGGAGCAACGGGAGCCAATGCCAGTTGGGCTCTTTTCACACAGACACTCTAACACTGATAAAATGGATGTTACATTTTATTATACATGTTGCAGGCCACCCATAGTGCACACCTGCAGCCCTGAAACATGTATAATAAAATGTAACATCTATTTTGTCAGTGTTAGAGTGTCTGTGTGAAAAGGGCCTTGCTCTGTGCGTGGAGATGGGTGGGAGGTGGGTGGATATGGGTGACTGCCCATGGGAACAGCCACACACCCACCTCCACCTGCCACTGGTGCACACCCCATCCCCCCACCCACCGCGGCCTGTGTGAAAATGTCCTCAGAAACCTCCCACTGTTTGTGGATCCTGCCATCATGCTTTAAGTTGGCAGGCGATTGGGCTTTTGCTATGGCAGGCCCAAATTTGGCAGCTCCAGTGTGGAACTCACTCCCTTCAGATGTCCATTTCAGTTCCTCTGCTCACTTTTTTAAAAGCACCCGAAGACTTATTTATTCTTCAGGTGCTTTTAGAATCCACATCTATTCCCCTCAATGTATTCTTTCCTCCCTCTTTGCCTTCCTCTTTTTAAATGTTTTTAAATGGATTTTATGTTCTTTTATATTTTTATGTTTTATGCTTGTGAAGGGCCCCCCGCCCCCAGATCGGGGGTGTGGGTGCGGTTGCCGCACCCCAGTTCTTCCTGGGTGGAGGATGAGCACGGTAAAGATTTGGGGGTTGGGAAACCCCATGCAAAGCTCATGCACCATTGATTGGTGGTGCAGGTATCAGGTGGCCATGTATGGGCCACCTGATTGGTCGGTACGGGGGCAGCTTTTCCCCTTGTTAGAAGAGGGAGTGGAGCAATTGCCACCTGCGCAGTGCTTTAGCCATTCCAGCACAGTTCTCTGATCAAGCAGCACCCACCCACCCCTCTAATACTGTGGGTTATCCGGTTGCCAAAAGGGGGCCAAGAAGGAATTTTGGAGGAGACCTTAGCATTATGAGGTCCCCTTATGTTTTGCCTTCTTTACAGTATTGGAATAATTTAAATCAATAAATAACAGCAACCTGAACTGATTTGAAACGATTTAAAATAGAGTAAGAACGAATTAAGTCAATTGGGAACAACTTTCAGTTACAATCTAGATATTAGCAATTGGTAAAGTATTTGAACATTATACAATTGTCACACTCTAGCGGGGATCCAGTATGGTTAATAGGATTTCGTGTTTAGGTAGAGATAGAATAGATCAAAGAGTCATCTCCGTAAGAGATGGGGGAATGAGACTTGCTGAGAAGTAAGGCCTGGCTACAGCATGATCATTTCCCTGGGAGGAATGTCAAAAGGGGTAAGGGCAAACATGGCCCTCAATCTGATGACACCACCCTTACTCAGGCCCGAACGGGCAAGTTGTTTCCCCTTCGGCCTTGGCCAGGGTGCTGTTCGAAGGGGATGTTGTTAGAGGTTTATTTATTTTGGTGCTGGCATTGGAAGGCATGTCCAGGCCAGACACCTGTGCTTTAATAATGTTGAAACTTAGGAAAAATACTGGACCCTGGATTGCTTAACAGCAATCCCACCAACTCATCTGAATTGTTTATTAAAGTGTGCGGCCAGTTGAAATCCATGTCAAGTCTCCGTGTCTCATTTCTCGGGGAGGAGTGCATCGGCAAGTATCATTTGGCAGGGGTGCTATAAAAATAAAATTATTATTATCCATCACAACCCAAGGCAATTACTCTATGAAATGGTGTTACACTTCTGAGATGTAAGCAGTCTATGTTGATGGACAAGTCATTTGATAATTGCAAATAGATGGGTGTGTGATGTCCAAGAGAACCAGATGCAAATCTAAAAAATGGTAAAATTGAACATTTAAACTGAAACTTTCTTTAGATTAAAAAAAAAATCTTTTCAGTTTAAAAATTGTCTAAAACTTTCCTTTCTTGGAATTTTTCCAACAAAACCTTTTGTCAGAAAAATAAAATTGGTCTACTGAAAGGTTCTAGTATACTGGTACAATGGCTGCAAACCAAATCATTCCATATTTGTTGCACCTCACGTACAAGGCCATGCAATGTATCATGGATTTTTAAATTATTATTATTTTGCTTAAATATTGCACTTTTAAAGTTTGCGAGGAAGAGTAATTCTGTTTTATTCCTAAGGAGAAAGTGAATAAACACATAAAGTTACCAAAGTTTGGGAGCATTTAAATCAAGAGCTTTAAGAAAAAGGGGAGGCAAGAAAACAACTGTTAGGAATGTGAGTAATATAGTAAGATATTATGGAAGAAGCAGTTATGGTTGCAGTGCTCCAAATGGAACATTTTTGTGACTGTAATTTTTAATGAAATAGGATTTAAAGAAATTCACATTGTTTAGTAAGCTTCAAACTACCAGAACGTTTAAAAAAAAAAGAAAAGAAAAAACAGAGTGGAGAGCTACTGGAACACCATTACTGTACATTCCAGTACATTTGGGGCATTGCAGGCTTCCATAGTTAAGGCTGAATTAAGTTCTGCACTTAAACAGGGCTTCAAACACACTGGGCATTTTTACATACACCTTAAAGTTCCAGATTTTTCACTCTTCTGGGTTTACAAGTCCACATGTAAGTTCCGGATGCTTCTTTTACACTTACACTGAGGCAGTTCCTGGATGCATTCTTCACAAAAACACTGCCCTGAGGCAGCCTAAAGTAGCTGTAGATGTGACCAGCTGCCATGGAAACCAAGTGATCACAGCTGCCTGGAGCAAAGCAGTTTACCAGAAAGTTTTACACACAAAAGTTCTGGGAGAAGTTCTATGCAGAAGTTCAAAGACCTGGATGTTTAAGATCTGGGTGAGTGATTTAGACACACAGAAAGTTCAGAATGTAACAGCAAACATGCAGGAAAAATGTGTGTGTAAAAACACCCACTGTGTGTAAAGAGACAGACAGCAGCCATGGGGGTGTCCACGGAAGTCCCTGTCACCTCCAGGTTTACAAGACCATTTGACGCAGTGCTGATACTCGGTATTCCAAATTCCTTGTTTTTTTACAGAGTATCTCAGTATTCGACTCTGTTTTACCGAGTGCAGAGTATCCGAGGAATCGGCCTGGTAACCAGTATTCACTAGTATTCGGTACTCAGACAAACATATGGGGCTTTTCCTGCCCCTATATAAAGTGATTAGGTACTTGGTATTCAGAAAATACTCAGTACCCGACTTTATTTTACAGAGTATTTCACAGAGTACCAAGTACCAAGTTTTCGTCCAAGTTTCCAAGGACCAGACAAACACTTGGAGCTAGTCCTCAAACACTCATCAATATGCGTAATCAAAATTTTTACTATTCATTTCATCCCTAATTTGAAGAACACCCGCCAGATTTGCAACCCAAAGCAGGCTGGGGCAGCTCTGGAGCAGCCCAGCATGACATATTCCGCAAGGTCCTGGAACACGTCACACAGAGCAGGCTGGCCAAACCCAGGACAGAGGCCACACAAGGCACTGCTGCTTGTCTGTTGGGGGGACAATCTGTCACGGGCACCAGCATAGACCAACAGATGAGCACCTACAACTCTATGGTGCAGGAGGGCACCTTGCAGGTGAACCATGACCCAGGGACACCCCCAGTCCATCTGATGTAGCCCCAGGCATAGCTTATAAGTGGGAGCCACAGGGGTAGGCCCACAGAACAACTCCAGGTTTTGGCAGGATCCACAACCATCTGAAAACATCCATTGTTTCTGTCCTTAGACTGAGGGTGAAAACAGACATGATGGGTGATTTCAGATGTTATGAGATCACAGTGAACCATGGTGAATACCCACCTGTGGTCACTGTGCCTCGAACGCCTGTTTGGCATCTGCCAGATGTTCCCCATGGTCAATCGGCACACGGGGTCAATTTCAACCACACTTCCCGGGCTCCCCGGGGGACTTTCCCGGGAAGCGTGGTGAAAGTGATCCCCAGCAGGGACCAAAAAAAAATCACGTCTGGTTGGGCGCCACGGCCTGGGATCACCGGCGGGATCTCGGGCCATGGCAATTTCGCCCAGATGCTGCAGCCGCATTGGCACTGCCGCCTGCCCGTCTCCCCAGAGGGTGGGCGGCGGGGAGCGTGGAGGGGGTGGGCCCGTGTGACCACACATTGCGCCGCGCGGCCGCAGCCCTGGACCCTCCCAGATTGCCCGCCAGGATCCCCCGGCACATCTGATATGGCATAATGGGGTCATCCCGGCGGGGGATGAATGGGTTGTTTTCAGTACGGGGCCGACTGGCCCCGTAACGTCTGAAAACACCCGATGTTAACCACCCTTGGTGGTTATTTATGCATGTTGCAGGGCTGTATTGGTGCCCTATGCAGCCCTGAAACATGAATAAATGACCACCAAGGGTGGATAAAGGGTGGTTAGCATCATGTTTGTTTTCACCCTGAGAAATAGAATTTTCAGAGAATTTACAATTAAATCAATTAATCTGAGTCAACATTAAATTTGAAATGAGTGCTTTATGAAATGTAGCACCTTGCCAGAGTACTTTCAAGTCCTGTATAAGTTTAACAGCTGCCACAGACACATCACTATTAAATCCTAATTTCCTGCATTCATAATGTTTGTTTGGGGTATAATTACAACATCCTTGTGATAGGCTTAACCTTCCTTTGTGGTATGTACTGAACCGTAACTCTAATTTAACATAATTTTCATCTGGAAATCCAGTAAACATCTAAAGAACTGCAGAAGGGACATTACTGAGAGCACACTGAAATTCTAGAAAAGCAACAGGGTATCTGGCTAAGAAGATAAATAAATAGATAGGAATAGATAAATAAATAAATAAATAAATAGGGGGAGTGGGATAAAGGAATACATGGGGGGGGGGGAAATAAATAAACCTATAAGTCTTCTGATTAATAAAAGTTTAGAATTCAAAATAGTTAAATTGAAAAGCCTAACAATGGAAGAGGATCTTGACATAATAGAAGTTACTGAAATATGATTCAATGTTATAAATCAATGGGATGGTGTTAAACCTGGGGATAAATTGTGCTAAAAATTAGTTATGTTGTAGAAAAGGTGGAATGGCAAGATTCACAGAATCTAGTAAAATAAGATGTCTAGTTGAGGGGAGAATCAAGATGGATAAACATGGGAATGCAAGTATGCTAAGAGGGTTGTATTATGGCATCCCACATAGGAAAAAGACAATGAATGTAAATTGTAGAGGGTGATCAAAGAGAAAATTCAATCTAACATACATGGAATATTAAAGCCCATGCTTTGATTCTTAGGTCAACCACCAAATTCTTTATTTTATTTATTTCTTGGCATTTCTATGCTGCCCCCTCATGCTCATGGCATCTCGGGGTGGCTAACAATACAATAAAACAATAAAATACATTAAAAACCGACATCAATTTTAAAATAATTTTAAAACTCCTAACCCTAACCCTACCCTCCAATCCCCCCAAATTTCCCACCGCACCAATCTCCTCCATTTACCCCTCCCTCGCCCCTCCCCTCCAAAGGCCTGGGCAAACAGCCAAGTCTTGCATGCCCGCCAAAAGGTGAGCAGACCCGGGGCCAGGCGGGCTTCCTT
>QEPC01001113.1:17213-43897 GCA_003113815.1 Sphenodon punctatus
AATCTTAGCAATGTTATGGAGGGAGAAGCGACAGGATTTAGCAACAGAGTCAATGTAGGGTTTAAAAGAAAGGGCTGAGTCAAAGATGAAGCCTAGGCTACGGGCTTGGGGGACAGGCAGGATGGTGACTCCATAAATAGTTATTGACAGTGAGGAAGGAGAGGAAGGATGAGGGGGGAAGATAAGGAGTTCAGTTTTAGCCATGTTTATTTATTTATTTAAGTAGATTTCTTAGCTGCCCCCTCCTACCACAGTAGCTTGGGATGGCATACAACAAAGATAAAACACATAAATACAACTAAACATAATAACAACCAAAACATAAAAATGTAAACAATAAAATATAAAATCTATAAAAACGACTCAGGCGGAGCCACAACAACCCTCCCCCTACCATCCTTCCACCCTTCACCCATCTCCCTCGCCAAAAGACTGGCAGAACAGCCAGGTCTTACACTGTCTTCGTAAAGAGGGGTGATCTGTGGCTAGGTGGACCTCCATCGAGAGGGAGTTCTACAGCTGTGGTGCGGCGACCAAGAATGCCCCCCTCATTGTTGCTACCCGGAATACCAAGGGAACTCCAAGGGAGGCATCCCCAGCTGATAGTAGGGGTCTTTCCAGAGCCCTGGGGGTGAGGCAATCCTGTTGATGTGTGCCCGCAACCATGCACTGCCAATTCATGCCACTGCACGGAGCAAAGGGGGAAAACCTGGGTTGCTCCATGTGGGGGCATGAGGGATGGTTTGTGGGTCCACGCTGCCTTCAGACAGGTGCCCAGGTTCATGGGGAACAGGTGGAGCTGGGTGGGCATATCCCATCTAAAAATGGCCTATGCTTGGGGGCATATTGAGAAGTGATGAGCCCACACTTTAGTGCTGATCATGTAGAGGGGCTGTACTGAGCTCGGAAGCCGAGGAAGTGACAGTGCATATCAAAGTGAGAACGAGTGACGGGCAATGATGTCTCTCATTATGAAAGACGATTTGGTATCCACTCATGTCTAGTGTGACACTTTGGTGCCCAACGTACACATGTGTAACTCCCTTGTTTATCTGGACAAGTGAGGATTGGGCTCAGAGTCTCTAGAAAAATCACTGATGTTGACTTTCTGTGATTCATCCAGCTGCTAATTTAGACCCGCCTTCAGCATTTTTGCTTGGTAGGCTAGGAAGAGCATTCCTCACCTGAAGTAGCTAGGTCTTTTAATGTTATGGTTGCAGTGTTACCATTATTCAGTTATAAAACTTAAGCATGAGAGAATCTTGAAAGTTTCTTGCCATGTATTCTGCAATGAGATTCCCTGCTTGGATGAGAAATCTTCTAGGAGAACTTTTGTTTATCATTGTGTAGTGTATGTATTAGGGAAGGTCAAGTGGCAACAGTAATGACTTGTGCATATATATATATATTTTTAATGCATATTTATTTTCATGAATAAAAGTGCTGACAGTTTTTCCGTGATATACAGGGATCCATGCTTGCCATAATTTGTAAATAGTCAGATTTATGGATGTAAGGGAACATTTGTAAATTTGTACCTGAAAAGTTTCCTGAACTTTCACAGAGGTGGAGACAAGGCATTCAGATTATACCTTTACTGGATCAACCTCTGGTTGGTAAGAGTATGCAAGCTATACACACAGGGCCTTTCCAAAGGCTCCTGCACATTCTCACCAACAGAGTGGCAACTGGGCGCTCAAAGATTCAGGCAACCCCGATGAAAATGGGTGCCTGAATTGACCTGGTCCCATTTGGACACCTTTGATGCCTCAATGGGATCTGGTGGGCTGCTTGAACATGCTGGCTGGCTTTTGAAAGTGACAGGCCCCAGGTGGGAACATTGCAGAGCCCAGCTCCACAGCAGCCCCAACTCCCAATCAGGGCTTAAAAACATAAGTAGTGCCATACTGGGTCAGAGTAATGGTACATCAAACCCAGCACCTGTCTATGCCACGTTACTGGCAGGGAAGGCTGTGGTCAATATCCAGAAGCTGCCATTCTAGCCCCAGGAGCCACCATCATTGGTCTGGGGCCATCATTCATTGCACAGAGAGCCAATTTTCCAAAGCATCAAGAACCAGCCACTCCAGCACCAGGACCTGCCATCAGGGTTCTGGGGCCAAGTTACTGCTAGGGAGGGCTGTGGCCAATACCTAGAAGTTTCACTCTAGCCCCAGGACCCACCATCATGGGTCCAGGGCCATCATTCCTCGCACAGAGAGCCAATTTCCCAAAACATCAAGAAACAACCACTTCAGTCCCAGAACCTGCCACCAGGGTTCTGGGGCCAAGTTACAAGCAGGGAGGGCTGAGGCCAATATCCAGAAGCTGCCACTCTAGCCCCAGGACCCACCATCATGGGTCTGGGGGCATCATTTCTTGCACAGAGAGCCTTTTTACGAACGCCCGAACCAAACACGCCCGAACCGAACGGCCAAACCTGAACGCGGTGAATGGACCGAATAGCCGAACTGAACGGCAGAACCGAATGGCCGAACCCGAACCATGACCTGTTCGCCCATCCCTAGCACTCTGATAAGTGCTGTTGCCAGGAAGCTGCTTTTGAAACTGATAAGTGTTGGTCAAGAACACTGTGGAGCCGGGCTCTGCAGCAGTGCCTGTCACTGTATGTTTCAACTTAGAACTTTGAAACTACTGTCCATTAGCAGCTATTAGCCAGGTAAGTTTGGGGGAATGTAACCTCTTACTGTCAGGAGATGGGAGTGAACAACAGCGAAAGGATCACCCCCATTGTGATGAGGTCACAGATCTCACCTTTTGGCAAGGGAGATGGAGTGTAGGGTGGGATGGGGGCATGGGGGAGGGGGGTTGGTTTTGTGCTCTCTCTTTTTATTGTATCTTATTGTATTTGGGGGGGATATTGATTATATGTGTTTAAACATTGTAAACTGCCCTGGGCTGCTTGGAGCAGGAGGGGCAGGGTAGTAAATAAATAAATACATAAATAAAATCATGATCTTTTGGATACTTCTTCCAAGTCATAGACAGTGGCCAATCTCGGTCACTTGGAAGAACTACAAGGCCTTTGTAGTTAATTTAGTATATATATAATCTAATATATATATATATACACTAAAACTAACTGCTATTAACTATTCTAAAATCCATTTAACTAAATGGAATATGCTAATAATTAACTACAAAGGCCTTGTCCTACAAACACACTGTATCTCTATCTATCTCTATAACTAAGCTAACTACTATGTATATCTATCTAATAATTGTGTATCTAATAACTATCTATATGTATATACAATATTACACAGGGGGGAACACAAAGAACCACAAGGAGGGGTACAAAACTGAAATGAAAATCAATCTAATAATATTCATACTCTAAATATATCCAAAACTTAAAACAAGGGAAGAGAATCATGGATGTAATAAGAGGGAGAGGGAAAAGGATTGAATGGAGGTGGGAGGGAGGAAGGAAGATTGAACACAGGGAACACAGGGAGGGGTAAAAACAGAAAATAACACCTAAATCTATTGAATATAATCTAAATAAATGATAATATGGAGGTAAATGGGTTGGATGGGTGAAACAGGAGGAGGATGGCAATGGATTAGGAATAGGAAGGAACAAAAACTGCTTGGAGAGAGGAAGTCTTCTGAAACACCTGCTGTTCAGGAACAGTGACTAGCTCAGAAGGTGTTGGGAAGGGGGGAGGCAATCAGTTTTGTTTCTTGCTGCGTCTGCCTCACCGTAAACCCCATTGGCTCCGTGCAGTCTAGCCCGTGGTCAATCGCTGACTGTGAAGTTCAAGTCTGTGGCTGAGGCGAAATGGGATGGTGATTTGGCAGGCTGGCTGCTACTCCAAGCCTCTCCGCCCCTAGTGCCTGGAAGTCTGCTCCCCAGCTGATTCCTCTCCCTGTCAAGTTTGACCTTCCAGTGACACTTTTTTTGCCACACGAACTCACGTGAATGCGATCTGAACTGACCGAACTGTTCAGTCATTTCGACGTTCTGATCTAGTTCAGTTCGGTCAGTTCGTTTTCAGATTCCGGTTTGGGTTCAGTTGTCTGAACAGACCGAGTTCACTCCAAACTCTGAACTTCTGAACTGCGTTCGCCCATCCCTGTGGAGCACTGTGGAGGGAAGCCCCAGCTCACCTTTGAATCTGGCAAGCCTTGGCTGAAGCGTTGCAGAGCTGGGCTCTGAAGCACTCCTGGTTGGGGTTTGTCAGTTTCTCTGTGTAATGCTCGCATTTTCAGGAACTTGGCACCTGATTGGTCCTTGGGCAGCCTGTCAGGTGCCTGATGGGGTGGCTGAAAGTGTGGGCATTACCCATGGGTACTAATTCTAGTGCCAGATGCAACTCTACTTATCTATTGAACTTGGCCCAATAAAAGATATCATCTAAACTACTACTTTTTCTCCCTCTCTTATGTTTGAGACAAACTTGAAAACCACACTCTCTCTGAACTTTCTCACAGATTTTAGATCAAACATAATTGCCAACTAAAGCTGCAGTCTCTTTGTTTGCTCTGGATTTCAATGAGATTAATTGGAGTAAGTGCAGCTAGAGATGACATGGATGTCTGAACAAAAGAAATAAATAATCAGATTTGACCTATTGAAATTTAAATGTTGGATTCAACACTATTCATTTCATTCCTGTTCAAAATTAGACACTGAGTCCATTTTTAGATGTGTTGCCAATCTAGTGGATCTTAAAAGTTTGCTTTCAGCAACCTTGCATGGGTGGCGTTTAGACACGTCTCCCTGCATCAGAAGTCACCTGGCTGCCATTGGAAACAGCGGCGCTGGGGGGCTCATGCATTCTTTTGAAAACCAGAATTGTCAAACCCCGATATCAAGGTTTGAGAAGTCTGGTTTTCAAAAGAATGTGTGAGTCACCCAGCACCGCAGTTTCCATGGGTGACTGGGTGACTTCCAGTGTGGGGAGGCGCATCTAAACGCCCCTGTGCGAGGTTGCTAAAAGTGGATTTTAAAATCTGCTAGACTGGTGGAACTTCTAAAAGTGCCGAGACACTGAAGACTTTGCCAGGCTGCCTTGAGGCAACAAACATTGGGTAAGCAGATAGGGTGCTCTGTCAGCTGTTGTCCCCCTTTTAGCTGTTAGATTCCCATAGGCACTGACTCACCACAGCTACTTCAAATCCCCATTTCAGGATGGTTTAATGAGAGTCACACCTAAATCAGCAGACCACTTATTCTGGAGTAATCCCATTGAAGTCCTTTGGGCTTCATTGTAGCCTGATGTTGGGTTTGGATCTGGGATACCAGGTTCAAATCTTGCCTTAGCTATAATTCATTGAGTGGCCCTGGAACAAGTCATTGGGTAAAAACACATGCGACGGCAGCACAGAAATCCACCTTGGACACGGTCTGGGCTGTGTCAGGGCACCAAACATTAGGGATGGGTGAACATGGTTCGGAAGTTCGGAGTTTGGCCCAAACTCGGCCTGTTCGGATGACCGAACTGAACTTCCGAACCGAACGCTCGAACTTCCAAACAGTTCAGAAAAGTTCAGGTGAGTTCGGGGGCGGGAAAAATGTGACTTTGGGTGGGAAAAACTTGACTAGAAGGGGGAGGCAGCTGAGGAGCAGACTTCCTGGCACCAGGGGTGGACACAAGGGGTGGTTTCAGGGGCAAAAATACCGATGCTGAAAAAATTTCGGTTTCGGTACTGATAGCACTTTTTTGAATGTTCGGCCGTATTCGGCCGAACCAAACTCCACCGAACCAAACAGCCGAACCCGAACTCGGGTTTTGAACTGAATGACCAAACGTCCGAACATCTGAACAGCGTTCTGTTCACTCATCCCTATCAAACATATCTGTTCGCAATCAAGCATCCGTTCCGCCGCCCACATGACCAGAGGAGGGGGAAAGGTGCAACAGATGTGTGGACAGCCAGCTCCACCCCACATCACTCCCAGCTTCCTGTCCTCTGCCATGATAGGCAGCCATGGCGGCCAATGAGGGCCAGCCATGGCAGGCCCCAATCGGGACCGAGTCATGGTCTGCCAAATATGACAGTGTAGGCAGAGTGGGCTGCCTCAGGATATGAGTACTCACAGGATCAGGTGCCGCATAACTGCTTGCTTCTAGGGAATCAGCTCAGCAGTCACTCACAGTCACTCTTTAGGGGATTCGCTCTCCACAAGGTCCTTATTTACAGTCATAGTTTCTATATACAGTTCCCAAGCTTGGCCCAGCCCCCTGGCTTCCCAAAGTCCATATAGCCAGATACCTTACCACTGGCTCTCTGTCACTGTGGGCTGGTTCAGTCTTCCCTGCCGTCCCCCAAGCCTTCTTCACCCAGACAAACTCTCAGGACAGGCTTGTCTTAGAGGTCGTGTTTCTCCCCAGCTCATGTATTGCTCAGTTCAACTCAGCTTCTTCTGAGCTGAGGGGGGGCGGGGGGGAGAGGGAATGGAGGAGCGAGGAGGCCTCTTCCCATGTGCGTGCACCCTCCTAGGACCCAAAATGGGAGAACATGTGTTCTCCTGATGGGGGAGGGGACAAACGCAGATGGTAAGAGGCTGCCTCACTCCCACTCAGAAAAAGCCAATTAGGGAAGTTCCCCACTCAGCTGTGTATTGCACGGGTCAGGGAAAATCAGGGAGAAGTCCAGAGTCCTCCAGACCAAGGGAGAGGTGCAGCCAGAGAGGTGAGTCAGCCTGTGGTTTGGGGAGTCAGATTCTGGATTTGGCATCTTGGGGCACTGGGTACCTAATGGGAGGCCAGGTACTCCATTGGGTGCCTGCTGGGGATGCCTGAAAATGTGGGTATTACCCATGGGTAGCTAAAGTGCTACCCACTGCAGCTCTATATGGCAGGGATGGGGAGCTCCCAGCCCATGACATAGCCCAACTCTGGCCTGCAACTGGATTGGGCCCATGGATCCAGTTCCAACCCTCCAGCATCGAAAGAGTGAGCTCAGGGAAAGGGAACGGATCTGATTTCACTTTGTTCTCTTCATTTAGAAATACAAAATTGTATAAATCATCATCATATTTTTATTGTGCTAGCCTTCTGGCCATGACAATAGAGAGTCATAAAAACATCAACAATATAAAGTCATACAAAGATAAAACCATATATCAATAAACAGTTTTACCTATCCAAAGTACCCATAAATCCACTTTAGACAAATCTCAACCAGCTTGATACCACTATGGGACTGCTGTATGGACCTGGATTTCTGTGCCCAGATCTTTTCAGCTACAACTGTGAACGATGCCCTCATCACCTCAGCCTTAGTATCTTTCAATAAAAAACTCAACAGTTGCCTGGGTAGTCTCGTTGGGTCCGTGTTTAAGGTTGTACAGTCCTCTGCGGGGCTTCTCATATAGCGGACAATATAATAAATCGTGCCCTCCACAGAACCCTCCCCACAAAGACACAATCTTTCTGCATAGTTAATCCCCTGAAAACACTCCAGCACCACTGCTGTTTCATCAGTCTGCATCCAAAGACTTGTGAAAGCCTTGCTACAGGCCGGGACCAGTAAGGTCTTTAAATAGCAGGAACCAGCACAATCTGGTAACCAAAACTTATACCAGTGGACAAGTTTGGAGTGCAATGCATTTTTGGAGTCCAAGTTTGGAGTCCTTGCCATTTGTAACTCAGTGTCATAAACATTTTGTTTTAGGAGCCTTCTAGTTTCCCCCTAGATATTCTAGGGAGGAACCCAGCAACCTAATATTACCCTCCCCTCGTGAAAGCCATGTATTCTTATTTCTATGAGAATCGGCTATTTCCCCCCACAGACAAAGCTTAGGGAGGGAGTGAGTTGTTAAACGTGTCACCTTTAACCAATAATTTATTTATTTATTTAAAACATTTTTACCCTGCCCCTCCTGCCACTGGCAGCCCAGGGCAGCTAACAAAATCATTCATAAAAATACAATAAAATATATAAAACATTAAATACTAAAAAGAATGATAAAAATTAGGAGACAAACAAACAAACAAACAAAAAACTCTTACCATCCTCCACCCCCCCCACTCTCACCCTTCTCCCTCGCCAAACGCCTGGCGGAACAGCTAGGTCTTACAATTACTATGGAAACTTGGGAGGTCAGGGGCCATTTAGTAAATGTAAAATAGATTTGGAGAGAACATCTCTCCCCTATTTCTAGCTGTAAAAATGCTGCCGGAATTGTAAGGGGGAGCCTCATCAGCGATCTCAAATATTTATTCTGGGGTACTTCCAGGGAACTATACACCCTCCCCCACACCCCCGGGGGTCCCATAGCACAACTACTGCCCTTTTTACAAAGACTTCCACCCCCCCTCACCTACGTGTGTGACTGTGTGGGCAGGGTGTGTGTGTGTCCATCTGACTACCGTGACCAGTGGATGGGGGTGCATTGTTCTCTACACTCCACCAACCTCCACCCATCTCCACTGATCCCCCACAGAAGCAGGCCATGCTTCCATGCGTGGAGATAGGTGGAGGTGGGTGGGCATCTGTGTGATGGGTCTTCCACATGCCCCACACTTGCCATGACACCCACCCATCCCCCATGTACCGTGGCTCCTTCCTGGTCCATTTAAAAAGGGTCTGTGTCACCACTTTCATCTCAAAGGTTTTCAAGGCCAAGCCATCTTCCTTTTTATTGAAGAATCTCTGGTCACTCCATCTCAAAAAAGACATAGCAGAACTAGAAAAGGTACAGAGATGGGCAACAAAAATGATTCAGGGTATGTAACAGCACCTGTATGAGGAGAGGCTTGATAAGTTGGGGCTCTTCAGCTTGGAAAAGAGATGGCTGAGACAGTGGTGGCTGGCCACCCAGGATGTTTGGGGCACTGCCCCCCAAGCACCGCCGAGGGCCAGCTGTCGCTGCAAAGTTTAAAAAAAAAAAAAAAAAAAAACACTGCTGCAGCTTCTGACAGGCAGCACTGCCGCAGCCTCTGACTTTGCTTCGGAGGCTGCTGCGGCTCTGTCAGTCAGTTCTCCCTTCTGGTATCCACTCCTGAGGAGTGGGTCCCACAAGGGACAAAAAGGCTAAGTCCAAACCATGTTTTTTATGGAAAATGTGATTTGGGTGGCTGAGCCCCGACGTCCACAGCACGTATGGGACGTGCTGTGGAGGAAGGGGCTAGCATTTCCATTGAGCCCTATGGGCTCAATGGAAGATCTTGCCAGGGCGTTTGCTGAAACAGCCCTGGCGATATCCCTGGGTTGGGGGACTGAGGCAGGGAGAAGCACGCATGCACGCTACTCCCTGCCTCGCATGCTCACATGACTGTCAGTGCGCTGTTGGCAAGCTCAGCTCTCTGCCAGCCCAGCCGCTTCCCAGCCGCTGCCCCTTGCCACTCCCCCCCAATCTGCCGCTCAGAGCGGTGGGAGGGGGAGGCGGCAAGGCAGGGAACTATATATATTAATATATATATTAAAATTGCCCACACGTCCTGCCTCCACGGAGGAGAGCAGGACACATGGGCAATTTTTAAAAAAAACCTAAAGTTCCCCCCCTGCCTGCAGCCCGGGATGGATGACGGGAACCGTGCCGGAGCCAGCAGGTAAGATATCCCTCCCCTCCCCCATAGGCTTCCCCCCTGCACCCTCCCCACCCTCATAGGCTCCCCCCTGCATCCTCCCTATCCCCATAGGCTTTTTCCCTCCCCACCCCTGCACCCCATCCCCATAGGCTTTTCCCCTCCCACCCGCACTCCCATTATGGCATTTTGTAAATTTGTGGGTCCACTGGTTGTGTGGCACTGGTTACTCTTTTTTAAAATGATACCTTTGTTTTTTCACTGCTGCTCCCTGCTGCTGCAAAGTAGTTTGTATGGACAGACATTGGCTGCCAGGGTTACGATGTGGCTGCTGTGGATGGGGAGTGAGGGGCACATGGGGGTGGAGTTGGAATGTGGTTTTTGTTCACTTGATGTCATGATGTGGAGTATTAAATGCTGTAAATGTGATGCTTCTGATAAAAGTGAGCTTTTGAAATCTCGAGATGTAACTGACAGTCTGGCGATCTTTGGAAGTTAGGTGTGTTCACAATGCTTGAAATTTGGTGCTTTGGAAATCCTGAGATGTAACTGGCAGTCTGGTGATCTTAGGAAGTTAGGTGTGTTCACAATGGTGGTAATTTGGTGCTTTGGAAATCCTGAGATGTAACTGGCAGTCTGGCGATCTTAGGAAGTTAAGTGTGTTCACAATGCTGGAAATGGGGTGCTTTTGAGATCCCAAGATGTACCTGTGAGTCTGGTGATTTATGGGCCTTGAAATTACACACACACGCACACGCGCACGCACGCACGCACGAGCAGAGCACAGCAGAGCAGAGGGTAAAAATACTCCTTCAGAAGGGACTTCTGAAGCAGGGATTGGGGTCCCTCCAACATACATGCAGCAAGTCCCTTCTTTCTGAAGCAGCGTTCTTAACCTCTGCTGCGTGTGTATGTGTCTTTGCTAAAACTGCTTTTAAGTGAGGTTTAAGGTTGTCTGCCTGCTTTTAAACCTGCCTAACCTAACTGAAATTGCTGGATTAAGTAATTAACCCTTGGAACTCCTTGCTGCTGGTTTATGCTGCCAACCGTTGCCCTGGCTCCACCCACCGGCCCGCTGGCCTTACTGCCCCTCCAACCTTCCCTGGGCTGAGAGGAGATATGATAGAGGTCCATAAAATCATGAGTGGTGTGGAACTTGTAAACAGGGAACAGTTAATTTCCCTCTCAACTAGTACTAAAACTAGGGGACACTCCATGAAACTCACAGGTGGCAGAGTAAAAACAAACAAAAGAAAGTATTTTTTCACTCAGAGTACAATTAGGTTGTGGAATTCACTGCCAGAGGAGGTGGTCAAGGCCAGTAGTATAGCTGAGTTTAAAAGAGGTTTGGACAAGTTTCTGGAAGATAGATCCATTAGCAGCTATTAGCCAGATAGGATTGGGGAACAAAACCCTTTACTGTCAGGAGCCTGGGGATGACCCAAGGGAATGGATAGCATGGTGACCTGTTGGGTGCTTCTCCCAGGCCCCCGTGATTGGCCACTGTTGGAGACAGGATGCTGGGCTCGATGGACCGTTGGTCGACCCAGTATGGCACTTCTTATGTTCAATATCACCTGCATAGCGATCGTAGCCACTTGGGTTGCATACTTTATATGAGACCCCCCCAGGACCCAGTTGAGGAGAAGAAAATCCCCAGATATTTAAAACACGTAACCTGTTCCAATCTGGACCTATTCCATATACCATCCTTGTCTGAAAAATCAGGGGGCGAAAACCATTAAGCAAAATTGGAGCTAACAAACAACCCTGTCTTACAGCCTCCCTCCCCCCCACCCCCGGGGGAGGTGAAGATACCAGGGGAGAGCATATCTTGCCAATCCAATTGAACATGAAGATTTGTGTCCGTATAAAGAGATCTAATAAGGAGAAGTAACCTAGCATCTGTACCCAAGGATTCCAATTTAATCCAGAGCCTCTCTCTATTAACCCGAGCAAAAGCAGATGAAAAGTCTATGAATGAAACAAAAAGTCTCTGCTTTACCTTAGCGTACTTTTCAATCAAATGAGACCACATGTAACATTGATCTATAGTAGATTTTGATGGTCAGAACCCTGCCCATTCCTTTGCTATCAGGACATACTCTTCTACCCATTCTGTGAGCCTATCCAAAAACAAGCTGGAATATAACTTAGCCACAATACATAAGAGATTTTGGGGAATCTGTCCTATTCCCCTTTTTATAGATAGGAACTATCACCCCAGTCCTCCAGTCAACTGAGACTGAATCCTGACAAGCCAGAGGTGATGCTGATGGGTAAGGCAACGAGGGTTACGACCCCCATCATTAATGGGGTCTGTCCTCCATTGGTTCCCCAGGTACAGAGCCTGAGGGTGCTCCTTGATTCGCAGCTCCGCTTGGATGCTTGGGTGGAGTCTGTGGCAAGGAGTGCCTTTTGCCAATTACATCTGCTGTATTGGCTTCGACTGTATGTTTCAGACTCTGACCTGGCCACTGTCATCCATGCTTTCATCACCTCTAGGCTAGACTACTGTAACACACTCTACGTGGGGCTACCCATGCTGACAGTTCGGAGACTGCAGCTGGTGCAGAATGTGGCGGCCCGTCTCTTGGTGGGATTGGACCGCCGGGAATATATTAAACTAGTTCTTCAGTCACTGTACTGGATGCCTACAGTCTTCTAGTTCCAATTCAAGGTGTTGATGCTTGCCTATAAAGCCCTAAATGACCTTGGCCCGACCTACCTGCGGGACTGCCTCACCCCTTTAGTCCTGGATTAACCCCTGTGGTCATTGGGAGGTGCTTTCCTTGAGGTCCCCTGAGTTTTCCAGGGAGGCCACAATGGGGAGGGCTTTCTCGGTGGCTGCTCCTCGGCTTTGGAACTCCCTGCCATTAGAGGCCCATTTGGCCCCGGATCTCCCCTCTTTTCAATGTAGTTGTAAAACCTGGCTGTTCTGCCTGGCCTTTGATGGGGAGGATCAACCCCTTGTGGCACATTGGCTTCTTTTACTCGTATCCCCGGATCAGTTTGTATCCCCAACCTAAGTAGGAAGTGATCACTGTCTATTGGGGGCAGGTGGTAAATTGTATGTATGTATAAATCATGAACATGGGACCTTTCGCCCATGGCTCAAATTCAGCTCATGGCTGATTTTTATTTGACCCCTTTCAAATTCCTGGACTTGGTTCATGGATCTAGTTCCTCCTCCTGACTCCCTACCCTCAAACACTGAAGGAGTGAACTCAGGGAAGGTAAATGGTGATGACGGCATGCACTCAAAGCTAGGGGTTGGATCCATGGCATTGCTCCTTGATCTGGACCCTCCTCTTCATTCCCTCATCCTTGAACATATCCCAGTAACACCTCTGTCCCCAACTCCTATCCACCCTGTGGTGTTTATACTAATTTTCAAAGTGGCCTGTTGGAGGAAAAAGATTCGTCATTGCTGATGTCAAATATGAATATATTTTTTTACTGACATAATCTCCCCCTTTAATTGGGACAGCCACTTTTGGGAGACAACTTTACATTTTCCAAGGCATCTCAATAAAGGAGCTTCTACTGTATTATCCCTCCTTGCTTCTACTGTATTATTGCTCCTTGCTAACATCATGCCTGAATATCTGATGAGCTCCTTGGGACAATGACAACAACTTGCCTTGTTGAGTTTTGTTTTTATAAGTCTTGCACCCTTCTGGATACACAGAGGATAATTTATTTATTTATTAGATCTGGGCAGGTGAGAGGAATGATTAATGAATTATTTATTCAGTGATTAAATTGAAAAAATGGTAACAAATTGAGCTGTGCAATGATGATTGACCAGCAGTTTCTTCATGGCTAATTTGCTTACTAGCTAATTGAAAACAGGTAATTGAATAAACAATTCATGTTTTTTGCAACCAGCTCTGCTTGTTGCTCACTGATTATCAAATCCTAATAAAGCATAGTTACCTGACACCACATGGATTAGGTTGAATGCATTGGCTAGTGGTTCTGTCCAGTTTACAACAAAGCTGTAGAAGAGTTGGTCGATATGAAAGGGAGCCCAGCACATACCATCACTAGGACAACTGTTACCGAGACGAAAGAAGGGAAAAGAAAGAGTTACTCAAGTATATGACCTGTTTGTTGCCCCACTAAACCCACCTGCAGCAGAGTAGGTGAATAGTCCAGGCGGCTCATTCAGTGTGAAGCACTGGGTTGTTGATATTGATATGTTTTATAACATTTAAACTCCTTCCCAGATCTCCACGAAATAAATTTACAATGAAAAGAGAAATTCTTCACTACTTTCAGTCCTGTCTGAATTCGACAGACATTGATTTTTTAAACGTCCTTTTAATATTCAAATGTATTTCAAGTGGAGATAAAATTAACCCAGGTGGCTTTTTACAGTTCTAGAGCATTACATTCTAAACCAGTTAGCTACTCTGTTTGGTTTGATGGACTGCTCTCATGATTTGTCATGGGCCACCATGCACTTGCTGGGCATGACTCTAGTCTGACACATACATCGTGGTGTATTGGTTTTGACAACACAAAGCAGCCAGCTTTGAGTGCATACATTTACATTTATTGACTTATAGAGTGCCCTTCATCACTGGACCTCAGAGCACTTTACAAAATTTATAAAACAATATCATTAATAGTGACCACAAGCTGCTTGTGCTATGGTCATCTCTGAGGGTGATGGGAATGACCATGATGCACATGTGTTGGCTGCGGAAAATGTGTGTCCAGCACATGCACATTATCATACCCAATACCCTCACCATCGAGACACTTAGCGATGCTGATGAGAACAAAAGCCCATTTTGCTGTAGCCATGGCTTGTTCTGGAGATTAGTAGTGGCCCATTATTATCAATGACATGGGCACACTAGAAAGGGGTGGGTGTCCTCTTGTCCCCCTTCTGACATGGCCCCAGCCTTGTGCAGCATTGCGGCATTGTAACACTCAGAAAGGGGTGGAACCACCTCAGAAAGAGACAGAAGAGTACTGTTGCTCCACCCGTTTCCAATGTGACCACACCCCATCCTGACCTCGCCACACCCTTTTCAGAGTGTCGTGATGTTATAGAGCTCTAAAGGGGTGGGAGAGGGGTAGAAACCTCCTCGCCCCCCCCCACTGGTGCCCATCCTTACTATGGTCTTGTGGGCAACATTTTGGGAACTAGTATTCTAAACTATCCAATGCTGATTGAGCCGGCAGCATTAAGTTGACCACTCACTCTTGCTGGATTCCCTTCACTCCCTTGGCTTTTGTGGCTCTGTCCATAACTGGTTCTCCTCCTACCTCTCTGACCGCTCCTTTAATGTGTCTCTCTCCAACTCCGCCTCCTCCTCCTTCCCCCTCTCAGCTGGTGTTCCTCAAGGCTCTGTTCTTGGCCCTCTCCTCTTCTCGATCTATACCTCATCCTTAGGCAAACTCATTGCTTCCCACGGCTTCCAATACCACCTCTATGCTGATGACGCTCAACTCTATCTCTCTACTCCCTCTCTCTCTCCCTCTGTTCAAGCTCGTCTCATCAACTGTCTCTCTGACATCTCTACCTGGATGTCTCAACGTCAACTCAAACTCAACATGGCTAAAACTGAACTCCTTATCTTCCCCCCTCATCCTTCCTCTCCTTCCTCACTGTCAATAATTATTGATGGAGTCACCATCCTGCCTGTCCCCCAAGCCCGTAGCCTAGGCTTCATCTTTGACTCAGCCCTTTCTTTTAAACCCTACATTGACTCTGTTGCTAAATCCTGTCGCTTCTCCCTCCATAACATTGCTAAGATTCGCCCTTTTCTCTCTGTCTCGTCTGCCAAAACTCTTGTTCATGCTCTGGTCATCTCTCGCCTCGATTACTGTAACCTCCTTCTCACTGGCCTTCCCCGGTCTCACCTTTCTCCCCATATCTCTGTCCAAAACTCTGCTGTCAGGGTCATCTACCTCACCAGTCGCTTCGACCATGTGCAGCCCCTCCTCTCTTCGCTTCACTGGCTTCCCCTTCCTGAACGAATCCTGCACAAGCTCCTAGTCTTCACCTATAAAGCTCTTCACAACCTTGCTCCCCCCTACCTCTCTGCACTTATCGCCCTCCATACTCCAGCCCGTGCACTTCGCTCCTCCTCTGTCCCTTCTCTCACCCTTCCATGCCTTCCCTGTTCCCCTAAGCGCCTTCGTCCCTTCTCACTTGCTGCCCCCTATGCCTGGAACTCCCTCCCTGTCCACATCCACCTTGCCCCCTCCCTTCATACCTTCAAATCTCTCCTTAAAACTCACCTCTTTTGCTCTGCTCTGTCTGACTCCTTATCCTGCTGAGCCACTATTCCTATACCTACGGTCTGTTTACCCTTATCCTTGCAACATGGACCTGCCTGCTGTCATTCTCATCGTAACCAAGCCAAGTACGTGCACTTGAGACCTCGCATCTTCATGAATGTTAGACCCCTTGTCTCTCCCTCTGTTCCCCTTCCTAAGTCTCTCCCCCAGCTCCTGTCTCTCAGATTGTAAGCCCTAGGGGCAGGGACCGTGTCTATTTTATTACTTTGTAAAGTGCCAGGTACACTGCTGGTGCTATATAAATGTTTGTTATTAATAATAATAATAATAATTATTATTATTATAACACCACAGCTCTGGATCAGACAATGCAAAACGGAGGACTGATGACTGTGGATTAAGCTTGAATTTGACCTTTACTCTTTTCAGAGACATACATCCTTACTTCCAAATTCTCTCTCCCCTATGTTGTGAAAAAGAAACAGTTACTTACATAACATCCCTAAAGGAAAGATGAAAAGACCACAACTCCTCGAAGGGGGGAGGAGTTTGTTTAGTCTCAAGGCTGCAATAGGGTATGTTCTTCTACGCACCTAATTGTAGGCGCTGACCCCGGTTACAAAATTTGGACGAGGGTTAGCCAGGGGATAAGGCTTGGTGACATAACTTCTGTGAGGGGTAAGTTGCTGAACCCACTGGGTAAAATGTACGTACGAGTGAAGCTGATGGTTACCAGTGGATAGTTGTTGGCGTCGTAACCCCTGTGAAGGGCAAGCCACTTTTTAGTATGAGACCCATATCCCTGAATGGGGCTAAAAGCTCAAGTATCTACAAATCTTACTAATTGGCCTTAGTATTTGTATTTTGTATCTTCTATTTTATATTTTATTTTTTAATTTTATTTTATATTCTAATTTTATCTTATTTAAAATTTCTATTATATGTGATATATGGTTCTATGCATTTTATTGTTGTTTTCGCTTGGTACTTGCTTAGTTTTTGTGGATTAAGTACAAAACAAACATGAAGAATTGGAGGATGAGGGTAATAGGGATTACGAACCAGGGTGGGGACGCAAATATGGAGATTGTGATCTCTCTTTCCGGGTGTATGATATGCGCATATGGATACGGTATTATAATGGTGTACATATACATCCAGTTAAAAAATGTGAAATGTTTTATTTTGTCTTATCCTGTCCTGTATTATCTGTGTTGTTGCTTTCTGCGGCCATGGCGAAAGCTAGAGCCTAAATAAATAAATAAAATACATAACATCTTAGTGACTGATTTCCTAGAGGGCTTCTGAATGTTCACAGCCATTTCCTCTGCTTTCAAAGATTTGTCTCCTCTCAGCTGGTAAAGGAGAAAAAAGAGAAGAGCTTAGAAACCAGATTTTGTTTTGTTTTTTGCCACATGATGGAATCCTGCAGGAATGGGTGAGAAAAAGTTGCTGGAAATAGCCAGAGAAGGATTTCATTATGCCAACAGCATGGTCTGGGGATGGTGGACAGTGATGTTGCTCGGTGGTGACATGTACTGGCATTCATTGGCATTAACTGGCATTAATAGGTGAAGCATTAACTGAATTCAAAGAAATGCCTCAGTGTCAAAAAAAATTTTATGCTACAGAAATTTCTTGCCAGGCCAGCCCCAAAGTTAATGTTTGGGGCTAGTATAATTCAGCCTAGAACATTGTATGGAAGTTTCAGTATAGTTTTGTCTTTCTGAAAATCTTATTATTTATAATTTATATAGTGCTTTCAGCATTCAATTTTTTTCTGATCTTTATTTAGTTCACCATCACAGCAGCCCATTATTATTCCCATTTGATAAATTGGGAACTGAGGCTGAGAGACAGTGACTAACCCAAGTCCAACCAGTGAGTTTATGGGTATTTATTTTGGGGGTAAGAAGGGATTTGAACCCTGATCTCCCAGATACACCACCTTATGTACCAGGCTGCACTATTATTTTTGTTCCAGGAAAGGAGTCTATATAATTATCCAAAATCTCTGAGATCCAAAATATTTATTAAGAGACTGATATAAATCCCATTGAAATTAATAGAAAGATTTTCATCAATGGGCAATGAACTGGGCCTTAAACCAGATAAAACAAGGCTAATCACTGGTCTGCAAGTCCGGGCCTCAAACATTCTGCTGACCTGTAAGACCACATTTCCCAGTCACAGTCCAAATGTCACTAGGAAAGTTCTTTCCTCCTACTCTTGCTGATCAGTGTGAGACCAGCAGACACAGGGGCCTTTTAGATATACGTGGAGGTTGTGTGCCCCTGGAGCTGCTCTGAGGGTGCACCCCTGCTGCATCCATCTGCTTCCAGCCCCACCTGGATCGACTCTAGACAGACCAGGAGGGTTCCCGGTTCATGGTTGGCCTGTGCAGTGCCCCCACCTCCACACCCTAGAGTTATGAGACTGCACTTGTGGCCTTGGTCGACGACCTCTGAGTACAGCTGGATAACGGTCATTTAACTCTTCTGGTTCTGCTCGATCTCTTGGTAGAATTCAACACAGTGAACCATGAGGTGCTGGTGACTCACCTGTGGGACCTGGCTGGGCTGGATGGAACGGTTTTACAATGGTTCCAGTCATTCCTGGTGAGTAGCTCTCAATGGGTGGTTCTGGGAGATTGTACATAATCTCCCAGGGGTCTCTCGTGTGGGGTCCCTCAGGGTTCCATTCTGTCCCCCTTCTTGTTCAATATGGAGCCACTGGGAGAGGTTGTACGCAGATGGGGAGTTTGTTGTCATCAGTATGCTGATGACACACAGCTACATATCAATTAATACAATATGTATGAGGAGAAGCTAAAAAGATACTGCAGTTCTAGAAAGGCTCTAGAGGCAGAGGAATAGTTGTTTCATTTAATTTCCCTTTGCTTGTACTTTAGATTTCTCTTTTTGAATGATTAATTGCATCCAGAAAATTTCTCTAAAGCTTTAATAGTGATCAATATAAAAAAATCTCTTGTGATTTATCAGCTTATCAAACTGAGACTCCCCCACTGGGGAAGAACATTTAACACAAATTATATCAGTTATCGGGCAATTTAACTATCCTCTCACTGTAGGTTTTTTGTCATTTTTACTCATTTTCAATGGTGTTAAAGGAATAAACTTAACTGATTTGTAATGCACAAAGCCATCAATGTCTGCTAGACATTGACTAAATGCTCCAGTTTCCCTTCAGTGGTTTTCAGACTCAACAGATGTTTATTCCAAGTATGATTGAAGAGACTGCATAGCTGTGACACAGTAATAAACCAAAGCAAGATGTCTTTTTGCTTTCCTCCTGTGACTTTGATAGTCTCATTTTCAGACTCTATAGTGCCACTATGTAGTTCTGTGACCACTAGTAAGAGCTGTAGTACTGGCCCTAACTTACATTATACATTAACATGTTGGAAAGTTGATGTATTCTTTATGGGTAAGGCTTAAAATATTTAGGGATGGGCGAACAGAATGCAGTTCGGACGTTCAGACGTTCGGTTCGAAACCCAAGTTCGGGTTTGATGGTTTGGTTCAGCCGAATTCAGTTTGGTTGAACTTGACCGAACATTCAAAAATAGTGTTATCGATACCGAAATCGAATTTTTGGCCCTGAAAAGATGTTTCACCTGCCCCCGAACCCATCCAAACACGACCGAACTGTTCGGTCTTCGAGAGTTCGGTTTGGACGTTCGGTTTGGACGTCCGAACAGACCGAGTTCGGTCCAAACTTCGAACATCTGAAATGCGTTTGCCCATCCCTAAAAATATCGTATGTCAATAGGATACAATGTAGATTATCATATGTAGAGTTTGGTCCCACTGGGAGAAAAATACAGAACTGTAGCAGGATTATTATTATTAGCAAGCATTTATATAGTGCCAGCAATGTACCTGGCAATTTACAAAGTAATGGAATAGACACGGTCGCTGCCCTAGGGCTTACAATCTGAGAGACGGAAGGGGGGGGGAGAGGAAGGAAGGGGAACAGAGGGAAAGACAGGGGTTGTAACATTTATGAAGATGCGAGGTCTCAGGTGCACATACTTGGCTTGGTTACATTTAGAATGATGGATGGATGGTCCATGTGTTGAGGATGAGTACACAGATGTCAGGTAACAGATTGTACTGGATGGTAGGTATCAGCAGGAGTTAGGAGAGGGGAGCGAGGAGTCGGGAAGGGCAGAGCAGAAGAGGTGGGTCTTGAGGAGGGATTTGAAGGTACGAAGGGAGGGGATGAGACGGATGTGGGCAGGGAGGGAGTTCCAGGCATGGGGGGCAGCCGAAAACCAGCAACTGAAAACCAGCTCTCGACATGCATAAATGACCACTGCTGCCATTCTGTGCATGCACGAGGGTTTTTAGGAGTTTGAGAATCTCATGAGATTCTCCAGAACCCTAAAACCATGCTCTGTACATGTGCAAAATGGTCGCTGGTAGGCCACACGTGAACAGAATGGCTGCAGTGGCCTTTTTGTGCATGCATAGAGTGCATCCCAATAACAGGCAGCCATGGTGGACAAGTGGAGAAACATGATCATTTATTAAGGCCCAATTGGGTGGCTGTGGGCCCGGACTCTGTGTTCCTTATGGGTCCATGATTCCTGGAATCTGCCTACCTGGTCAGGGGCTGCAGCAAGCCCACACCTGGAGGCCCGCTAGCAGACACGTTGGCTCTGTGCCAGGTGGGCCACAGTGGGTAGAGTCACATTTATTAACACTAAAGCTGAAATGAGGAGGGGGGGGAATTCTCATGATAAATTTGTGAGAATCGAGATAGGGGACAAGAGCTCAGGTGTTCTTCCCCCCTCTCAAGTTCCTCCAAATTACTCAAGGGGGGGTTGCACATGGGGGGCTGCACAGGGGCCAGAGGTGAGCAGGGGGCAAAGACAAACCCCCTGAGTACCTCTGGCCTCCCCATCTTGGGGGAGGGGAGGGAAAGTTTGGGCAGGGACAAGGGCAGGAGTGTGGGGTAGGGCAGGGGTGTGCTTACCATCCAGGGAGGTCCCTACCCCCTGTGGTGCTCCATGCCATACTGGGACCCTTCCCGAGTCTTCAGTTTAAAAGGAAAAAAACCCACCCACAAAACCCACAGCTGGAGCATGCTCAGATTGCTGCTCAGCTCCGTGTGCCCTTTTTAAAGATGGTGCCTGCAGGGCCGAGCAGCTCTTCTGAGCACCAGGTGTTTTTTTTTGGACACATGATGGAATCCTGCAGGAATGGGTTAGAAGAAATTTCTGGAAATAGCCAGAAAAGAATTTCATCATGTCAATAGCACAGTCTGGGGATGGTGGACAATGGTCTTCTTTCATGGGTGTAATTATAGGGAGGACGGCAGATACAACCCATCCCCCTTCACAGTAGGGGGATATGAATGTCCCTCCATATGTCCCACGCCCCCAAACACACATCTCTTTTGAATCATGGACAAAGTGCTGCCGGCAGCTCTGTGCTTCAGGTGGAAACTCTTGAGTTCAGTGGGAGGAAGAGGGGGAAAGAGCATCTGGAGTAGGGCTGTGCATTTGGGTTTTGGCAAAACAGAAATAAACACAAATGCTCCTTTGGCTCTTGGATTAAAAAACAAATACCAGGGCTGTGTGTTTAGGTTCTGAGTGAACCAAAAATTACTCCTCCTCCCAAATACTGTATATGAGGTCTCAAACTGAACCCCAGAAACTTCAATAAATATCCAGCTCACAACTGGGCTATTCTCTGACTCTCAGCTGATGCTGTCTGCTTGGGGAGTCTGTAGTAGATGTGTGCACCAGGGGCCCATGTCATTTTCATTTTTGTTATTTAAATGTTGTTTTTATTTTCATGAATATCGAATTTTTGTTTTTGTTTTCCATTGGTTTCAATGGAAAACACATTTTTGACTGTATTGTTTTTGTTTTTCATTATAGTTGGCTAACTCTTGGAGAGATTATACATCCAATGGAAGACGTTAAGTGTACCAAATTACAAAACGATTTGATTAAGGAATCCAATTTTAGAAGCAGTTGAATTATTTTGCAAAAATCTTCATATACATTCTTAACTGTAACTTCTTTGTCTCACATTTAATGTAGATGAAACATGGCAAGTTTATACCCCTTCCCATATTTACTATCTCTGCCAACTTTCAGAAGTATTTGATAAAGGGTCATGGTGGTATAAGCAATTAGCTTATAAATGTATGTCTGAGTGTAACATCTTTGTAGTTCAACCAGTGTACATGAACTTTGTCAGAGCTGTATATCACACTTTCATGATCATCTTTGCCAAATATCAGAAAGATGTGATAAAAGGTCCCAATTTTATATCACTTCACAGCATATGCAGAGAAGGAGCCTATGCCAGGGATTCTCTTATGTGTCACTGGCCATTTTTACACACATTAAAGTTCAGAAATTTTCAATCTTCTGGGTTTACAAGTCTACAAGTACGTTCCAGTTTCATTTTTCACACACACACTGTCCTGAGGCAGCCTAAAGTAGCCGCAGCTGTAGACGTGACAGACTGCCATGGAAACCAAGTGACCACAGCTGCCTGGAGCAAAGCAGTTTATCAGGAGAACTTTTTACACTCAAAAGTTCTGGGAGAAGTGCTATGCAGAAGTTCAAAGATCCGGATGTTTAAGACCTGGGTGAGTGATTTAGACACACAGAAAGTTCAGGATGTAACAGCAAACATCCAGGAGAAATGTGTGTGTAAAAACACCCACTGTGGTATAAGATCAGTTTGTGATGTCAATTGGCCATCAGAAATGTCAACCAAGTATCCTCATCCTGTGTTGTAACCATCACAACTTCTCTCCCCCACTTTTTACTGGGAAATCAGAAGCATGTGTTCGGGAAAAAACCAATAGAGATTCTCTTATGTCGTCTGTCACAGTGCTGCAGGATGTGATTGTGATGATAACTGGCCAACCTGGATGTTTAACTATGTCTCCTTATTTTGGGGATGCTATCCCCAAAGTCCCAGTTATTTCCCTTCTATGCTCGCCTCAGGGCCGCCCCCTATGCCCGCCTCAAAGCCACCACCGATTGGTCCTGTAAAGCTGGAATCATGCAGTAATTGGCCAGTGAATGTGTCTGTCAGACTTTTGGGTTGCTCCACATCCTCCCTTCTACAGCCTCTCTCCCCCTACCATGCAGGGTGCCTGCCTCTGGCTGGCACTGCATGTGCTACTATTGATCTGAATAATGGTCTTCAAGGGGACAACTTCAATTGCTTATAAATTGGATCGCTTTATCAAATTGTCCTGTAGTTTGGAAGAGATGACAGAGATGGTATAGGATACATTATTGCAAAATATCCTGTAAACAGGATGGAATATAAACATGTTACAGCTGAAAATGTATTTTCAAGTTAATGTCTTATACAATCAGGACCCTTTAGCCAATCTTTCTGAAAATTATCAGGATTGTTAGGCTTGTGGAGGGACATAATATACAGAGGTTTCATGCAAATTGGATGGAAGATAAAGAAGTTGTATAAAATCACAATATTCTTCTGTTTCCTTTATCTAATCGTTTTGAAACTTGGTACACATAGTGCCCTCCATTGGGGGCACAACCTCCCTATGCTTCACTAGAATTTAATAAGAAACAAAAAGGTTATAGCCAGAAATATGCGTTTCAGTTTTCCCCCTTTATTTCAAAAACAAAATGTTGTTTTTGTTTCTATTTTCATTATTATTTTTCATTTTCATTATTGCAATAATGATAAGGAAAATGTCAGTTTTCATTATTGTTATTGTAATAACAAAAACAACATGCACACCCCTAGTCTGTAGTCTGTCCTTCCCACCTGCAGGGGCCACTGCTATCTCAGAACTGCAGTCTTCAGAATTGCAGTCAGGCCCAATTCAGTGGAGCTCAGTCCACTTGGGGAGAAATGGTGAAACCCCAGCAGCCTGTCACTCCGGCCAGCCATAGACACTGTTGGAGGGGGGGGCTCCAGGTCCCTGGAAACTCACTGGAGAGCCGTCCCCCGCTCCAGAGCAAGCGGCTGCAACAGCGCCTCAGGAGTCCCCGCAACGGTGGGTTGCTAGGGCAACCGGCCCCCACAACAGCCCTACGGAGCCCCAGCCATCAACCTCGCGTAACATGACCCCCATGCCAGCCCTACAGAGCCCCAGTCATTGAGCTCACATAACATGAGGTCAGTGTCTGAACCAGTGTGGTACTCCACACAGCTGCAGTCACGCAAGGGGGGCGGAGTCTGGAGCATAAACTCTGGCACTGTGAGACACAGCGCCGGTAATCAGAGCCTGAGAAGCTGGCCCCATTTGCAAAGCTAAGTGTGATTTCTCTTGTCTCTTGGTGCTTATACATTAACTTGTTGTGGTGTAGCAGATTGTATTCCTTGTGTTATTTTCCTGTGGTTGAGTGTGTGCGTGTGAGGCGAGTGAGAGGAGTGTTAGCCCTTTCTCCTTCCTGGGGGTCCTTCCCTATTCCTGGAGAGCAAGCACCCTATTCCCCCACCTCTTGACCTGGTACCCCATCCCCCCACGTGTCTACCACCCGTCTCTCCTGTCCCCTTCCTCCATGTGTGTGGCAGGTGGAGTGGCAGGTGGAATGCATGTGTGGCGTGATGCCATACTCTCACGTAACAGCTCTGCACCCTATGATGATAGGGGTCTGGTCTCGTTGAGATCTGAGGACCACAATACTATCCTGATGGGCATTATTTACCAAGTGTCCTCCAGCAAATCATTGTCTGGTTCCCTTGTGCACGTGTGGTTCAACCTTGGGTGCTCTTCCAAGCCCCCCAGTGACACAGCCTCATTTACCTCTCCCCAAGTCAGTGACTGCTCCCCACTCTCTCAAGCCAATGAACTCCCTGAGCCAGCCCAACACCCCATTCCACCTCCCCAATCCAGTGACTCCCCCTGAGCCTGACCCATGTGTCTTTCCTACATCTGAAAACTAGCAACCCCCATGGACCAGTCACATGTCCTATTCTCTCCTCTCCCAAGCCAGCCATATGCATCACTCTCCCTCAAGCCAGCAGTGCAGAGAGTAGAGTTTTTATTGTTTAGCCTAGGCTGTAACAAAATACAACAAAGTGGGTCACCACCAATATAAAAAACAACTAAATACAATAAAAGCAATTTAAAATTGATTCCTTAGCTTCAAATAAAGATAATTAATTAGCTTTTTGTTACAAACCCCTTATGATATCACGAGGGTTATTGAATAACACATACATATCATTAGTCCAATACAGCGAACATGTTTGCTAACAATATCTGTATGCAAAACATAAAATAAAAGACCCAATGGGTAAAAAGAATAATAATGAAGTTACACTTAAAGAACCCAACAATCAAAAATAATGAAAATTTACAAGTGAGCAGGCGGACCGGCGAGACCTGAACCCAAAGAAAACACTTCCTAACGCAATCTGTCAAGCCTAATTTGGGTGGCCGCCTCATAAAAGGCAGCCACTCTTCTTGTAACCCCATGGGAACAGGGGGCTCAGGGGCACCAAGGAGGGGGGCAGGGGGCCGGGCCGGGCTCCTCGCATGGAGGGGGGAAAGGGGGAGGGCTGTGAGAGGGGCTAGAATTGCACCCAACCATAACCCTCCCCTGCATCCCTCAGACACGGAAAAGGGCCTGGGTGGACAAGCCCCTGGAGGACACCAGCCCAGCCCAGCCCAGGCAGAGGTGGAGGAGGACCCACAGGGGAGACGAGGGAGGAAGCCCTACCACAGAGGGGGCCAGTGGGGGCTGCAGGAGACCCAGGACTTCATACGATCTGGGGGACCCTGGAGTACCAGCTGGAGCTCGCGCTCAACCAGCGCAACGAGCATGTCTACCAGGACATAGTTGGGGACATGGAGGCGGCGGGGCACCATCGCACCATGGTACATCGCACTCGTGGTGCAAGGCCAAGAGCTGAAGAGGGGGTACAAGGCCATCATGGACAACAATAGGCGGTCCAGACATGGAGCCTGGACCACCCCTTCTATGATGCCCTGGACCGAATACTGCACATGAAGGGGTCGATAGTCACCCCATGGCTCGTGGGAAGCGCAGTGGTCCAGGGCAGGGAACGGGCCAAGGTACCGCCTCCCCTCACCACCCCCCTCGTTGACACAAACTCCAGGGCCCCGGACCCCCAGGAGGAATGCCCCAGGACCTCTGGCACATGCAGACCCCCCGGACAGCAGCCCAGAGAGTACCCACCCCCAGGCCGGACAGGCAGAGTCCAAGGCCAGCACCCTCATCACCCTCAGCCAGTGGTGCATGGGGGAGCACTCCCACACCAAGGGGCCAGCCTCGGAAAGATCGGAGACCAACATCGAGGGTAAGCGGGCGACCAGGAGGGGAGAGGGACCGGGCCCACAGGGGAAGGGGCCAAGGGGGGGATGGATGGGCCATGGGCCATCCCAGCCCCCCAAAAGCAAGGCGGGAAGGCGGCCGAGGCCCCAGTCACCCAACCACACACCCCTACACCAACAACCCCCCCTCTTTGCCCACAAGGCACAGAACACCCCATCACCAGACCCAGGCAGGGGAGGAGGCAGGCGCCGAGGAGCCTGGGCAGCAGGTGGAGGAACCAGGTGAGGAACGCGATCTGGGTGGGAAGGCCCACAGGGGTGCAGAGAGGGGGTCCAGGGACACCGGAGGCAGTGGGAGGGGCCGGGGAGGGGGGTGGGTGGAAAGGGGCTGGGTGACACGGCCAGGAGCCCCGGTCCCATTCCGGGCTGGGGGTGGGCAACCGGGGCAGCATCTGTCTCACCTTACTGTACCCTACAGGGAACCCCAGCAGCTAGCCTATCCAGGGCCCATGTCCCCAGCACAGTGCATGAAGAAGCACCGGGCACAGGTCCAGTGGCGGAGGGAGGACCAGCGGAGGATATCATTTGGACCTCAGCGGAACAGGGGGAGAGGATGATAGCGACCGTGGACTGGATGGAGGC
>QEPC01001114.1:0-22041 GCA_003113815.1 Sphenodon punctatus
CTTGTCCCCTCTCTTGTTCAATGTGTACATGCAGCCTTTGGGGGAGGTTGTTAGGGAGTTTGGCGTACGGTGTCATCAGTATGCTGATGACACCCAGCTTTCTCTCTCATTTTCATCTGACTCAGGCCCAGCAGTCTCAGTGCTTACCCAATGCTTGGCAGCTGTGGGGGACTGGATGAGGGCGAGCTGTCTGAAGTTAAATCCCGACAAGATGGAGGTGATGGTTGTGGGGAAGGCCAGGGGAGTGGGGTCTCCCATCATTGATGGGATCCGTCCTCCCCTGGTATCTCAGGTTTGGAGTCTGGGGGTGCTCCTGAACCCGCAGTGCCACCGGGACGCCCAGGTGGCGGCTCTGGCAAAAGGGGCATTTTGCCAATTACATCTGGTGCGTTGGCTTCGACCGTATGTCTCGGACTCCGACCTAGCCACAATCGTCCATGCTTTTATTACCTCGAGATTTAACTACTGCAACGCACTCTACATGGGGCTACCCTTGGTACTGGTTCGGAGGCTGCAGCTGGTGCGTAACGCGGCAGCTCGTCTCCTAACGGGGACGGGCCGACACAAGGATATTACACCAGCGCTTTGCTCTCTGCACTGGCTGCCTATAGTCTTCCGGGCCCAATTCAAGGTGTTGATGTTGACCTTTAAAGCCCTGAACGGCCTGGGTCCTGCCTACCTGCGGGACCGTCTCATCCTCCGGGTCCTGGATTGGCCACTGCAGTCGGCCCAGGGCACCCTCTTCAAGGTCCCAGGGGTGTCTTGGGTGTTGACCTTGTGGAGGGCATTCTCTGTGGCCGCAACACGGTTGTGGAACTCCCTCCCGTTGGAGGTCCGCCTGATTACTGACCTTCCCTCTCCGTAGACAATGTAAGACCTGGCTGTTCTGCCATGCTTTTCCTGAGGGAGAGGGGGTGGGTGGGTATGTTTTTATATTATGCTATAGTGTTTTAAATTATATTATTGTTGTTTTAAATTGTTTTAGTATGTTGTTAGCTGCCCCGAGATGCTTTTAGCAGGAGGAGGCGGCATACAAATTTTATTATAAATAAATAAAATATAGTGTTAACCTTGGGGCAAAAGGAAGGGTCCAGCCTAAGGACTAGCTTGTCTCTGTGAAGACAATTGTCTCTGTGAAGACAATTCCGGGTCTGCAGAAGGGGCCACAAGCTCTGACACTCTCCAGGCAGAGGTAACTGCTACCAAAAATAGTCTTTAAAGAGAGGGAAAATAGCTAGACATGACTCAAGGACTCAAAAGGAGGCCTAATCAAAGCTGTAAGGACCACGTTAAGCCTCACGGTGGAGAAATGATGTTGTACTGGGGGGCAAAGCAGATCAGCTGCCCGAAGATATCTCTTAACATGCAGATTGGATGTGCTGTCAACAATGTGGATCCCTGACATTTCAATGTATTTGTTTTCAGCCCAAGATCTAACCCCAGCTGAAGGACACTGAACCTCTCTACTCCTGCTTACAAGACAATAGTTCCATTGGCAGAGCACCACTGGACAAACCTATCCCAGGTAACTCCAAGTGTATTTTGTCAAATCCCATCTGGAAGACATCAGAGTATTTAGGAGTTTGCCCAAATAGCCCGTAGATCCAAGTTGTTTCTTTTCAACAGCCAAGCTGCCAGAGACAGCTTTTCAATGTCCAGTATTGTTCCCTGAGACAATAGGTCCCGCCCCTGGGGTAGGAACAGAGGGTTCATCACTGACATGTTGATGATGTCCGAGAACCAAAGTCGTCTTGGCCAATATGGAGCTATCAGGTTACACTTGCCTCCTGATCCCTGACCCATTGAAGAACCCGAGGTATTGTTGGGAATGGGGGAAATGAGGATCCTGTAGAGGCATTCCAAGGGGGGAAGTGCTCTGGCAAGAGTTCCTGACCTGGGTTAGAACTGGCATTGGCAGGTGGGCACCACCTGCCAATTTCTGCTGATAAGGCCACCGTAGACTGGAACCTGGACCAGGATACTGTGTCAAGACAGGACACCATGCTGCTGAGCAACTGAGCCAGAAACATCAAATCAGAGCTTTCTTCCCAGTTCAGCCGCTGGAGGAGGCCGTGCAGCCTCCCTTGCCTTTTGATCTTCCCTTGCCTTTTGATCCGGGCTGCATGGCAGGAGGGGCGGGGTAAAAATTAATTGAAATAAATAAATAAATAAATAAATTGATCAAAAAGAACACGTGGTCTAGCAGGACTCCCAGATGGGCAATCGAAATCGATGGGACATGGCAACTTTTCCCCGTTAGTTAGGGAGCCATGGTTCTGTAGACAGTCCATTGTTAATCTCATGTCCCTCTCCCCCTGGGCCTGTGACTGGGACCTCAGGAGCACAGCAAAGAAAATAGAGCAACGTCAGAACACCTCTGATCCCCCAGCAGCCACTCGATGCCACCTATGTTCTAGGATATGTTGAACTGCCAGCACAGACTTGCGGGTCTTCACTGAGTCCTGTGCTACTGGTGAAGGAAGGAAGCAAGGTCTCAAGGGGGGTGGGGGATGTAGATGAATTCGTTCGCATACCCCCGAGATTGTTTCCCTCACCCAGGCATCTGAAGATCATAGAATCAGAGTTGGAAGGTACCTCAGAGGTCATCTAGTCCATCTAGCTCAATGCAGGAAATCCTCAGCTACAGCATCCCTGACAGATGGCCGTCCAGCCTCTGTTTGAAAACCCCCAGCGACGGAGACCCCACCACAGCCCTAGGTAGTCTGTTCCACTGTCGAACAGCTCTTACCATTAGGAAGTTCTTCTTGTTTAACCAAAATCTACTTTCTTGTAATTTGAGCCCATTGGTTCTAGTCCTGCTCTCAGGAGCAACAGAGAACAAGTCTGCTCCATCTTCTATGTGACAGCCCTTCAGATATTTGAAGATGGTTATCATGTCTCCCTTTAGTCTTCTCTTCTCCAGGTTAAACATACCCAGCTCCTTCAACCTTTCCTCATAAAACTTGGTCTCCAGACCCCTGACCACCTTTGTCGCGCTCCTCTGAACCCGTTCCAAATTGCCAATATCCTTCTTAAAATGCAATGCCCAGGACTGTACACAGTACTCCAGATGAGGTCTGACCAGCACAGAATAGAGTGAAACTGTTACTTCTTGTGACCTGGACACTATGCTTCTGTTAATGCAGCCTAAAATTACATTTGCCTTTTTAGCAGCTGCATCACACTGCTGACTCATGTTCAGCTTGTGATCAACTACAACCCCAAGATCCTTTTCACATGTACTGCTGTCAAGCCAGGTATCACCCATCCTATACTTGTGCATTTGGTTTTTCTTACCTAAATGCTGAACTTTACATTTATCTCTGTTGAATTTCATTTTGTTAGTTTTGACCCACCATGCCAGATATCACCAACCACTGCTCTGAGAAAAGCTGAAGCCTCCCCCAAACCCCTGCCCAGTTAAGGCTATAGAACCTGGAAGAGGCAGCAACTCATCATGCTGGAGGCTAAGGCTGTCTGACCTGAAGGCTGAGATCTCTTGGAGGGGGGCTGCTCCCCAGTCCTCCTCTCACGCTGACATCTGGGTCTGGTGGACTGCTGATCCTGTCTGAAGTTGCCTCTATAGCTCCAAAAGGAAGCCTGGGGGCAAAATGAACCTTTGTCTAGTCCCTTGTTGGGGTTCAGGGGAAGGGCCATCTTCTTCTGTGGTTCTGTGGGGAACACATTGTCCATGGTCTCCGCAAGCAGCTTCTTTCCTTGGAAGCAAGCTTCTGTCAAGACTGCTTTAGAAGGCAAAGTTACCTTCTACGGTCACAACTGAACAGAACGATGAGCCACTACATTGGTGACCGTAGCTCTGGCGTTCAACTGTACCGCATCCAGGGTAGCATCTGCCACATATGCAGACACCAGAGCCAACTTTTTGAAACGGTCCTTCAGCTCCTTGTTTAACTTTCAGAGGTAGGTTGCTTGCCTACAGGAAAGCAGCCCTACTAAAGCTAGAAGCTGAGCTGCTGCCCTCAGGACCAGGAAAGAACCCTGATAATTCTTTCTGAGGGCAACGTAAACCTTTCTGTCCAAAAGGTTCTTGGGAAAACCCCTCCCCCTCTGCAGGGAGAGCTTCAGACTTAGCTAAGTCTGCTGTCTCCACATCGACCTTAAGGAGCATGACTAACTCCTCCTGTCCCTTGGGTAATTAGTAAAAATGACTGATATACTTATGGAGGCCCTTAAACTTAGCTGCCATCTCCCACTCCCCCTTGATAGCATCCACATAAAACTGAGGTAGAGGTAGCTCTGAAATAGCAGTACCCCCTTTAGGGAATGCCCTCTCATTTTCCTTGGGTGGCTCAGGGGTCTCCAATGGGGAGGGGAGGGAGATCTCCATTTGCTCCTCCTTGGACTGCTCTCCTCCACACTCCTCTCGGAGGCTGGGGGGGGGGGAGCCCCTCCCTAAGTCCTCTGGTCCCACCAGGATTTCCCCAGACCCCCCCCCACCCCCAGGGTTGGGTCCTCCAGTGCTGTGCCCGCTGCCATCATGCCAAATAGGTGGGGGCTAGCCACCACTTGCCTGCCCAGCGACATTAGGACTGTCTCAGGCACGTCCTCTGGGGCAGGGCCTGGACTGCCAGAACCAGGAATGCTTGTGCTGGGTGGACTCACCCCATGCGGTGGCTCCCCAGCCAGGAGCTTGCTGTCTGGGTCACTTGGGAGATGCAGAGCATTCATAGTTGGTCTGCTCCCTTCCAAGGGCTCCTTGAGGCTGCTCTTGCCTCCCTGGTTGGGAGGTGAGCCTGCATATCAGCACCAGTTTCACACCTCCAGATGCCATGTCAGAAAGCAGGGAAGGTAGCCGTGGGCAAGTGTGCCTTCTGTGCACACAGTCTCTGCCGTGGCTCAAACTCCACTCTTGCCTTCAGCAGTGAACGGAGGAGTGGCTCCTTGTGTGGCTGCTCCCCCCCAGAGAAGGGCCCTGTCGTAACAAGGAGAAAGGGGAAGAAACACAGGGTAAGCCCACACCCTGGCCCCCTGCCAGGAGCTCAACCCAACCCCAAAGGAGGGGAGAGAGAGAGAGAGAGGAACAGAGCTAGACAGAAGGGAAAAAGAAAGAGGCCAACAGAAAAGGGGCTAAGCCTACAAAAAGCTCCCTCAGCAGGAGCCATACACCCTGCCTTCAACCCTATTGCAAGGCAGGACAAAACAGGGAATCTCGTGCTGGGCTATGCCCCTCCCATGGGCAGAGGCTGTCAATCTTAATCCTGCCTGCTCTGCGTAAGGAGAAAACATATTCCACCAGTTAAACCATCTGTCCTGCAAAAGAGGGAGAACAGAGCTTGCAAAGATTGTAAGGACCTTCTCCTTCCTAGTTCTCCAGACCTATTTGGAGAAGCAGTATCTGAGCCATTGATTTTACTGCAGACACGCCAGCCTGTTCAGGAATAGCTGAGGAATGACAGGTGGGCAGTCTTACATCCTTATTCCCTTAAGGAAAGATGACAGGAGTTTTAGGCATTGGGCTCATGCAAAGGAGGATGCTGAAATCTATAGGCAAAAGCGACCTGCTGATAGCGAGGATTTCAGCATCCTCCTTTGCATGCTACTCCATGGGGATGGTGCCCCAGCTAACTAGTAAGCACAGGTGGGAGTTCCCTTCACTTCAACGGGACTCATGCCAAATGCTAGCATAGGCACTATCCCCCACAGAGGGTTGTGCCCCGAGTCAGTTGATGATGCTCATGCATTCTGAAGGAAGCCACTTGTCTCTTGGGAACCCACATTCTGGCATCCTTGTAGCAAGTTATCTGTGATGAATCCGGCTGTGGCAGAACGAAACTGAGGCAACCCTTGGGTGGGGTTCTTAGCACGTACTGGTGCACAGAGCCTTGATTGGGATCCTACTTAGGAAGAGAAGAATCAGAGCCCGAGTGATAGGAGAAAGAAAACAGCCTCTATATTGTGCCTGCACATAAAATCATGGCAGCTGCATCTGGTACCAGACTAGCCCTAAGCCACCCTCTCTCTTCTGAATGCAAGCCTGACTCCCTTAAACTTGCTTGGGACAAGGTTTTGAAAGCAGAGAGAAGACTGAAGGAGAGAGAGCTGCAGCAGTAAGAATTAGTCCATTTTTAATAAACATAGATATAATTACACTGCCAACCCATCCCTGGGCAGGTTGGTACTGATCTGCAAGGGTGGGGGAGGAGTTTTGCACATGCAGTCTGTTGTCCATCTTTGCTTAGTTCAACTCCACTCTAATTAAGAGCTTCACTCACCTGGGAACACGGCTCAAAGGAAGATTGCTCCCTGTGCTGTGCTCATTCCCTCTGATCTGCACCCAGCTACTAGCACCCAGCAACAGTTCGGACACTGTCCTCTGGCCAGTCTGACTTTTCCTCCCATGTTAATTCTGAATAGCTATTAGCTCCTTAGGCCGGAGTTCCATTCCCACATGCCAGCAGGGAGTATTTGGGAGCATAAACTGGCAGAACCAGCTCTGACTAGGCCAGCATACAGCTTGCTAGGAGGCTGTCTTCTTGGAGGCGGAGTAAACGAAAGAGCATGGATCGGATCAGGTTTATTGATGCTAAAATATCTACACATACACTTGTTTAAAAACATAATTGCTCCTGCCTGGAGGGTTAGCGAGTCTCTCTCACTCTGGCTAGCAGCCTGTGTGCCACTACATGGCCACGTAGCTACTAGTCACACTGAACGTCTGGGTTATTTTTGGTATGGCTAGCATCCTGAGCTCTCAAAAGGAGGATGGAGAAGATGACTGCTCTCTAAGCCCAGTTTGAAAATCAAAGTTAGCTCCGTGGAGGGGCACCAGAATGGCTGAGACCACTGGCAGTGCCACACACCAAGTACGGGGAGGACAAATGACACAGTGTTTGTGAAGTAAGCACATTGCTAGTCTGCAGCAGCCTCCTTCTTCATGCTGAGGAGAGGCTTCTGCAGGAAGTACATCACCGCTTGCACCACTTTGTCCGGGGAGATGTTGTATACGGGATGCGTAGGCTGCTGCCATGGATGGGAGGAAAGAGACTTGAGTTAGAACTGGTTGCCTGGAACAAATCTGAGGTGAGGAGGGAACCACCACCCCCCACCCCCACCCCCACTACTCAAAATATTTGTGCACAATGGGAACCTTCCCCAAAAGTCAGAAAGCACAGGCATGTGAAGAGGGCTGGGGGGACTACATGCAACCCTGCTTGGCATGCTTAGCTGTTTGCTGCACTGGGGGGTGGGGGTGAAGAGAAGAGTCACGCCAGATTCCAGATACGCTGTTAGGAAGAGAGTGAAAACATGACCCAGGATAGGCCTGCTGGGGGCTCAGGGACTGTTCTGCTGTTAGCTAGTTACTACCTGGGGAAGATGGAGCCCATTAATGATAGACTTATGGAACTAGGGACACTGTTCTGGAGTTGACGAGGCTGCTGTGTCACTGTGTGGTTGGCACTGGCCTGCTGCATACCCCAGAGGAAGGATCATCATTTTCTTCCTCTCCAGCACCACCCACAAGGGAGGGGTCAGTCTCCTTGCATCTCAGTATGGCCTCTGGGCAGCTGCAGACTGAGGAGACAAAGAGGCAATGCTGCCTGGGAGCAGTTCTCAATCAGACCACAATAGCCGCATCTGGAGAACAGATGGAAGCAGCAAAGGCACAGAAATGACTGGACAAGGGGTCAAATGAACTCACGCTGGGCACTGTGGTGATTGCCAAGAGGATATTTACAGAGAGGAGATTAGCCATACTGACAGAAAGTCCCGGGTGTAGCATTAGTCAAATGTGGGGATCGGGCCCGCCAGCACAGCACAGCACAGCACAGCCCTGCCCGCGAGGCTGGAAGCGCAGGCTCACATGCACACACGGAGCGAGCCCCACTCAGAATACAGGCACAGCTTACCAGGCGGTTCTCCGGCACTCCTAGTACCAGTTCCTGGAGGAGGTCTCCACTGCCAAAGTGTTGGGCTATTGACAGCCCACTCAGGCAATAGCAGGTATGGTAAAAATCCCGTGACCTGCGGTTAGAAAGAACATACTCACCAAAACATCTCCATGAGGCAAGCCAAACCTGACTACCTATCCTGAACCGCCAGCTCCTACTTTGGAATAGACCTCCACACCATGCCCCCTAGAAGCTCAGATGGGATTTCCAAGCTGAGTAGAGCAACCCCACACTCCTGCCCCAGCCCCTCTGTTCCTTCTACACTTGCCCTTCAGAAGGGAGGTTCTGGCTTTGCCCTGGGGACCTGGCATTGTCTAGAGCTCTGAAGCAGCACAGGTGCCATCTTACCCCAGTATTAATCACACAACACTGGAAGGTACTCACTTGCCTGGCTTGTCCAGTAGCCCCCCTGCAGGACACTGGCAACACAGCAGGATGTATTCTTGCAGTGCTCTCTGGTCAAACATCCAGTGTGTCATGCTGAGTGTGGGGTCACCTGGGAAGGGCAAACATCAGTGACTGATTAAGAGACACCGTGAAGGACAGGCTGGAAAGTGGCACCAGAACCACAGAACTGCAGTGGTCTACAATACACTGATGCCAGCACCTACTTTTAATTCACACCCTGTGCCGTCGCAGACTGCTCTCTCTTGCATGTGGGGACTCTCACAGACAGTGGCACTGAAACCATGGAATGTGTGAATTCAAACTGATTCAGCACCAATCTGTGTGCAATTCCAGCTATATTTATAGGTTAATCTCCCCCTATTGGACAGGATTAAAAATCACACCCATCTAAACAAATGGATCTAAAAGCATCTCTTTCCTGGAGCAGGTACAAAAAGATACGAGGGCACCATTTGTGATGAATTAGGAATCTAAAAACTACACTGGTACAACTATCACCTGTGGAACAGCTTTCAGAGAGGTACTTGGTTAGGGTTGGTCTCCGTGCTGACGCCTGCTCTAGAAGTAGCAACCCACAGGGGTTGCTGATTGATTAAAAAATTTCAACAGTGCTCTTGCTGTAGTTGGAAGCCATTTAGACTTCAACCATCTTCCCCAAATTTTCCACATTACTCAGATCTCTCCCCTGGAAGCTACAAGCTAATTCAGAACCCACCAATCTCCACTTGCCCTGACCTACACTGAATTTCACTTGCCATCATGCTGACATGTCACCCAGCACTAGTCAGATTCTCGCTTTTCTTGACTATGCTCAGGAGTTCTATGAAGACATTAGCTGGATCTGTTTTACTGATGAAGAGAAACAGGCCCAAAGATATTAAGAGACTTCCCCAGCATTACAAGGCAATGCAAAGAATCAATGCAGGAGCCCAGGCTCAGATCATACAACCAACCTGCTGCACAGAAATACTTGTAACTGGGTAATACTTCTCTGCCCTCTTGATGAGAAAAAGAAAGCAGAACAGGCATATGGAGACCAATCAATGAAATCCATATAAACAGTAAGCACTTATTTAATATTTGTCATGTTCAAGACACTTTATGTACTGAATTAATGCTCTACATCTCTCTATGAAAGAGACACATAAGAACATAAGTAGTGCCATACTGGGTCAGACCAACAGTCCATCCAGCTCAGCATTTTGTCTCCGACAGTGGTTACACTCAGTTATTTCAAAGAACAGGCCAAAATGGAGTGATCCATTCCCCACTATTTACACCCAGCTCCTAGCAGATAGGTTATGTCCCTCAAACAACCCAACTAATAGCCATTTACAGTCCTAGCCTCTAAAAATGTATCCAATCCTTTTTAAACCCAGCTGAGCTATTGACCGTAACGGTATCCCCTGGCAATAAGCCCCACAAGCTATTTGTATGTTGGGTGAAACCAAATTTCCTTTTCTTGCCAATTATTTTCATTGAATGTCCCCTACTACTACTAATCATTTCTGTAGCGCTACAAGGTGTATGCAATGCTTTACAGTCAGATTTTTATAGACAGGCCCCTGATGAGCGGGCTGACAATCTAAGATGGACAAGGATGAAGGGAACACACAGGAAAAGACGGACACACACACATTCCCATTTTTACAGATGGGGAACCGAGGCTGAGAGATTGTGACTTGCCCAAGGCGGCCCAGTGAGTTCACTGGCTAGAGTGAGATTTGAACACTGGTTTCCCAGGTCCAAGTCCAGAAGCTTATTTGACAGGATAAAAAGCAGCTCCTTATTTACTTACATACCATTCTTTCGGTTCCAGATGGCGAGACGGGGCATAGCAAAGTACATTCACTTGCACAGGCCACAGTGTGTCAGCTTGAGGATGAAAATGCCCCTCTCCTAGCCCTGTGCTAAAACAAATCCCCTCTCTTAGAATAAAGCAAGGCAGCCTGGCTGCCAACTACAAGAACCCAACTGGCCTGGCCAGAAGTATCTACTTTCACAAGCCAGAAGAGCACCAGACTCACCATTAGCATGCAGTGCTCGGTGTAGGAGGGGCAGCAAGCCAGCCTGCCAGAACGAGTAGCAACCATCCACCAACTTGTTACAGCGCCCCTGAAAGCCCCCCTCAAAACGCATCTGGCGGCTCGTAACCCAGCGCTGCCAGGGAAGAAAGAGAAAAGCCGTTGTTAGGACCTGCACAGTCACAAGTACCAGAATGGCCACTTAGGAGCAGCTTCCAGAACTTCCTCTCTGGCTTTCCAGCAGCTTCATAGTTGGAGCACTGCAGTTCCTACTCCTACGAAGGAGTCCAGGGATTGTGGAAACACCCCTGCCTCTGCCCTGTTTGAAAAGCAGGAGCCTACTTCTCCCCGCAGCCTCTCTGGGGCCTGAGATATAGCTATCCCAATTCCATAGCTGCTCAAAGACACAATTTGTGTCTAACATTCAGGACCATTATCCTCATGATCAGCTCCTCACCCTTCAGCAGCACGTGAGCAAGGGCAGGTGGGGACGTCACCTTCAGCCTGCTGCACCCCGCTTAGGTGTGTGGATGGAAAGAGTTTCTACAAGAGCCAGCTCCAGCAGAACTAATGGCACTTTACAGGAGAGGACACCTCCACATGTGTCCATCTGACAGAGTCTTACAGGACAGCTGCAGATACCCTCTGAGTGGGAGGCCTCCAGCTGTAACAGATATGGTGTTGGTGACCCTTCTCTGTGCCCTTACTCAGCACAGTACTTGTAGAGCTTGTGCTGCTGCAGGCGTTAACTTTCACAGGAAACTAAAACTGAAGAAGCTGTAAAGGTTCAGAGGTCCCCACTAGAGCAGGGCTTTGATCAGGCTGGGTGGGGGTTCTAACAGTCCTTTCTAGCCTTAAAATCTAGGAATCTCAAACGAGAGTACAGAGAAGACCACCAAGGCAGAAGTAATGGGCAAGCGCTGGAGAGGATGACTTACTAACAAGCACTTCAGATTTAATGACTGCTCCTTTTTCAGTATGACCAACGCAGCCAGGCCACAGAAAGTGTATCCTCCATGGGCCTCCATGCCGGGGACTCCTCCAATCCCACCCTCCCAGTTCTGGCACCTGATTGAGAGAGAAAGACAGAGAGAGAGAGAGAGAAAGCTGCGAGTCAAATTCACTGAGCTGCCAACACACCAAGTGCTTCTCTTACCCCCATTCCTGGCCTAACAGCTCATTGCAGCCAAGGCAAAGAAATCTTAACATGAGGGTTAATTAAACTTACACTGCTATGACCAAGACAAGTTTGCTCACTATGTACAATAGTACAAACCCAGAGTCAAGGTTACAGTAGCAGATCACTCATAAAATACAACCGGGAGGAGTAAACAGATGTGCTTTATCGGATTTCTACATTACTGTGCTGGACCCCACTCCTGCCTACCCAGTCTCCCCTGCTTCACAAAACACCCATCTAGCTTTCCCTCTCCTGTTCCTGACCCAATTGTCCTTTATGCCGCCCCACCATCACCATCTCATACTAAGCTATTAAGTGGTTGTGAAGATAAATACTCCTTCACCACTCTCATTCAGGACTGGGACACACAAAACAGCTCTACTTCTGCCAAAGGAAACAGGTTTTTTTAAAAAACAAACTATCATCAGGGATTGTCATTAAACCCAGAGAGTGCCTGAGCTACCAGCCTATTTAAAGGAGAATACATGCCTAAACAAAGGTCCTCTAACATTCAGAGATGTTTATCCTCAATAATGAACACAGCCTTAGCATATCTACAAGGCCTCAGTAAATTCAGGTACTTATTTATTCACATGTATGCTCATCAGGAGAAAGTTGTGAGTCAAGTCTGAAGCCTTAATGCAAAACAAGGGAAAGTGACCTTCCCAAAGGCAGCACTTTAACAACTGCTATTTTTTTTCAGAGCTGAAGATCCACTCACCACCATCACAGAACGCAGTCCCTAAGCGAGCAGCAAGATCACTAGCAAGGGCTCCTTCCCCTGACTGGAGCCCTGCCACTGCTGCCAGTGGGATTCATGCAGGGTCAAGGGCCTGCTCTAGCCGTAGGACTGGGGTGTAGCGGACAGTCAGTAAGAAAGACCAAGGGTTTAGCTCTTCAGCACCAATGGGCTATGCTTCTCTTACCTTGCTATCCAGTCAGCAGTCCCTTCAAAGAGTGTGGGCGTAATAATGTTGGTCAGTGAAGCCACTGATGCAGCACAATACGCACTCCTGGGATTTAAAGAGACACTATTTAAACTCCATGGACTACGGTCAGTGGAGTAACAACAGTAACTGAAAGCGAGGAGAGGACAGCTCCTCCTTCTCTCAGTGAGAGTTATCACTGCTCTGCTACCTGCCCTCCCCAAAATGGCACTGGCTCCATGCACTTTGGCAGAGAGCTGAGTGGCACAGGGAGGTGGTAATCACAGAAAGCTGAAATTAAGTGGGTGGGGTGAGAAGACTTGCCTCTCATCCCAAACCTAGGGGAGAAACACACCCCCCCCCCCCTACTTTTTACAGACCCATGGTTTTGGTGAATGATGCACACTGATTTGGTATTGTCATGTGGCCAGTTTCTGGACTGCTAGTTCCACAAGCGTCGGTTAAACTCAGTCACTCAGGGATCAATAAGGTTTAAGTTTCCATTAACACAAAAATAAGAGATTCATCACGGTGTAAAATCAGTTCTCTCCCCAGAGTCAGACTTGCTCAGGTTTCCAGAGTGGCACCTTGCAATGGTTTTAATTCTACCCTGATCCAAGATGGGAGAGCTAGCACAGAGACCATTCATTAGGAAGGGCCTGGGACTCTATTAGAGAGGTAGTTATGCCGAGAGCTAGCATTCAGTTGGCAACATCCTGGATGGAAACTTGAGTTCTATTCTTGGTGGCTCTAATAGCAATAATGTAGCTAACTTCAGACGGGTAAATACAGGCAGAGCGGCCTTTCCAACAAGGCTTTCACTCGGAAAACACATTAACCCAATTGTCACCCCTGCAAGACAGGCAAGTGTGGTCTTAATTCCCCATCGCCTGGAGTATTTCAGACTTATGAATGAATGGCTTTCTACAAGACATGCTCTAGCTCAGCCTCACAGAAATCAGGGGCTAAGCTCCAGAGCTCATGTTATGCACAGGTTAGTAGCAATAAGCCTTCCTTGGCCCAGAGAGCTGGTGATTCACCATTGGTCACACTGCAAGTCAATGGCAGCAGCTTGTCTCCTTCTTCAGACTCAGCTGCACTAGCAGAGAGACTGAGTGACACCATCACATCACACCATTGTTGCTGCTTTGCCTCATACAGCATTGGGAAGCCTGGAAAGAAGCAAATGCCAGAATTCCAAACACACATCAGCTTTGCCCCATCTGTGAAGTACTGGAGTGGTGCCTACACACCTGACATCCACTTCCCCCCCAATATGCATGATGAATGAGCCATCAGGCTGTTTCAGGGAATACAGATACTCCAGAAGCTTCTCCCTGGAAAGCAGAAAAGAAGAATATTAGGGAATCCGTCCTGCCTCACACAGGTTCTGCCATACAGAACCCAACTCTTCCAGCAAAGGCAGGTACAAGCCATCCTTGGGGAGGAGCCTGCCCCCAAAGGAAGTTCCCCCTTGATACATGACAGGGGCTGAAAGGCGAGTGTTTACATCTCCTGCTGTGTGCAGTGTGGGAGTGGGTGTTCCCAAACAGTGCTAGCCACACTTATTTGCCTCTTGTGTTCACAATCACCTAAATCATTCACAGCTGTTAAAAAAATAAGCAAAATTCCCTGGCCAATCACAAACTGTTGTATCACAACTCAAGCCCAGAGAACCAGAAATATGAACAAGAGCTTCCAACTTAAATGAAGATTGGGGGTGGGGAGGAGAGAGAGAGAATGACCTCAAATGGCTGGTAAGATGGATCCAACAGAAATCTGCACTTGGCATGGGTGTTTTGGTGAGAGCAGAGTGGCTCTCACCAACGACCCAAGTTTGTGAAGTGCCTCACCCCCATAGCCACTGCATCAGTGTCAACTGTTAGCAAAACTCCTTGCTTGACTGGGCCCCAAACATATAATGGAGCATGACAACGTCTCTGAAGCAGGAGGGCCAACATACCAAGTACACAGCCTCCCACCGTGTGCATGAACAGCCACCTATGCAGTGGGAGGGATGGTCATTTGTGATCCACTTCAGTAAGGGGGCCGTCTGTAGAGCTGGTATGCGTTAGCCTTGCTTTCACACAACAGGAGAACCAGAACAGCCCTTATTCTGTTTAACAGGCCTGTCTGTGCCTCTCCTCACTCTTCCTCTGCTGCTGTCCCTGCCGTTGTTCATGCCCATGGAGGAGAAGGCCATACGACATAGATTTCTGCCACTGGGTAGCAGCATGATGCAGTCAGTACCATGCAACTCACTGGAAGAGAGGGGCATGCATCGGATACAGAAGGGGCACAAAATACACCACCTTTGGGAGGACTGGATAAAGCTCTGAGGTGGCCCAGTGGCATTTTTACCTGTTGATAACAGTGAATGCCTCTTCAGTGCCGATAATACAGAGCGCATTGACAGCTGCATAAGTGGGCGCGAGATGTGGGTACTGGCCAGGCCCTCCTCCAAAGCCCCCATTGGGGCTCTGACACCGACTCAGGAACTGGCACATGCTGGATGCAGATAGGAGAGAGAGAGATGGGTTTAAACAAGCTGCAAAGCAACATAAGCACATTTACAAGTGTGTATCTTTACAACCTGCTCTCTGTAAATAGTGTGTGCAAAGTGCTTCTTTCCTGGAGTTACTGTCACATGCAAGTACAAGACAAGAGAGGACGGCAAATCACACAGCAAAGCCTCAGAGGACTGTTAGTTCTAAACAAGGGAAGACCTGGGCAGGCTAGTTAAAGCAGCCTTGTTTTTTAAGGGGGACAATGCTCAATGCAACTCAATGGGATTTTTCAGCTACAAAAGGGGTCATATCTCCCTTCAGATGTATCTATTTTTATGAAACTGTGGTCCTTAGGGTTGGGCGAACGCGGTTCGGAGTTCGGGCCGAACTTGGCCTGTTCGGATGACCGAACCAAACGTCCGAACCGAACACTCGAAAGGCTGAACAGTTCGGAAAAGTTCGGGGGTGGGTAAAACGTGACTGGAAGGCGGGAAAAATGTGACTGGAAGTGGGAGGCAGCTGAGGAGCAGACTTCCTGGCACCAGGGGTGGAGACCAGGGGTGGTTTCAGGGTCAAACAAAAAAATATATTTGAATTCGGTTTCAGTATCGATAGCACTATTTTCGGTTGTTCGGCCATGTTCGGCCAAACCGAACTCTGCCGAACCGAACAGCCGAACCCAAACTCGGATTTTGGACCGAATGTCCAAATATCCAAACCGCATTCTGTTCGCCCATCCCTAGTGGTCCTTACTTGCTTTTGTTCTTTTGCGTCTCTACTACATTTGATTGAAATCAGCCTGTAAGATCAAAAGTTATAAGGGGGGGGGGGGGGAGAGACAGGGGATGACGACACCCACCCACAGAGAAGTGATTTCTTAAACCTTCCCTTCCATGAGGATCGAAGCTAAAAAGCTTCTCTCTCAAGCGAGCAAGAGGAAATATGCTCAGGGGGAAAAAAGAAGGTAGAATGGAAAAGTGAAGTGAGCCTTTTTGCTCTGCTTTTCCTGAATGAGCAGCTCCTGCTTGTGGGTCCTCCATAAGGCAGCTCAGCCCTCTTGAGGGCTATGGCCCTCCTGCTGCGCTACAGCAACTCCTTGCTTTCCTATCCACATGCTCTCTATTCCCTGGCTTGGAGATGCACTGCAGCAACACAAAAGTCACTACTAACACAGATCTACTAACTACTAACACAGATCTTCAATATTTTAAAGTCAAATAATTATCTTGATTATAGGGATAATTTCTCAATTATCCCCAACTGCATGTTAGGGATAAGAAAGGAATTTCAAAAGAAAATATCATAATGCCACTATATAACTCTATGGTGTGACCACACCTGGAATACTGTGTCCTGTTCTGGTTGCCCCATCTCAAAAAAGACATAGCAGAACTGAAAATGTGCAGAGAAGGGCAACAAAAATTATCCAAGCCACACAGTGGCTTCCATATGAAGAAAGGCTAAATAGGTTAGGACTCTTCAGCTTGAAGAAGAGATGGCAGAGGGAGGAACATGATAGAAGTTTACAAGACCATGAAAGGTGTGGGACAGATAAATAGGGAGTTGCTATTTACCCTGTCTAATAACATTAGAAGAAGGGGTCACTCCGTGAAGTTAAGAGGAAACAGATTTAAAACAAATTAAAAGGAAGTACTTTTTTATCCAATGTACAATAAAATTGTGGAACTCATTGCTGGAGGCTGTTGTACAAGTCAGTAGCGTAGCCGGCTTCAAAAAGGGATGGAATAAATTTTTGAAAGCCAGATGCATTAAAGGACTACTAGGCTGTCAGGCCTACAGGACCCTTGACTGCTGGAAGCTGGGGAAAGATGGCAGGAAAAGGATTACTCCATTGTAACCTGCTGTGTACTCCCATGAGGAAACCAAGGCTGCTCACTGTCGTAGACAGAATGCTGGGCTGAATCGACCATTGGTCTGACCCAGGAAACAGCACTTCTTACGTTCAAATATATCTTGTATTGTTTTGACAAATAAATTCCTTGTTACAACAAATTTTATGTTTGTTTCAAAGGAGAAAGCAGCTCTGCTTGGCAGTCTTCCCCCTTCCCCCAATAGTTTTTTTGGGGTTTTTTTTTACACAAGGAAAAGGTTTATTTTGCATAAAAGTTAAAGCTGTACTTATCATCATCCCCATCTACATTCATCACAAGATGCATCAAAAGCTTCCGCCCAGGAAGACAAGAATAAGAGGTTATTGTTGAAATAGAATGAATAAGACAATGTGGTGGTGTGTTTCAGTAGCCGCACAACAATGTTATGAATGCAGGGACACTAGGAGGCTACTCCAGAAGGCCACACACTGTGCACAAACATCAACATTTTTAGGAGCTAACTTCCAGCGTAACTCTTAAACCAGGCTTTAGTTAAACTAGCTCATCTTATGTGAATCCAAGTTCCAATCTCCTCTCACTATGCCCCTGTCTCCCAGCCCCACGCACTTTCCAGCAGAGCAAATAGGAAATGTGCCTAAAGTTATACAACCAGTCAAGAACTGCAAATTATTTTGATTACCAAGGTGAACTCTCCATCGGTTGGCATCCTTAAAGTCAAACTGCAGGGCGCTTCCAAAAGGGATTACACTTTGTTTCAGCAAGAAGCTGATGGGCTCAATGCAAGAGCCACTGGATGACATTCTATGGCCTGCATTACGTAGGAGAGCAGACAAGAGGATCGCTATACTCTCTTTTGGCCGTAACCTATTAAACTAAGCAAATGAAGTCTGAAGGTGTTGACCACAAAACATTAATTATGCGCTCTGTTTTTGATGCTTGTGCATAGTCTCTCCTGCTTGACCAACGTTTGCTTGCCAGGTAGTAAATAGTTACCCCTTAAACATCGGGCTACTTGACAAGCTGTCTAGCAGCAACTGTTACATGCAGAAAAATCATGATGTGAGGGTCAACTTCCAGTCTGCTAATGACCAGTAGCCTGCCAGGCAAGGGCTCCTACACAGACTTTTCAGTAAATTGGCAGAGTGAATGGGCATTGTCAGAACCATATAGCCTCATCAAAGATTCTGGCTTGTATTTGCCACATGCCTATGGTCCTTTTTGAAACATTTATGTGCTGGACAGGATCAGTACACCTCAGCATTCACAAATGAAACTGTTCTAATTGCAACTGTGGTCAAGTGCAAACCACAACTCACTATTGAGGAAAGCCCCCTAACTAGACTGAGTATGCCCTGGGTAAGCTACATTCTGTACCTCAGACTGCTGTGCTTAGCTTGGCCAGCATACACTAAATAAACAATTGTTCTTTTCAAGAGCAGTGCATCCTAGATAGCATCTCAGGCTTCAGCATGAGCGGTGGGGCTAAAAGAGTAGCTACTTGCTGTGCAAGTAAGGTAGAGGTGTGGAAGTGTTGTGTAAAATTTTCTCTAGGGTCAACCTAGTTTTTCCAGGCCTTTATCGAGTATGCCACGCTACCTCAATATTGTATTAACGTGTTGCTAGTATGAAATGTCTCCTGGAGTTTTAAAATATTTTGCCTTACTTAATACAGTAAATAGTCATCATATAACACACAGACAACAAGAATCAAGGAGAACTTACTCTGAAGCCACAGACTCCGGAATGGGCTCCTCTAGCAATTCCAGACTGTGCAGGATCCAGTAGCAGAGCCAGGGACGGCTGGCATCCAAACACTACGAAAGAAAAAAGCTGCAACCATTGAGACCACTGACTGGGGTACCTGGTTAGCTTGCATGTGCAGTAGGAAGAGCCAGCAAGAAAGGATTATACGGAGAAGAATCAGTTAAGAGATAACTCAGCTGTGCAGCTCCGAAGTAAACTAGTGAGTGACTGAACTTACCCCAAGAAAGAGAAAGAGGAAGATCACAAGGGATTTTATTAGAAACAAGGTCAATAAGAATTCTGGATGAAGAGTGCATGGAAACCACACAGCAAAGAGACCGTGATAATCAGTCAAATTCCAAAAATAGTTCAGGGAGGAAATAAACCTAGCTTTTATTGATTATAAAATCATTATAAATGTATAATGATTATAAATGATTAACTATTATTTATTATTCATACTGTAATAGCACCTAGCAGTCCTATGTTGAAATCACAGGCCCATTGTGTTGTTTATTGCATAGACTTAGCGAGGGATAGTCTTTGCCCTGGAGAGCTTCCAATTAAATATAGAAGGCAAAAGGTGAGAGTGGAAGAGGCACAGGGACAGTCAGTGACTTGACCAAGGACACACAACAGGTCAGTGGTACAACTGGGAAATAGAGCCGAGGTCCCCTGGTCACCAGACTAGTGACAAGATACTTTGTAGACCATCCATATGCAACAGGAATCACTTTATCATTACAATGGGACTATCACTGCAGTGCAATGGGGACACTATTTAGTAGTACACAGCAACACTACAGATTGGTTTGGGGGTAGGAAGTAAAGCAGAATATCGAACTAAAGGTCAACCAGTCATCTAGGAAGCAGAATCTCCTTCACATTGGCAGAGACAGGAATAGGAGGCTTCATGCTGAATATGAGGCTTCAGCACTGACAGAACTTATCAAACTTCATATGGCCTGAAAAAATGTTTGATGGGACTAGAATTGGTAAATGCAGAATTTGCTGCGCGCGGGGGGGGGGGGAGGTGTGAGGAACTGCAAGAACCGAGAAGCAAGCTAGATAGAGCACCAAAGCTTTCCTAGTGTAGTGTCATGGCTCATGTGGAGGACTGTCTGACAACAGACAAGGATCACAGCAAAGGCAGCTCAGAGTCAGCTTGTGGTTACCTCATAAGCATCTGTCAGCTGTCTCAGCCCTCTCTTCAAGTAGTGGAAATGCTTCTCCCGCTGCAGGACATACCTGAGACACACACCAAACACAAAGAGTTTAGCAATTTGTGCAGGTGTTTTTAGCAGTTTAGATCAGGGATGTTCAAGCACTATTCAGTCAAGCACTGCTTCAAAGCCACCCTCGCACTGTGCTACCATATACAGTCTCGAAGCTTAAAGACAAGAGAATGTGTATAGGTCGTATCCACCTGTTATCTCGTCTTATACTTCTATTATATGTTCTTCTGAGCAGGGCCTGTCTTTCTGTTATGTGTCAGGGCAAGAACAGCCTCTATTGAAATAGCCATATTCATTGACCACCAGGGTCCCATAAGTATCACTACAATATGAATGAACTTATACAAATACGGAACTAAAATGTGGTCTCCTCTGAAGCTATTCAATGCCTCCAACTGAACAATATGTCAAAAGGTAAGACAATCTGCATTTGGGAGCGTTCACGTTTTGATCCCATGTTACGCACCTACACAGGGCCTAGTCACCAGCTCAGTCCACTCAAATGGGAACAAGGTGATATCAGAAGTAATTCAACCAATCAATCTTCCTCTTCCAGACAACTTGCACATGAGGGTTCTATTGACTGGATTCTATTAAGTGGGTAAGTACACAGTGTAGAGAGAACCACTTGATTTATTATTATTTATATAGCACCAGCAATGTACCTGGGGCTGACGCTGTACAATAAAAGTTAAAAACAGGTCCCTATCCCGAGGGGTTTACAATCTAGATTTATGATTTATTAAGGGTTTGAACCTTGCTTATAACTAGTAATATTGCAATTGCTGACATCATGAACATGCGGACACTGTGCTATACACACAGGGCAGTGTCAGTGATTGCACTGGTTCATATCTACTAAATGAGACCTCTTTAATGTATAGTCACCCTCAATCATTAGATTCATCCAAACAACAGACTCCAAGTCTGCAACTAGATGGGAGAGGGAGGACAACTTGTTAAGTCATTTCTGATGTCAGAATGGCCCCATTGATCTGGCCCTATCTAGACTCGCAAGTAGTATGAAAAATCGTACAGTTACTTTCCCATGTTTTTAAACAGATAAGGGGAGTGTAAAATCAATAGGATCAAAACGTGAAGACCCACACCATAAAGGTAGAAAAATTATCTGAATTCTTACATATTTTTGGATTGCACAAGTTGAATAGTTTCAGAGGAGACAGCAGACAAATACTGTAAATGTTGTGTCCTTTTGTAACTCGAATCCTTTGAGAGCAAAGTCCAGACCTCTGCATTATTCTGTGTGTATGTAATTATATATATATATACACACATCCACACACACGATTCTGTGCGTCCATGATGTACATGAATCTCATTCAGTCCCACTTCCCTGTTTTAGAGGTTTGTGTGTCTTTTGGTGTTTACCACTCATGTGGAAGCTCGTGCTTTACTGTGACCCACACTTGGGCACAACTCACTTGAAATGGATTTGGACAGCAGCTTCAGCCTCTCTGATTCTGGTAATGACAGGGGATGGATCCATGGTCTGGACGCGCCCCCTCTTTTAACTCTTATTTATTTATTTATTTATTTAAATTAATTGTTGTTATTTATACCCGGCCTCTCCTGCCTAGGCAGTTTGAGGCAGCTTACAAAAGTTAAAACATTTAAAAATATACATAAAACATACATAAAAGAGAAGCATAAGAATAAAAATAAAAAATAAAAACACTACCCTCTTCACCAAAGGCCTGGCGGAATAGCCAGGTCTTGCACTGTCGTCAAAATGAGGCAAGTTCCGGGGCCACTTGGGTCTCCACCGGAAGGGATTTCCACAGCGTAGGCACTGCCACTGAGAATGCCTTCTCCACTGTAGCCCCCCGCACCACCCGGGGAACATCAAGAAGGGCATGCCCGGCGGACCGCAGGGGTCGATCCAGGGCACAGAGAGTGAGGTGGTCTTGCAGATAGGAGGGGCCCAGACCATATAGGGCTTTACAGGGGTGAAAACGGACATGACGCTAACCACCCTTTAACCACCCTTGGTGGTTATTTATTGCATGTTGCAGGGCTGCATAGGGCACCAATACAGCCCTGCAACATGCATAAATAACCACCAAGGGTGGCTAAAGGGTGGTTAGCATCATGTCTGTTTTCACCCTAGGTAAGCACCAACACTTTGAATCGGGCCCAGAAGACAATCGGCAGACAGTGCAGCGCTCGGAGCACTGGTGCAATGTGCTCACCAGTGCTCACCTATCTGATCTGTTGATGATGGCCTCAGTTTTCCC
>QEPC01001114.1:22821-40183 GCA_003113815.1 Sphenodon punctatus
GCTCTTCAGTGTACTTTCACTTTCCTAGCCGCAGTCTGTGTTTTCTTTGTAGTCTTTATTTGTACCCCTGGAGCCTTTGTTTGTACCCCTGTATTCCGGGAATCCCCAGCTTAAGGCTATTAAGTCATTCCCCCCTGAAGTTAAGGAACGGTAGATATTGGGTGGCTCTGTCCCCAGTAGCTACGAGGGGGAGGGGTTTCCTATGCTTTCTCTTCCCTCGCATTTGTTTGCATTCCTTTCCTTCATGTCCCATCAGCCAGACATGGGCTGTGTTTTAGTATTAGCCTGTATGTGTTTCTGTACCTTATTTGGGTCCTTTTTCTTTTATTGTATAACCCAATAAACCTCGTTTAGTTTTATTGGAGCATTTGTGTCTTTTTCTTTCTATTTGGGGAGGATACATAAACTTCCTGTAGCGCGTACTGTCCTCAGCTTGATCCCTTGAACACGAGGGGACCCCCCTAACTTGGCTAATTCCCCTAAATTTAAAGGTAGAGCAGATATTGGGGAACCAACCCCCCAATAATCTCACGTGGCAGGGGGTCTTGTGTTAACAGATCTGCATAGCTTGTAGTAGTTTCACAGTGGCCTGTGGGAGGGGAAAGGTTCTCCACCCCAGTGTAGAACCGTGTGTACATCCAGCACAATTCAAAAGTGATTAACCTGCTCTATCTAAATGTGTTTGGTACTCCTTTTAGCGGTACAGCTTTGTGAGCTTCCAAAGGGTTGGAGCAACTTGATTCTCAGTGGTGTTACAAGAACATGTGCGTGTAGTCTGGTACAGCAGTATAGGATTCAGATGATTGCACAAGTCCACGAGAAAGTACTGGTGAATTGAAAAATTGTGGATCCACTCCCAGGTTTCTTAAACTTTCGCTATGTTTGTTGTTAGAAAAAACAGCATAGGTTATGTGACTTGGCTTTTTAAAATCACGTAATTTTATCAGGAGCCAGCTCTGTCACGAAGACTTTAAGCTCTAGTCAGTTCTGTGTCCATTATCCACTTGCATCAGAAAGCCAACAAGAGGCATCTCTAGTCAGTTTCATACTAATTACCCTGTTGACTCCTCCATACTTTTCACTTCCTATGAAGTCTGCAACCTTTCATACCAAGCTGTAGACTTAATTGACATGAAACAGACTAGAGCTTAAAGTCTTTGTGACAGAGCTGGTTCCTGATAAAGTTACGTATTTTAAAAAGCAGTCATGAAACTTTCCTTATGCTGCTTTTTTGGTGGTCAGCAACTGCTCGACTGCGCATGCACCAGCAGAACTGATTTTTTAAATGTTTAGTAATTCCTTTTTGGCTGCACCAATCATTGTCAAACACTACACCAGCACTTGATTGAGATCTCAAGTTCCAAGGCTGTGAAATCTGGGGGCTCAGTTCATTTGGGGAAGCGGGGGGGAGATATTGATTATTCAAAATAGTCGGACACTGTGCATTTTGACCACAACTAATTAACTTATAAACAGTTATAACTTTTGATTTTCTGTCTGGCTTTTCTTCAAACTTTGCAAATATGACTGTCCCCACAAATATAAGCCATGGATAAATTTTCAGAACTGTAGCTCAAGCAGTTTTCTCAATATTGGGGGTTCAGCAGCTTCTTGTTTATAATTAAGAGCGGTTCTGCCTTTAACTTCCTTGCAGCTACTGCTGCAAGAAAATCCCCAGTCTAGATTTTAAAACTCTGAGGAATCTACTGATAAAAGCTTTTGCTAATGCAGTTAGGATTGTCTTGTGCTCATTTCTACCCTACTAGGTAGAACGCTGACTACAACAGAACTCAAACCTCAGAAAGCAAGGAAATGAAGAATGAAGGTACAAACAAGCTTCACGTTGCTCTTTCTGAATAAAGGCCCTGTCCATCTCCCCTCCTGCCAACAGCTACACTATCCTCACAGCTCCTGTACTCCACACAGCCCACATGCTACCCTTAACAACTATGCTCAGAGGCTACTGACAACTCCAGAGGGGAAGAGGTAAGGCTGTAAACCTCCTGCTTTTGAGAGGTCTAGATTTTGCTCCACTGAACAGTCTGGAAGAGTACAAGTGAGCATTGGGCATCCTCTACAGCTTCTAGAGAGGCACAAATGATAATATATTCCTATGATGGTAATGCAAATTGTCTACCACTTCTGTAGGGAGGTTATTTCATTCCATATTTGCTATACATGAAAAGCAAAAGTAGTGTTAACAGGAGGTCAGCAAGCCGTGTATTTATGCATAAAGGATAATAACATTTTTAACATTTTTAAAATTAATCATATGCCATTTTCTTCATTTAAAGTAATAAACTAGATGATGATGCAACATTTCACAGCTGGAGCTTGCCAAGGACAAGCTAACGACCTACAGGTTGTTTATCTGAAAACTGCTCAGATTTGGTTGAATCCTTAGGAAATCATAAATACTTTGGTTTTATAACGCATACTACAACCAAGGTTCTCAAGCACTTCTCAGAGGTGGTGAATATTTCCATGTACATTTTTACACAATGAGAAGTTAAGGCAAAGAGAGGTTAAGGATGAAGAAGCTGTCCAATTATACAAATGGCAGTTTGGCACTCATGTGCATAACTGTCATACTGAGTCAGATCAATGGTCCATCTAGCCCAGCATCCCAGCTCTGAGAATGACCAACTTCACTTGCTTTAGAGAAGTGCCCAATATGCTGTAACTGTTTCCTGCTATTCACTCCCAGGCCCCGACAGACAGAGGGCTCAACCCCTGACCAACTTGACTACTAACCATTTATGGATCTATCCTATAAGTATTTATCCATTCCTTTTTCTTTTTCTTTTTTTTTTTTTAAACCAGTTATCAAGGCCAATAGTATAACAAGTTCCATATTACTCTGAAAATCTACTCCTGAACAATTTGATTGAGATTAAGTGTGTGTCTATGCCAGATTCCATAATAAAACCTGGGTGTCCCAATGTTTTCCTGACTCCTTGGAGGTTTACTGAAACTCAGATTTCTTTATCCACACAGAAATAAAGTATTGATTCAGGACTCCTCAACTAGAAAGGCAGGCTCTTGAAATATACATGGTGCCCAATGTAGATGTTTCCTCACATAACTAAATGCAGTCATGGGAAGAAATTTCCTTCCCTCCTTCTATCTTCAGACTTTGCACCAGAGACCATGGAGATTTTCACCCTCCCCTGGAACAGAGTTAGATGAAAGCACTCCAAAAAAGTCAGTATCAGAAGTTAACATTCTTATCTGCAGGGAGCACAATGGACCCAGCCTTGGATTCATGGCACTGGCCAAACAGCTCTTTGTGATAGTGTCCCACTAGCACAAAACCTCATCATAAATTATGGTGTGAAGGGTCCCCATTGTGATATACACAGAGGGCAGAGTGTCAGTGATTGCACTGGTTCATATCTACTAAATGAGAACTCTTTAAATGTATACAGTCACCCTCAATCATTAGATTCATCCAAACAACAGAATCCAAGTCTGCAACTAGATGGAAGAGGGAGGCCAACCTGTTATTTCATTTCTGATGTCATAGTAACCCCATTGATCTGGCCCTGTTTAGACATGCAAATAGCATGACAAATCATACACAGTTACTTTCCCATGCTTTTAAACAGATAAAGGGAGTGTAAAATCAATAGGATCGAAACGTGAAGATCCACACCATAAAGGCAGAAACATTGAATAGTTTCAGAGGAGACAGCAAACAAATACTGTAAATGTTGTGTCCTTCTGTAACTCAGATCCTTTGGGAGCAAAGTCCAGACCTCTGCATCATTGTGTGTGTATGTAATTGTATATATATACACATCCACACACACAATACATTACCATACATACATATACACAGCCTCCTCCTCCTGTGATTATATATATATATGTATAAATACAGGTGACTGGCAGCATCCTATTAGGATCCGGAGCTTCCTTGAGGAGAAGGAGGAGGACTGGACTGTGCTCTCAAAGGATCAAATTATAGATGTAAAAATGACATTACTGTAGGACACAATCAGATCCTCATTGAGCTAGGCACTGTTCACACACTTAAGCAAGAGCTCCTGCCCCAAAGGTTTTAACTATCTAAAAGACAAGAACAGATTGAGGATGGGAAACAATCTGGAGTAACTGGATTAGCTCTGGTAGCTACATGCTCTGTTGCTTTTTCTCTCTTGGGGGAAAGCAGAGGCAAAAAAACAGAAATGGTAGGTGAAAGGGAATTAATACTTAAAAAGCAGAAAAAGGAACACCGAAGGTAAATGGGAGGGTGTGGAGAAGAGAAGGACAGAAAGAAAGGAGGGGAATAGTACTGCAAGACAAAAGAGAGGAAATGGAGCTTGGGAAGAGGATGGGGCCGAGAGCCAGTCAGCACAGACTTAACGTAATAATTCAAATAGGAATGCACAGTTCAATCACAGCACTAACATCCAGCAGAGGGAACGCTGCTTTGACTAACATCCTTCTTTCCAAAGACTGCCAGCCTGCTTGATACAAGATGGGAACGACTGTCTGAAAACATACAAACATATCGACAGCACTACTGAACAGGTCCTAAGGGACACAACATCTCATGCAAAGACAAGAGAAGCGAGTTGGAAAAGCAGAGAGTGGTACACTGGACTCCAGAAGCACTCAAGGATCAGGCCAAAAATGCCTACTTTGCGGGAATGTTTGGTACAATAACTTACTGTGAGGCATGATGATTCATCTTGTAAAAACTGAAGACCTCTTGGACTATGTCTTCTACTTTTGTCTGCAGCCAGTCATTTACAAAGGACCAAAAGAGAGAGACAAGACAGGTGAGGGAAAAACAACATAACCATTAGTATTACAAGACACACACCCCCATCCAAAATTATTCAAAGTGAAGCACTTTTGAACACTGCTAACCAAGTCAAGCTGGTGTAGTTCAGTTATAACCAGCTTATGCCCAAAGCAAGGCCCTGAGTAAAATGTGCTACCACAAATCACATTTTTTGCACAAAATCAGGGCCACGGGAAAATTCTCTTTCCACGTGTGCTCTTTTCAGTGGAAAATAGGGAAGAAACAACGTTGAATGGTGTTTTTATCAAAGAGGGTTAACACAAGACGGGGAGTCTGTGACACCTCCATATCCCTCTATGGCTATGTGGGAGTCACATGCCCTCTCCCCTTCGGTTTCCTCCTCTTTAAAATGGGGCATTGAGGGATTGCTCCAATAGTTTTTGCAAAATACTTAAAAGATTAAAGGTGCTATAGAAGCATCACAAGAGAGAGAAAGCGACACTGGAGGATGTTCTCTCTGTTAACGCAAGTATATGGGCAACATCCCTCACTTGCTAAGGCTGTTTACCCTGTTTGTACTTTTCTACCAAATACCAAGTGATGGGGTAAAGATAATCAACATGTTAAAAAGAGACAGGCATGCTGCATAGTTATCCTTTTAAAGCAAAAGTTTAAGCAGGAATTTTTGTTTCAGAATTAGAGAATCTCATGGCTTACTTCAACATTAGGTAGCTCCCTAGAGGCTTTACAAACATGGAACATTTGGACTGAAGCACATCACAAAGAGAGCTAGCTCTTAAAGAACAACCATATCAAAGGGTTGTGAGAAGGGCTTAAAATTGTTACTATAAAAGGTAACCACACTGTCCTATAGTCAAGGCAAGTCCCAGTGGCATTATAAGAGGCGAATTTTAAATGTGCCCTAAAATCCACATGCTGGGTACTGATTTGAAAAATTCTGTCTCATTAAGCAGAAGGGCTAGGGATATTGTTGAAATTTTGGGCTCACTGGGTAAGAGTCTCCCCAAGATACAGCCCTCAGAAGATGGTGCTCACTGTCATTTCCAAACATTTTCTAGCATCTTTTTGCTTAAAACTGAAGCATTGAAGGTTCTTTCTTCACCAAAGTTAACCAGATGGGTGAATTGGACCCCAGGTACTGGGTGCTGCAGCACCAAAGTTAGGATCATGGGTTTTCTATGGGGGGAAATGTTATTAAAACTGCTTGCAGTAGAGTTTAAACTTGCAGGCAAGCCTGAAGGGAAACTTCAATGAACAGTGATTGAGGTGAAACTGATGACTAACACACTGCAAACATAGCTTCACTTGCCAACATAGGCTCAATTCACACAATGAGTTGGGGCAAGGGTTGTGCGGTGATGTCATAGAAAGTCAGTGTCTGAGGTCTTCATCCATGGGATTTTGATGCAGTGCAGGGAGGAGTATTTTGGGTGTTTAAAAAGGGACAAAGAAAACCTGCAAATTCCCCATCTAAAAGGTGAGTTTTCAAAGAGCTGCTTAAGGCCACATGAGGAGTCCCATTTTAAAAAACATTGCTTTGCCTCTATGGAATTAATGATAAAAATTTGGAGCAACTTGGTTAAGGATTTACATGTACAGAGACACTGATTTTCACCTGCATTGTCCCCCCTTGATGTCAGTGGAGCTACTCAGCAATTAAATTATGCATCTGCTTAGCGTTTGTAGGATCAGAGCTGTAATCTTTAGGGATGTGCGAACAGGACGGAGTTTGGATGTTCGGACGAAAAACTTAGTTTGGGTTCGGGAGTTCGGTCCGGCAGAGTTTGGATCCCTGAACGTTTGGAAAGTTCAGTCCTGCCTGGAGCGCTCCAGGAATCCCCAGGGGTGCCCATGGTGGCATGGCAGGCCTTCTGAGACACAGCAGCAGCAGAGACCGGGAAGGCTTGGCGCCTGACACCTCGGGTTGCCCGGGCAGGCAGGCTCGGCACTTGGCCCCTGGGCGTGCCCATGGCGCCAGGGCTGGCCATCTGAGACCCAGCAGCGGCCGGGAAGGTTTGGGGCTTGGTGGCTGGCACCCATAGTTGGCTGGGTGTCGCAGGCTGCCAGGCATCAGCGAAGCAGTTGCAGAGGCCCAGCCAGGGCTTGGTGGCTGGCACCCCTACTTAGTTGGGCGTTGCACGCTGCCAGGCATCGACGCAGCAGAGGCCTGGCTAGGGCTTGGTGGCTGGCACCCCTACTTGGCCGGGCGTTGCAGGCTGGCTGGCATCGGTGAAGCAGAGGTCCGGCCAGGGCTTGGTGGCTGGCGCCCCTACTCAGCTGGGCGTTGCAGGCTGCCAGGAATTGGCAGAGCAGCGGCAGAGGCCCAGCCAGGGCTTGGTGGCTGGCACACCTACTTGGCCAGGCGTTGCAGGCTGCCAGGAATTGGCAGAGCAGCGGCAGAGGCCCAGCCAGGGCTTGGTGGCTGGCACCCCTACTTGGCCAGGCGTTGCAGGCTGCCAGACATTGGTGGCAGCCTGACTCAGGGTGCTGTGTGAGGGCAGCTTAAATGGGGGGGCCAGGAAGCCAATCAGGCACCTAAACCCCATGTCCCCGACCACCGAGAACGGCTGCCCATCGAGTGCAATCATTTCCTCCAACATGCGCGTGGCTTTCAGTTGAAAGCCACACCGCCCTCCATGTCCTGCAGCTGCCAGTGGACTTGGCAGCTCCCCCCACCTCAGCTCTTGATGACGTGGATGGACAGCCGTCCCTGCTTGTAACGTAGACCCCAGAACCCTGATGGTGGGTCCTGCAGCTGGAGTGGCTGGCTGTTTCTTGATGCGGTGGAATGACAGCTCCCTGTGAGTGAAATGACGGCCCCAGAACTCTGACGGTGGGTCCTGGGATTAGAGTGGCAGCTTCTGGATGAAGTGAAATGACAGCCCTCCCTGCCTGTAATGTAGGCCCCAGAACCCTGATGGTGGGTCCTGGGGATGGAGCGGCTGTTTCTTGTTATATATATCTATCTATCTCTACACTAAATCTAACTGCTATTAACTATTCNGCTGGGAGAGGGAGAGTTCTGAAAAAGCCTGCTGACAGGATCAGTGGCTGGCTCAGAACGATATTGGGGGGGAGGACAATGACTTTTGTTCCTTACTGCGCCTGTCTTACCACAAGTGCCATTGGCTCTGTGCAGCCTAGCCCGTGGCCAATCGCAGACTGTCAAGTCAGTGATTTGAGGAAAAGAGGGATGGTGATAGGGCAGGCTGGCTGCTGGTCCAAGCCTCTCCACCCCTCCCTCAGCTACCCCCCCTCCCTGGGCCTGCCAGCCAGGTTTTTTCCTGCCCGAACTCATCCGAACGCGCCCAAACTGTTTGGGGGTTTTGGCGTTCAGTTCGGCTGTCCAAACTGGCTGAGTTTAGGCTGGATCCCGAACTTCCAAACCACGTTCGCACATCCCCAGTAATCATTCTAGAGCTCAAAAGATGCAAGAAGAATGGACAGGCTCTTATTTTATATATTTCTACTAGTCGTCCAGTGAAGAAAACTGTCAGGCTGGTGGGACAAGATTTAAGGATTGCTCCTTGCTCCAAGAAAGGTTAATTTCTGAAAGAATAGAACAGAGATGCTTCACCCATCCTGTAGGAATGCAAGACCCATGTAAGAATGTAAGTACTATTGTTATAGTACAGTTGACTGGCTGGCAAATCTTGTGGCTGTCACTGCCTCTTCTGTGAGGTTTAGGGTCAGGAGTGAGCTCTGGAACCTGGAAATACTTCTTGAAGTAAAGGAGGTAATACTTCTGAGATAAAGAGCTATTTTTGCCAGCACTTGTGCTGCACTTGGAAAACTTCACAAAGTATGAGAATTTTGCCTCCCCACCCTGACTTTTCCAATTATGAGAACTCCTAATTGGATTTAATCAGACAAATATAATTCCCTCTTCCTTATCAGAAGCACTGTCTGACCACCTTTTCAAGAAATCAAGACATTATGGGGGGTGGGGCAGGGGTGGAGTGTAAGGGGCTTGTGCCATGGCCCCCCAGTGAGGAGGGGGTACAGGCATGGAGGATTGATGTGTGTGCGTGCTACGGACCTCCAGTGAGAGAGCAGGGCACGGACAGGAGTTCCATTGGTGTGGGAGAGGAAATGGATGTGGCTGAGATGGGTTGAGGGAACAGGATGGGGGATTTGGGTCTGGTGGGGTTGAGGTTGGGGTGGCAGAGAAGTATTGGGTTGAGAGCGTAGGGGGATTCCCCCCGCTCCCATCCCCTGCTTCTATTGCCATTCTGCCTCTGGGGATGCTGGGCTTGGGGTATAATCTCCAGCCACCCTTCCCCCAAGGGCTTTGTTTGTCCTCTGAGGGTTCTTGTGCTTGGAGGATGGGGGCTAGGCAGAGAGTGGGGCAGCTATTGGACCAATTGGGGTCATATTGGGCATGGGGAGGTACAGCAGGGGGAGAAAGAAATACTATCAGGGACATCGGGAGCAGAACATGTCTATTCCCATGTTCTGCTCCTCTCCTGTCTTGGGATATTTGGGGGTTGAGGCCAGTGGGGCCCCTGATCTCAAGGTGATGCTGTTTACTGAGAGGTCAGTGAAAAATAAATCAGCCATCTTCAGTCTTATTCAGGATGAGGTCATTGACCACATATGCACCTGGCTAGATGAGGCATCTGGGCCTATATTGTCCCACACAGTGCTAGCCAGGTACTCAGTGCAGCATCAGCCTAGGATTGGAGGCCAGGGTGGTGGTGTGGCAGTGATCTGTAAAGACATCTTGGTCTTTTGAAGGTATCCAGTGCATAACTCTCCCAATATAGTGTGTCCCCACCTTGTGTTGGAATTGGCCAGGGATAGATTGGGGATTCTGTTGGTGTACCGACCATCCCACTGCACAGTAGACTCCTTGACCAAGCTTGTCTCAAAGGTAGTCTTGAATTCACCCAGACTTATAGCCTTGGGTGACTTCAACATACACGCTGGGACCAACCTTTTGAGGCCTGAGTGGGACTTCATGGCCTCCATTACAATCATGGGTCTATCCCAGATAATATCTGGTCCGACACATGAGGCAAGACATGTCAGATCTGACATTTTGCTGACAGGATTATTGGGGGTGTTGTTCTAACACCATTGTCATGGTCGGACCATTACATTTTGAAAGCGCAGATCCTCACCCTCCTATGCCCCCATCTAGGTGGTGGACCAGTTAGGTTGGTCCCCACTGCCCCTAGAGACTAATGAATCCGATTGATTTCCAGAACTCCCTGGGGGATTTACCCACTGACCTTTAAAGCTACTCTGTTAACGACCTGGTCGCTTTATGGAATTGTATCTTATAATAATAAGTTTATTTGTGGCCAAAGACCTATGATAACAAGACAGACAATACAAAGAAAATAAGCAAAACAAAACAAATAGATATACCTACATCAGGATAAATTGAAGTAAAAATGACCTCAAAACCAATTGAGTCACTGCCTCATCCTAAGATTCTGAGATACACTTATATTGCAAAAACAAACCACGAGCATTGAAAGCAGCTACCAAAAACCGAGAGACGGCTTCTGTAATCTGTGGATCAATATCTGCCAGAGCCAAAAGTGATAAATTTTGGTCGGTTCTACCAGGATACCTTCTCCAAAAAAGGGATAAATATTCCTGGCAATGCCCATCATACATTCAACACCTAAAAAGGACATGTTCAACTGTCTCTGTATGCTGGCGGTCGAAGGGACATAATCGATCCGCGAAGCTCAGAGAGGAAAAACGACCCTCCAACACCATAGTGGGCAAGGCGTTAAAACGGAAGGACATAAAGATACTTCCCCCGGGTGATATGCATGATGTAAAAAAAAGAGGCCATGCGAAAACCTGGTGGAATGAGGGGCAAATAACCTGACATATGTGGCGATGCCCTAATCTTTGCCACCTCCTTAGTATCTTGACTAAGGCCGTTGACACAGTCCATCCCCAGGCATCCACTCCCACTACTGCGACAGCGTTGGTCAGGAGGGGCGGTTAGAGAGCAGGTGGTACTCAAAAGTCCTGTTCTGCAGAGCTATTTTGCGTGGTCAACAGCCTAGTCAATCCAATCTATCTTTGCCTTGAACCTGAGTCAACTATTACCCGCTGTGACACTTTTAGTAATTACTTTGTAGACAAAATTGCTTGTATTCACTATAATTTGGGTGCTGCTACTCTGAATCAGAGGTTGGGGCTGTGGAAGCTCAGCCTTGTCCCATTTGTTTGAATCAGTTTCAGTAGTGTCGTCCGACACCCACCGATGTGAGGAATGTGCTTGGAGCGATGCAGGCAACCAGTTGTGAACTAGATCTTTGTGCATCCTGGCTGGTGAAAGCCAGCCAGGAGATGTTGGGGCCTTTTGCTGGCTGGGATTGTCAGTGCCTCCTTTCAGGAGGGTAGTAAGTCCAACTCCTTTAAAACTGCGGTGATCTGACCCCTGCTTAAAGAAACTACCTTTGGATGCTGACTCCCTGGCCAACTATTGCCCTGTCTCTAAACCTTCAATTTTTAGGGAAGGTGATTGAGTGGGTGGTTGCCTGGCAGCTTCAGGCTCATCTTGATGCTTTCCGATTCCTAGACCCATTTCAGTCAGGTTTTCATCCAGGGTATAGCATGGAGACTGAGCTTGTAGCCTTGGTCAATGATCTACGCCTGGAGACTGACAGAGGAAACGGTGCCCTGTTGATTATGTTAGATCTTTCTGCAGCTTTTGATATGGTTGATCATGGGGTGCTGTTGACTCGTCTGCAGAACCTGGCAGAGGTGTGTGGGACTGCTCTCGAATGGTTCCGTTCATTCCTTTCAAGGAAGTCCCAGAGGGTGGTGATAGAAGATTGCTCATCATCCCTTGGGACCTCCCTTGCAGGATTCTATTCTGTCTTGTTCAAGGTGTATCTGAAGCTGCTGGTCAAGATCATTCAGAGGTTTGGAGTCAGGTGGCATCAGCATGAAGATGACACCCAGCTCTACCTCTCTTTTTAATCTGACCCAGGTCCCACAGTCTCAGTGCTTTCCCAGTGCCTGGCTGCTGTTGGGAACTGGATGAGGGTGAGCTGATTGAAGCTGAATTCTTACAAGACTGAAGTGATGATGGCTGGTCCATCTTGAGATGTGGAGGGGATTGGAACCCCTGTTATTGAGGGGGTCTGGACCTTCTAGTTACTCAGGTTCACAGCCTTGGAGTGCTTTGGACCCCCTGCTGTGCCTGGATTGTCAGGCTACGGCAGTGGTCAGAAGCGCTTTTCACCAAATCCATCCAGTAAGAAGGCTGCAGACCTTTCTTTCTGATTCAGATCTGGCCACCATCATCCATGCTTTCACTACCTCAAAGCTAGACTACTGCAATGTGCTCTACATGGTGACTGTTCAGAAGCTACAGCTGGTGCAGAATGTGGCAGCCCAGCTCCTTTCGGGTGTGGGTTGCCATGAGCACATTACACCTGTACTCTATAGTCGGCACTGGCTTCCTATCGCCTTATGGGCACAATTCAAGGTGCTGGTTTTAACCTTTAAAGCCCTAAATGGCTTGGGCCCCACATATCTGAAAGACCATCTCTCCTTCCAGGCTCCACTGCAACTCCTGTGGTCAGCCGGGAGTGCCCTCTTGCAAGTACCACTGGCCAATCTTATCCATACAACAAGGGCCTGCAGAGAGGCATTCTTGGTTGCTGCCCAAGTATTATGGAAACTCCATTCCCCTGGAGTCTGCCCGAGTCTGAACCTGAGCATATTCTGGAGGCGGTGTAAAACCTTTCTTTTTGGGAAAGCATTTGACAGGCATGGATAGAGACTGGGTGAGTTTTGGAGGTGAGGGTAGGGATTTTAATGTATTGCACTGTATTTTTATCATTTTTTTTCTTCTGTGTTTTTGTAAGCCACCCTGATAAATGTAAATAAATAATCTGAAAACCATCCGTTCATGACTCAACTTTTTATTGTCCAAAGTAATTCCACTGTTGCTTTAATGAGGATGGATTTGCCATCAAAATTATTTTAGACAACTTTTTAGTCAGAATTAATTTCAATAGACCACAAAAAACAATTTTAAAAATGAAGAAAAAAATTATGATGTCCTTAAAAATCTTTTTAAATCTGGGACCACAAACCACTAAAACTCATATATCATAAATGTGTAGTTGCTCTAGAGAAAGGTTAGCTTGTTTGACTACCCCTAACTATGCATTATAAAACCTTCACTTTTGGGGCCTATTGTGGTTTAACCTAAGCTATGAATGATCTGAGTGTTTATATTGCTTGGCTTTGCAGATAATTACAATATTCCTGGACTGCTTTTTTCCCCTTCAACTACTAATATGCTCTTAACCAAAAAATGAAGTTAACAATTTTAATCTGGAGATTATGGTGGAATGAAAGCATTCTTAAGATTGCAGTTTGACAAGAGAAAATTTTGCTAAATATCTTGAAAATGTACAAGTTATTAAAAACACTAAAAATTGAGCTTATTATTAAATTTTATTTTAATAATTTACAAGTTTACCTTAAAATGGACAGAAACTGAAGCAAGCCAAAATGTCTGACTTTTTAATTTAAAAAAAAATAATTTAAAAATGGTTTTCAGGGAGAAAAAAGATATATGTGCCTAATTTCACATGCAGCTTGAGGGACACATACAGGGAGCTCTACCTGCTTCAGAAATATTTGAATGTAATTTATGTAATCTGAAAGGGATAGGGGACTCTTTTTCAGTTATGGCATTAAAAAAAGATGCCAATTTGAAAACAACATTTTAAGCAGCATAAAGGTGCATTTACAAGATGGAAAAATCTGCCAACTTACACAGGTTTCCCTGCAGTTTTCTTACCCATGTGAAGAGTTAAGTTTGCAGGATCCTGAGCTACTGATTTGCAAAATAGTCTGCAATTGTTAGGAATAACCTGTAAGTGTTAGGGCAAAACTTAGGTTCAACTATGGCACTGGTTCCCAAACTGTGGTCTGCAGACCCCTGGGGGTCCGTGGGCCTCCTCTTGTGTCCTGCTTGGGATTTTTTTGTTTTTGTTTTTATTTGTGTTGCTGAGCACAGTGACTGGGCTCGGTGTCGGCATGGCACAGACTCCAAGCTCAGTCACCGACACAAGCGGAAGAAGTTTAAGGCACTTCTGCCCTCAGCAATCCCTTCAAAGCAGTGAGTTTAAAAACTAGCAGGTGCAGGCTGCAAGCGGGCAGGAACTTTGCAGTGTGGCTTGCCTCACTCCCGGGAGGGGTGTCTGTCTACAAGCCCAGCCCAACAAGCCTGGGGCTGCAGCGTACAGCCTTGCGGGGGAGAGACCACTTCCCTCCGCCTTACTTAACTGGAGGAGCCAGATGCAATCCACAGAAAGTTGTAGTGGCGAGGAGCCACATCCTCCTGGAGCCGGACCTGCTGTGGTTGCTGGGCTGGGCTGCGGGACATCAGCATCACCCGCTCGCCGCCCACCTCCCCGGCACTATGTGACAGCGGCAGAGCAGAGGAGGGGGCAGCCGGGGGGGTTTCACTCTGAATCTCCTGTAGTTTTAGGGCGGTTTTAGACGAGTCGCAAATGGCGGCTGAGCCCTTTATCAGCCGCCATTGTTGCGGCTTGTCTAAATCCCCGCCACGCGTGCCCGCCGGATCTCTGCCACGTGAAGCCGGCCCGGCTATCCTGCCCCTGTCAAGGCGGATCGCCGCTGTGCCGGCTTCACGCCGCACTTCCGGGTTCTTCACCCGAGTGCGCACGCGCAGAACGGTGCGCATGCGCAGAACACTCCACGCCGTGTCTGATGCTCTTCTGAACATCAGACACGGCGTTGAGAGGAAGGCGGGTGCCCGATTCCGGCACTGGACGATCCCACTTGTGAGCGGGATCATCTAAAAGTGCCCTAAGTCTAGGCTCGAAACTCCGGTGAGGCTGGAGTGCCTCAATTAAATTACAATTGTGATTTAATTGTAATTGTTGTAATTGTAATTATATAAGATTTTATCTTGTACTTGGAATTACAAGCATTTCGTTACAAGATTTTTTCACAAATGCTTACATTCATATTTGTTGTTGTATGCAAATTTAGAGGTGTCTTATGCAAATATAGGGGGTGTCTTATGCACATTTATGTACATTTGGTGGGGGTCCATGGCTCACTGGGAAATCTGAAAAGGGGTACTTGGTCACAAAAAGTTTGGGAACCACTGAACTATGGTGTTAAATCCCTCCTGTGGATTGTCCATAATGTGGGAAGAATGGTAAGGTGCAACAGTTATCTTCCACAGGAAATTAAACAAGCGGTAGAGAAGACTTGTGTGAATGGCACCCTAAGAGTGTAATCAACAGGTAGCACGTATGGATATTACTGCTAATTATTATTATTACTAGCAAGCATTTACATAGTGCCAGCAATGTGCCTGGCGCTTTACAAAGTAATTGAATAGACACAGACGGTCCTTGCCCTAGGGCTTAAATCTGAGAGGTGGGGGGGTAGACAAAGGAAGGGGAACAGAGGGAGAAACAAGGAGTGTAAAATTCACGAGGATGCGAATGACATATACGCCTTGGTTGCCATGCTAGTCTCAAATATGACACACAGTAATTCTGATATCTTTAATTTCACCAACTTCTATTTCCAATGTGTGCAAAGCTTTCCAGCTTCACAGAGCTCTTCTTCAGGCAAGAATGAGAAAGTCAGAGCCTCACCTATGTCTGAGGAAGAGCTCTCTGAAGCTCAGTAGTTTGCATGAACTCTTTAAGAGAAGCTGGTCCATAAAAGAAAAGCTCTCTTCAACACTTACGGTCTCATCTCTCTCACCGCTAATGGCATTAGCAGCAGTGAGCACTGCATGGAAACAGCTTGCTCAGCAGCACTGCAGATAACGATGCAGCTTTTCAAGCAGTGCTAATGATAGGACATTCTACAGTGGCAGCTTTCCAAGGAGCCTGAGATTTCACTTCAACAAATTATCAAGCACCAGTAATATATACTCTGAGTTTCTTAGCCAACATTTTTCAAGCACATCAGGCAATTCAAGCATTAACATCTAAAACATTCAGAGCTATAAACTATATAAATAATTCACTAGCTAGGCACAAAAAAAATGAGTTGCCAGGCTGGGACCTGAAGTGCCATAATGTGTCAGACCTATGTTCCGTTGAGCCCAGAAGCCTGTCTCCAACAGTGGCCATTTTTGGTTGCTTCGGAGGTCATTTTTAAATGAGACGCAACCACCCATTGTCCACCTATCAACCACCCACTCAAATGCCAACCTGAAGGTGGTGCGAGTGTGCGCTCCCGCAACTCACGCAGCCCCCCACTCTTGACCACTTACGGAGCACGGGCAAAAAAGCCAGAGTGCGCCATGGGCGGGCAGCCCAAAAAGTGCATGGGAGTCAACACCCACGCATCCCAGCCCGTATGAACGGCAGCAGCCAGTCATGTCAGCTGAGCGATCCACCGCTCAGAGGCACTGTGGGCAGGGAAGCAGTTTTTACAAGACACAGGAACTGGTCAGGAGGGCTGGGGAGCCTGGGTTCCCCAGCCCTCGGTCGAGACATTTCAATTTCAAAGGCCAGCCCTGCCCGCTTTTCCTTCCCCCATGGTCCGTGGCAGGGGGAGTGCGTGGGGGATGCTGCAGTACCTACCCAGGAAGCTTCTTGTTAGAATCCCTTCCCATGCACTCCACCTGAGTGGATGCTCCATGGCTGTTCCGCTCAGCGGACACACACACACACACACACCCCAAGCCGTGCCCATTTAAAAACGGCTAGAGAAGTACCGAACCGGTAATGATGGAGTGATCCATTCCCTGCTGTTCACTCCCAGCTCCTAACAGTCAGAGGTTACATCACCCCAACCTACTTGGCTGATAATAGCCATTTATTAACCTATCCTCCAAGAACTTATCCTATCCTTTTTTTAAATCCAGCTATACTGCAGGCCTTGACCACATCCTCTGGCAACTAATTCCACAAGTTAATTCTGCATTGAGTGAAAAAATAATTTAATTAGTTTTAAATCTGCTGCCAGTTAGTTGCATGGAGTATCCCCTAGTTCTAGTTCTATTTAAGGAAGTAAATAACTTGTTCCATGCCACTTATGATTTTATAAACTTCTATCATATCCCCTCTCAGTCATCTCTTCTCCAAGCTGAAGTGCCCTAAACTATCAAGCTTCTCCTTGTATGAAAGTCGTTCCATACCCTTGATTGTTTTTATTGCCCCTCTGAACCTTTTCCAGTTCTGCCGTATCTTCCCTCTGTGGGAAGGGTAGTGTATAAATTTGACTAGATAAATACATTTTGAGATGGGGTTACCAGAACATTAAGCCCTACCCTTTGTTAAGAACATAAGTAGTGCCATATTGGGTCAGACCAAGGGTCCATCTAGCCCAGCATCCTGTCTCCGACAGTGGCCAATCACGGTGGCTTGGGAGAAGCACCCAACAGGTAAATAACTGCTCCTTGTTTATTAGTTCCACACCACTCATGATTTTATAGACCTCTATCATATCTCCTCTCAGTCGTCTCTTCTCCAAACTGAAAATCTCCGACCTACCAAGCCTCTCCTCTTACGGGAGCCCTCCCATGCCCTTGATCATTTTTGTTGCCCTTCTCTGTACCTTTTCTAGTTCAGCTATGTCTTTTTTGAGATGGGG
>QEPC01001114.1:72513-86076 GCA_003113815.1 Sphenodon punctatus
GCGCTTCAAGTAGGTCACATGTGCTGATGGGACCAGCTTTATAAAGGCCGCGCAAGCCCCTGATTGGCTTGTGGCCTCAATAAAGCTGGTCCTTGATTGGCTCACCGCCGCAGGAAGGGAAATCCGCGGGGATTTCCCCAGTTTCTGCGAGAATCCTGCCGAGGGCAGGATTCTGCGCAAATCCCGCTAATCGCGGGAGCGCGGAAGACTCGGGGCCCTGCCTATGCTTCTGGCACCCATCTTTTGAATGCCCTGCCCCCAACTGCATATGGAGTGACCCCTTGCCCCCATGGTGCCCCCATTGACACACCGAACAACAGAGTGCTAATGTAAAACACAGTTTATTTTAGGGGTTCTTTACAAGGGGGGGTTCACTATTTGCGGGACCTTCCCCTTGCCCGCTTCGGTGCACCACTGGGGCTCGATCCCCTGCGGGCCCTTACAGCCGCCGTCCTTTGGGAGCGGCGGCCGGACACCCTGGGCTCTCTGTTGTTCACATGCCGCTCCACGTCAGGCTGGGGTGCTGGACCCTGTGGTAATGGAACATAAGGTCTGTGTTACACCCTGCCTTGCACCGTTTCACAGCCCTTTCCATGGCCCTCTGCTGTTCCCATTGCTCCCAACACAGCAGTCCCTCCCCCATCCCTCTGTTCTTCTCTATGCCCTCCCCACCCCCCACCCGTTTCCTGACAGCTATGTGGTCCAGCTTACCATAGCTAGTGGGGCGGCCGGCATGGGCGGTTGGTCACCTGGAGGTTCCTGGTTCACTGAGGGAGATGGTGGTTCCTGGAGAGGGGGTCTTGGAGGCAGCTGTGGAGGAACTGGGAGAGGTGTGGGCTGGAAGGGCAGCCCCAGGGGTTCGTGTTGTGGGATTATGTGCGGGGAGAAGGACCCTGTCGACGAGACCGGGGAAGGGGTGCTGCTGGGGAAATGATTGTTGGCCGAAGTCCAGGGGGGGCACATGCACCGGGGGGGTGTGCCCCAGTGGTAATCACCTGCCATCCCTCCACCTGGGCCTGGAGGGGGTGCATCCCGCCGGGGTTCCCTCCACAGGAGCCCCACCGCCTCCACAATGACGTCAAGGACCCATGCGGAGGTACCCTCCAGTGCAACACATCCCCTCGACTCTGTTGAGCTGCATCTCATGGTGGAGGGAGGCAGTCTGGTGCCTGTCCCACAGGTACTCGGTGAGGGACTGGTTTAGCATGGCTCCCACTGTCTGCCAGTCCCTCTCCCCCTCCCCTATTTGCCCCCCCTTCCTGTCTGTCCCTATGGTGTATGTTATTGGTCGACCAGGGTCCAGTGCTATGTGTCCCCTCTGTTGGGCCACAGAGCACCCTCTGCCTGTCCCTGGCGCAAGCGGTGCCATGTAAGTGGGAGGCGACAATGTCCCCGTCCATGCAGAGGAACCGGTCCAGCTCCTCCTGGGACTCCATTGTCTGCATGGCATGGCCGGACTTGAGATTGTTGTCCCTGATATGTTTATATCCCGACCTCAAGTTCTTTGCCTGCTGCATGTACTGAGTGACATCCCTATTGTACCCCTGCCACTGCATCTCCTGGGCGATGGCTTCATAGACCTGTTTAGTCTTGTAGCTGCGCACCAGGGCACGCTGGACCTTCTCAGCCTTCTTCATACACATGTATGAAGTCCCTGGTCTCCTGCCTCGACCAAGGCTCCCCCTTTTGGGTACCGCTTGTGGGGGGCCTACCAGCTTGGCGGCTGGGGGCCCGCCCGGTAGCTGTGTTGGCAGTGGAGCTGGTCATCTCCTGTTGGGGGTATTGCATTGGGGTTAGCATCTGCTCCATAGCCCCCCTGTGCTCCCTTGTGGGGGGATACCTCCTTGCTCCCCCTGGGGGGCATGGGCGCCGTACTTGGCTGTCACGGAAGCCCTCCTCGGCTGTCTCCCTGGTGGTGCGTGCTGTCCTGGAGGTGGGGGTGGAAACTGTTAGCTGTCAACTGTCTGCCCTGTGCTCCCTCAGGTTGTTTTCTACAGTCGGCATGCGGGCCCCCCTCTCTGGCTTCTTGGTGTCCCCTCGCACATACCTCACTTTTGTTCTCACTCCCTTCCCCGTGCCCCGTGGCTGTGCTGGAGTGGGGGGCTGCGGTCAGTGCAGGCACCATGGTCTGTCCTCAACCCACAGGTGTGCTGTGTTTAGTGATCCTTCCCTCTTCCCCCCCTGGCCTGTGGGGCCGGCTCCCCTCCCTTGGGCATCCCAGGTCCCTCTGCTTACCCTGGCCCGTCCCGCACAAGTCGCAGTACTGACTCCCTTCATTTTGTTGGCGGCTTTCCTTCCAGACATATTGGGAGCCAGCACACCCATGTCCTGTTTCAGATTCCTTTTATGGACTCCCGTGCGGATGTCCGGCATCTCCCTGGGTGGGCATGTCTGCTTGGGGGCCCCTGCGTGGCCTCTCTAGCCATCTCTCTGTGGTCTCAGCAGACCCATTCCCGTGGGTGTGGGTGTTTTGGTTTTTACGTGGACGGGTGGGTGTTGAACACCCATCTCCACCCACGGAGCATGCTGGCTCCTTCCCGACTCCTCCATGGGTGTCGGTGGGTGGGTCGTGAACGCACACCCACCCACTCATGGGCGTTTGCACGGGCACTCTCACACCCATTCGATGGGTGTTTTTGGGTGGGTGATGTCAGTGTAAAAATGGCCATAGTGTGATTCCTAGTTGCCTTGTGTTCCTTATTAAGAACCTTGATTCCTTTTACTTCCTGGTAGAAATACTTACAGTATCTAGCTTGTGCTTGTTTCCCCTTATATTCTCTTACCCCTTCATAGTATCTTGTTTCATGCGTTGTTCCTCATGCCTTAGTTGTTTATTTAGGCTCCATCTGTTATTTAGTGTCCATATCTTGTTGTCCTCCCCCCCCTCCTGCAATTGTTCTTCATCTAGTACCCAGTCTTCTCTTTATATAGTTTTTGGCTTCTTAAGGCTTCTGATATTGTATGTGGGGTCCTTTTCATAGTTCCTTAACTCCTCTGCTTCTTATTGTTCCTGTGTCATCTCTCTGAAACTCCTTCTACCTCTCCATCCTTCTTAGTACCCTGTTCTTCCTTTTCTTCCTTATCTCTACTTCCTCCAGATTATATTTCATAATTCTGTGTCCCTTAGCTCTTGCTCCTAATTTCCCTTTCAGACTTCTGGCTCTTGGCTTGTGTTGTCCTGAATTCCTTGTGTTTTGGGTTCCTTCCTAGATCAAACGCCTTGCTTCCCATATAGACTCTGTGATACTCTGTTCCCACTTGGTTTCCTGGCTCCAGCTCAATACCTGTTTCTACCTTTGATTTTTTGTTCTCCCTCTTTTCTCTGACTTGTTCAGGGTTTGGGAATCGTGTCTGAGTTCTAAGCCTGATGATGAGCTATTGGTTGTCCCTTAGGGGAACATGCCAACTGTAACACCCTGAGGGCTAGTTTGAACCCAGTATTGGTTACCTGGTATCTCTCTACCAGAGTCATAGTCTCTCTCTCTCCTTGTCTCTCTAAGCATGCTGTCTACTAGTGTCCCCTGCTGGCCTTGCACCCCCCAATCCCTGACGGAGGTAGAGGAATATTTTGACCCCCTACAATGAAGATGAGCTATAACAGGTGCCATCATCTTTGAAAACGCTCTGGGTGCCGAGGGCAACCCAATGGTAAAGAACTGAATTGGTAATGCGCATTATCAAATGTGAATCTGAAATATTGTCTATGGGACTCATGTAGTCTTATATGAAAATAAGCATCCTTTAGATCTATAGATGCATACCATTGTCCCTCATGGAGGTATTTTCTCTAATGATCTAAAGTTAGCATCTTAAATTTTTTGTACTTTACAAAGTTGATTAATTCTCTTGGATCCAAAATGGGCCAAAGACCACCATTCTTTTTGCTAACTACAAAATAATGAGAATAAAACCCCAATTATTTTTCCTCCTCTGGTACCAATCAATCACACCTTTATCATACAATTGTAACACCTCTTTATTTAATGCTTTGAAATGAATTTTGGAGAACCTAGCACTACCAGTTGCAAAATTGACTGGTGACAACTCCAAAAATTTAACCTTGCAACCATGAAATATGTTGAGCACCCATGCATCAGAGGTCACTTCTTGCCAACTTGAAAAACAAACCAATAACTTGTTTTCAAAATTTAACATGGGGGGGCTGCTCTTTAGAGGACTGCATAGGTATCTTTGATTGTAATCTATACCCACCTCTGGCACACTGGGCTGGTGCACTTTTTCACTTGGTAATTCTTTGGTTGGTAATTAGTTTTCCCTCTTGACCCCCTGAATGGATAGGAAGTGGGGTAATACTTCTTGGTATAGTGGGATTAAGAAGAGGGAACGTACTGTCGAATACCCGGTGCAGCTATATGGCTGGTGGCAAGCCTGCAGTGGTGGTTGCCTTGCCTGGTGTGGTAATGCCTGGTATCTTGATGTGCTATTTTCATTTTATATGCAGTGGTTTGAGACTTCTGACTTTTTTCAAGTACTTCATCAGTTTGTTGGGCAAACAAGCCAGATTTGTCAAGCAGTAAGTTTTCAATCCGAAACCTATGCTAATAGTCTAAGCAGGTTCCCTGGAGCCAAGCAAATCGTCTCATTATGATTGCATTGGCAACTCATTGTGATGCCGTTCACAAGCATGCTTGGATGCATCAAGCTGATATCTTGCAGTGAGAGGCCCTTCGTTATGGAGTCACATTGCTTCCTTTTGCTTTTCCAGGGGCAGGTACGATGCTAAGTCTTTAACTCTGTCCCACAGGAGATGTTGGTAGGAAACCATACCAGCACTATAATGAGATGACCTCATGATCATGGTAGATGAGGTAAAAGCTTTCCTTCCAAATACATCTATTAGTCTACCTTCCCGATCCACTGGTGTAGTTTCTTGTGTTGAGCGCCGATACTTCTCCAAGGAAGGAGCAACTACTTAAGAATTTGGCACCAGGTGTCTGAAGAAGATGGATTCAGTAGCCGGCGGGAAAGGGTAGAATGAGCTATAAGCTGAATTAAGAGCATGCGTAAGAGCAGGAGTGTTCCATAAGCTGTCCGTCTCTTTATTCAGCTTTGGTAATAGAGGGAGGGTGATTTTTGGTAACTTTTTCTTTTCAATAATGCTGAAGGGAAGGTCATTTTCCTCCTCAGTAATTGGAATGGTACTTATCTTTAGTGCCATAGAGAACCTATGAACCAGTCCTTGGAATTCTTTGTGCTGATTAGTAAGTGGGATAGCACCTGCTCCCATAACATCATCTGAGGGCAGCGGAGCAAGGAATTCACTGTCCTCCAGGTGGATTTCAGCAGAGGGTTCCTGCTCTGAGGGTTCCGTTGGCAAATTGACTGACCCTCCTCTATAGGTGTCCACTCCTCTACCAGTGTGTGAGCATGTTACTGTGGCTTGCATGGGCATGGATCAACTAGAATGTCAAAAAGAACTTACGCTATTTTCCTCAGTTTCTTTCTGACATTAGCCTTTTTTAATTTCTCTAGGCGACGCCTAGCCTTTTCAAGGCCTTCCTCAGTTAGGGAAGAACTGATTCTATGTTCACCAGCTGTCTGCACTGAGGTCGTAGCCCTCAGCACTGGGGGCACTGAACAGTGCAGTGTCTCTGGACACTGGGGGCAGTGTCTCTGGACACTGATGTGGTGGAGATTCTCAGTGCAGGCAGTGTACTCGGCGCTGTTAAGATTCTTGGTGTTGATGTGGCCATGTAATTCTGCTTCTGCACCAGTAGGGGGAGCTCTGGCGCTGTGCACCTCAGTGCCAATGGAGGAAAGTGTCTCAGAGTGGAGAGCGGTGTCATTCTTGAAGTGGCTCCTCCCATTCTCACAACTGGGTTTTGCTTGCGCGCCTTTCACTCATCAGACATTCTCTAGCCATATCCAAATTTTTACCATGTGACCTCCCGGCCTATATAAGGCACTCCCTGCTCTCAACTGTCAGTTCTTCTTCAAGTGGCTCCTCCCATTATCACAAATGGGTTTGCGCTTGCGCACTCTTTTCTTACTAGCATATACCAAGCTCACTAGTTTGAAAAACCACATGACAGCCTCGAGCCCCCACAGTATATAAGGTACCTTCCCGCCCAAACCCAACAGTTTCTTCCAACTGTTTTCGTGGCTTATCGACTTATGCTTAGCTCGCTATTCTATTCGTTGTTATGTCTGCAGTCAAACATAGCTGCAAGCAGTGCTTTTCATGCGGGCGTAAGATGACTATGAAAGACCCACATGGCCAATGCCTTCTTTGCCTTGGGACAGCTCACGATCCCAAAGACTGCCCGGAATGCCTCTGCCTCAAGCCTAAGACTTTGAGGGAAAGGTTGCTCCGTCTGCCTGCCCTCCTCAAGGAGCTAGAAGGTAAACAAAGGCATAAGGGTAGCACCAGGCAGCATTCCCCACCTGCTTCTCCTACGGTGCCTAGCATTGGGACTGAGGAGACCGTCTTGGCGGCTCCCACTCTCTCCGACCATTCCAACCAGGAGTCCATGGTTCTGGGACCTTCTACTTCCCGTGACTCCTGCTCTCCATCCCCTAAAAGAGGGAGGCTGCATGAGGGGGTTGAGCCTGCCATTGTGGCAACCCTTTTCTCCCCCCCCCCCCGAGTTCCTCAGAGGGACTTATAGAGACCACCATTTTCTCCCCTCCGGTCTCGCCTATTTCGCCTATCACAATTACATCTCCGCTCTATAATGCTAAGGAAGAATCCCCTCCTGCCTCCTGACCTCCATTGCTCCCACTGTTGCCCCCCCCCCTTCTACATGTCATTAATCTCTCCCTCTCCACTGGCTCCTTACCCTCCGCCTTCAAACATGCCACTGTCTCTCCCATCCTCAAAAAGTCCACCCTCGACCCTTCTGACCCCTCCAGTTACTGGCCGGTCTCCCTCCTACCCTTCGCCTCTAAGCTTCTAGAACGTGTTGTCTACTCCTGTTGCCTGGATCTCCTCTCTGCCAACTCATCCCTGGACCCCCTCCAATCTGGCTTCCGCCCCCTTCACTCCATGGAAACGGCCCTTGCCAAGATCACCAATGATCTAATGGTCGCTAAATCTAACTGCCTCTACTCCATTCTTGTCCTCCTTGACCTCTCTGCTGCCTTTGACACTGTCGACCACTCACTCCTACTGGACTCTCTTCGCTCCCTAGTCTTCTGTGGCTCTGTCCTTGACTGGTTCTCCTCCTACCTCTCTGACCACTCATTCAATGTGTCTCTTCCAAATTCCAGCTCTTCCTCCCTCCCCCTCTCGGTTGGGGTTCCCCAAGGCTGTCGTGGGCCCTCTTCTCTTCTCTATCTACACCCTGTCCCTTGGCAAACTCATTGCCTCCCATGGCTTCCAATATCACCATTATGCTGATGACACACAACTCTCTATCTCCACCCCCTCTCTCTCCCATTCTGTCCAAGCTCGCCTCATCAACCATCTCTCTGATATCTCTGCCTGGACGTCCCACAACAGCTCAAGCTCAACATGGCTAAGACTGAACTCCTTATTTTTTTTCCCTCCCCTTCCTCCCCCTCTTCCCTCTCCATCCTTATTGATGGGGTCACTATCCATCCTGTCCCCCAAGCCCATAGCTTGGGCTTTATCTTCGACACTCACCTTTCCTTCAAACCTTACATCGACTCTGTTGCCAAGTCCTGGAGCTTTGCCCTCCATAACATTGCATGGATTCACCCCTTTCTTTCTGTCTCCTCAGCCAAAACCCTTGTTCACGCCATGGTCATCTCTTGCCTTGACTACTGCAACCTCCTCCTTCCTGGCCTCCCGCGCTCTCATCTGTCCCCCCTTATTTCCATCCAAAACTCTGTAGCTAGGATCATCCACTCAGCCCGTCACTTCGACCACGTGCAGCCTCTCCTCTCCTCACTTCACTGGTTCCCCCTTCCCGCATGCATCCTTCACAAACTCCTGGTATTTACTTACAAAACCCTTCACAATCTGACTCCCCCTTACCTCTCAGCCCTTATCTCCTTACACACTCCTGCATGCACTCTCCACTCCTCTTCTGTCCCCTCCCTTACTCTCCCTCATCTCCCCTGCTCACCTAACTGCCTTTGTCCCTTATCCCTTGCTGCCCCCCATGCCTGGAACTCCCTCCCTGACCACATTCACCTCACTCCCTCCCTCCGCAAAACCCACCTTTTCCTCGCCGCCTTCACTGAAGTCTGTTAGAACTTCCCGCTCAATACTCACTGTCTGCCCTCCCCGCAGACTCCTGCCTAACTGCAACCAAGCCAAGCACGTGCACCTGAGACTTCGCATTCACTTGAATGTTTTTATCCCTTGTCTCTCCCTGTGTGCCCTATCCCTGTCTTCCCCCTCTGTGTCTATTAGATTGTAAGTCTTAGGCAGGGACCGCATCTATCTCATTGTTCTGTAAGGTGCCAGGTACACAGCTGGTGCTATACAAATAAATAAATAATAATAATAATAATAATAATAATAATAATATACGGGGTCCCCTTTCCAACCTCCGCATCTTCAGTGGGTCGCAGCCCCTCCTCCCATGCGGAGCGTACTGCCAAGAAAATTAAGTTACCTCATATGAGGTAATATTATTTTCCTTGGCAATACTTCAGGGACCAAGAAGAATCACGTCGTCAGAAGAGCAAACTAATAGTCTCCTGCCTTCAGCAATTGATTCAAGACACCACGGCGTCTAAAACTGCCATTCCCCCCTCCATGACATCAACTGTTGCCCACGTCGAGATTCCTTCAGCGCCTACCAGTCCTCAATGACCTGCAGGGCAGATGCCTCAACAAACATCCTCCTCCTTGCGGTCAAGGTCTACCACGACGTCGTCTTCCCATCCTTCGACCTCGAGACATCCCTTGGAGTCAGGCCACCGTCCGATGTCAACAACACAGCCCACAACGTCGAGAGTTCACACTTCGATGTCTTTGAGGCGACCCACGATGTCCGAGCATCAACCTTTGACATTTTCAGTTGAGGAAAGGGAACTGTGGCGGGGGGGGTCCCCCAGGGCCACATGGGGTACTGGGGTGTCACTCAGGGGAATTAGTTCTCCCCCTGCTACGCTGTGTCAGCCTAGAGGATCAGCTGAACTCCCTCCTTCCAGGCAGGGGGTACCCTCTCAGGACCCAACACAATCCAGCAGGTCTTAATCACAGTCCTTTATTTGGACACTGCCCATGTCCAGTGTGCCTGCCGGCTCATCCGCCTCCACCCTACAGGCCCAGGTCCATCTCTCCTTGGCTCAGGAGCAACACAGTAGCAACACAACCACAAGTCCCCAAAGTCCATCTAGCCAGGCCTTACAACCCCAGGCTCTGGCCAAGCCTTCCCCCAGGCAAGAGGCTCCCTCCTGGGCATAGCCTCTCCACAATACCTGGGTCCTGCTGGTTCTCCAGTCTTTCAGCACCCAGGAGAGCATAGGCTTTCAGGGAGATGTTGCTCCTTTGTCTCCCTGGTACAGACTTAGCCCTTCATTCAGCCTTCCCCTCTTTATATACAGCAGAGTGGGTATGGCCAGGCTTCTGCTCTCCTTCTACTCTCCTAAGCCTTCTACTCTCCTAAGCCTTAAAGGGTCACTAACCTGCCAACTCTAATACAGGGGTTGTCAGCCTGTGGGGAGCACAGCTATGGGGTTGGCCCTGCCACATCCCTGGGCATGTTCAGTCCTTCAGCTGAACATATCAGCCCCCTTCTTAAAGGGGCAGCAGCCCCGCAGGACTGCTCCCTGCTACAGGAACAATTCCTAAGAAGGCAACGAAAGTACCACCGCCGTGCCACGCAGAAACAAAACCTTAAAAGACAACTTCTGCCCTCACCTGTCCTCCCTGAACCTTTACCCGAGGTACCAGAAGTTACGGGTGACATCCCATCTTCACCACAAGAAGCCGACCCCAAGACCCCAGCTCAGGAACCGTATGAGGCTCAAGAGTCAGAAAATCTTTCTCCACCACCTTCAGATGACGTTCAGGGCACGTCGTCCTCGGTATCCTCCCAGGACCATAAAGATTTTCAGGGTCTCAGGTTTTCAGACGTTTTGAAACTGGACACCATTCCAATTTCAGAACAGGAGTTGGACTCTGCTTACAGGACGGTGGAGAGACCTTCACAGTCCAAACTCACCCTTCAGCTCTTTAAGAAACATTATGCAGAAGTGGAAAAGTTATGGAGTAACCCAGCGTCCATTCAGCCGGTAAGTTCTACGAGCAGTTCCTTTTATCTCTTCCCACCTGAAAAGGGTTCCATCTTCTTCCGGCACCCCCTCCCAAACTCTCTCATAGTATCGGCCTCTGTGGAGAAATAACAAAAAAATGCACAGGACACTTCTCCGACCGACAGAGAAAGCAGGCGGATCAATATTTTTGGCCACAGGCATTCGCATCCAGTACAATGGTAATGCGCACGGCTAATTATGCTGCTGGCATGGCCTCCTATCAGCACCACCTCTGGGATGAACTACAACAACTTATACCTCACTTGCCCAAAGATAAGCAGAAAACGGCACAGTGTCTTTGTCTCAAGGGCTCCACCATGGCGTGTTTCCAACTCCAGGTGGCACGACACTCCTTGGAGACAGTGGCCATGGGTGTGGTGAACACTATAGTTATGAGGTGTTTTGCTTGGCTCAGAGGCACAAAGCTGGAGTCTCACCACAAGGCTCGTATTGAGAATCTCCCCTTTGACCAGTCTGGGCTCTTTGCGAAAGAGACTGATGAGGTCCTGGAGAAGATACAAAAATCCAGAGCAACAGCGATAAAAATGAAGATCACACAGAGGGATCAGGGCCCTACCTTCTACCACTCCCAACAATATCAGCCTCAGCACTCGTACAGCCAACTACCGAGGCAGTACTCTGGTCATTTTCAACCTTATAATAGGTTCATGCTGCTAGGATTATTATTCTGCCCTGGACGCCTTAGGATCGGCCAACCAAGTGCAGGTGACCCACATGCGCGTGCACTACTACCCCCTGAGAACACCTGTGTTGGAGGAGCCCGGAGTGCACCTGCGCTGCAGCTGAAGATGCTCGGGCGGCAGCCTTAAAAGATCTTGACTGACTCCAGCGGTGCCGTGCACGCTGCTAGGATTATTATTCTGCCCCGGATGCCTTAGGATCAGCCAACCAAGTGCAGGTGACCCGCGTGCCCGTGGACTACTACCCCCCGAGAACACCTGTGTGGGAGGAGCCCAGAGTGTGCCTGCGCTGCAGCTGGAAACGCTCAGGCAGCAGCCTTAAAAGATCTTGACTGACTCCAGCAGTGCCATGCATGCTGCTAGGATTATTCTTCTTCCCCGGATGCCTTAGGATCAGCCAACCAAGTGCAGGTGACCCACGTGCCCATGGACTACTACCCCCTGAGAACACCTGTGCGGGAGGAGCCTGAAGCGCGCCTGCGCTGCAGCTGGAGATGCTCAGGCGGCAGCCTTAAAAGGTCTTGACTGACTCCAGAGGCACCAGAGATGCGCGCAGGGGCAGCACGCCTAAGGGCAGCGCGCGCAAGGGCACGCCCTTGTGCGCACGGCCTTAGGCACCGGTGAGGGCCACCCCTGGTGCAGTTTGTTGGTGGCTGGGAGTGGTGTGTATTAGGGGACTTGTTTATATCCTCCTGCCTGTTTCTTGGGTTACTTGCGAGTTTTGTATGGGGTATGCTGACCAGAAAGCGTACGGGAGAGGGTAGGGATGCCCCTAGGACCTATTCTAGGCAGAGGGTGCTGGAGGATTGTTTACCCACTACCCAGGATGCCCCAAGGGGGAGGAGGAGGAAGCTACCTTCTGTTTCTATGTCTGCCCCCCCTCAAGAGACCCTACCTCTTTTATCAGACCTGCCTCTGACTGAGTCCTTGATTACCTCACCTCCCTCAGTTGGGTTGAATCCAAAGGGAGCACAGATCCTGCCCTTGAACAGTGGAAGCTTTTCCCAAGAGGGGGTGGAGGACCAGTTAGGGAAAGCTTCCAGTAATTTGTTTCAGGAAATAGCCGTACAGTTATCGGCAATTATTACTCTCTTGAAAAGACAGGAATCCCAGTGGGGGATGGTAAAGGAGTCCATCCAAGAAATAAGGAATTTAGGCCTTAAATTGGATTCTTGGAATGCCATGGGACTACCCAAAAGTGGGAGAAAGTTGATATTTAGTGGCCCATTGCCGAACTCCTCTACCTCAGAAGGAACAGAGGCTAGTCCAATACTGGAGACACTTGTGGCTAGAAGGACCTTTTGTAGGCCCCCTATTAAGGGGGAAAACTTGCATTCCTCTGAGCCCAAGGGGCAAAGTTACGAGATCCCGAGGGTAGTTCAGGGAGCTCTTTCTTTTCTCATTAGGCTGCTGCCAAATGGAACTTGTCCATCATGGAAGACCAAAAAGGATATTCAGCACCATCTCTCTTTTTTATTAGCCATTTCTGTCCCCGGGCACCATATTGGACATTTTCACCTAATACCAACTCAGGGCCTAATACCAACCCAGCGCCTGATTATTTATTTTCGCAACCCAGGCCTTGTGGCCCACCTTCTGGCACATGTCCCCCTTTTCTTTTCTTGGGGGGTTCAAGTGGGGGAGGCCCTTGATATTGGCGTTTGGGAATTCCCGCCTGTAGAGAGGAATAGTCCTTGGGCTTCCTCAGTAGGCAGATACCGGTTAGAAGGCTCTCCTGGGGAAGAAAGGAGGACACCTGTACCTTTAGAGGGGATGTCAGGCAGTCTTCCTCCTTCTCCTCCTATAAACAAGAGGCTGCTAAGCATGACAATGCAATCAACTAGTTTGCAGACAGCCCAGATAGGGCTAGTTGAGACCAAGGAGCAGGTAGTGGTCAAGACTGCGAGAGAGCTTGTAGCCCTCTCTGAGAAAATAGGTGGATTGGTCCTAGAAGCTAGTGAGAGCTTTTGTCTGGATCCCCCATTATCCACCACATGCCCTCGGGTAGATAATTTTACTCAGCAGGGGAAAGGTGGGAAGGGAAACCCCCAGGAAGATTTATCATGGCGCCCTGGGATAGATCCCTTTGAGGGACCCGAAGAGGTGCCTCGTAGAGCCCGGGGGAATGGTGGGGATGCTGGGTCCTCACTAGAAAGTGATATGGAAGCTTTCCCAGTCCCATTATCCCAGGGATCACCTCTATCCCAGGTTTTGCCCCAACAGGGGCTAAAATAAAACAGGGCTAAAATAACAAATAAGATAATAAAAATAGATAGGTGGGGGAGCTAAAAACCCCTCACTCTCCCCTCCCACCCTCCCCAAAGGCCTGAGCGAACAGCCAGATTTTACAACTTCGCTGGAATGTCAACAGGCTAGGGACCAGGCGAGCTTCCTCCGAAAGGGAGTTCCAAAGGCGTGGCCTGGCCACTGAGAATGCCCTCTCCATTGTGGCCCCCCCGCTTAACACGGGGGACCTCCAAGAAGGCACCCCCGGCAGACCGAAGGAGCCGCTCTGGGGCGCGGTGGGCGAGGCGATCCCTGAGGTACGAGGGGCCCAGACCATGAAGGGCTTTATAGATCAACACCAAAACCTTGAACCTGGCTCGGCACACTATCGGCAACCAGTGCAGAACTCGGAGCACAGGTGTAATATGCTCCTGACGGCACG
>QEPC01001114.1:87492-245885 GCA_003113815.1 Sphenodon punctatus
GAGAGCAACCCGGAAAGGGAGGGTGAGGGGCAACAAGACTCAGAGAACCCTGAACAAGTTGCACCTCTACCCCTAAAACATGGGGAGACACAGAACAACCCTAGTGGAGGGGAAGGGTTACAGGAAGGCTTTACAGGTCCTGTACCCCAACCTGTGAACTCCACTCAGGGGCAGGAAAACCCCAAACAAGAGTCCCCAAACCTGCCAGAAGGCAGGGGAGGACAAGACTCGGGGAGTGAACTGCAAGTCTCTGTCTCACATGGAGAACTCCAGGGAATGGAGCAATGGGTCAAACTGATTCTGAAGCCCAGGACCTGGCACCCCACCTTACCCTGGAGGGACCCAATCCTGCAGAATCAAACTGAGTAACCACTGCAGGGGCAGAGTTAGAGGCTGCAAACACCCCTACTCAAACCAGGGGGTTGCACAAGGACCCGGAGGTTTGCTGGCCTACCTTAACAGAAGGTGGGAAGCGGCTACCTGAACCCAAGTGGAGACAGGCAAGCCAGGAGGTGGAGGATTCTACCTCAGGAGGAGGCGGGAATGTACAGGAAACTTTTCCCGGGATGGAGGAGGGAATGAGGGATCTCTCTTCCCCAGGGATAGAAATATACCACCCTGTGATCCTAAAGAGCCAGGAGCATCAGTCTAAGAGTGAACTGTGCACCTCTGCCTTACCTAAGAAGGAGCAGGGAAATGCTGCTGAAGTAGAAACTGGAGGGGAGGAAATGGTTAACAGAGTCCAGATTCAAACTGCTGCACTCAGTAAACTAAATCCTACGGAGGTTGGTGTGGGAAGGTCTGAAGGGATACTTGCAGGTTCTCACACCCATGTCACAAAGTCAGACTCCCCAAAAGGAGAAAGACATGGTTATACGGACCCAGGGGATCCTGGAGGTACAAACAGAAGTTGGGGGCAGGGTACAAGAGTGGTTGGTGACAAACGCCCCTCCACAAAAACAGTTTCTGCCTGGGTGATTAAGTTGAATGGAAAGACATCAACCAGCATCACAACCAAGGGGGAAATGCAAATGCCACATGATAACACTGGGATTTCCGGCATTACTCCTGGTGAAAAGTGTTTCGAAATGCAGAATCACACAGACAACAGAGGCGGGGTGCTCAGTAGCGTAAAAATTACTCCACACGTCTTCTATTGTCTCCTAATAATACTTCTGATGGGAACAGACATACAGCCAGTAAAAAACAGGCCACCAGGTAACCTGGAAACATGGCCAAAGTTTGTGACTGGGGAACAAAGATGGTTAACAGGGCGTTCCAACCCATTTGTCACAGTCTTATGCAAACACCTACTGAGGTACCTCGACGGGTATGGTTCACAACATCAATCCACTACAACATGGTGGAAAACACGTGAACATAATAGCCCCACAGGTCTGACAAAGGGTTTGGAAAACCAAGGATCTAACTTTAATAGGATTCAACCACATGGAAAGGAGGTACGGAGGTTGCATATCCCTACACACACAGGAAGGACACGCCAGACACCAGTCTCAGCATGTTACGAGACTCTGACGCGCCTCTTTACATGCAATCTTATGGGGGGGACTGTCATGGAGAAACATAGGGTCACACATGTGTAACACGGGAATACATGTAGACTACAAGTCTGACAAATATGTAATACAAAAGGTTCCACATGTATGCGATGTTACAAGGGAGAACTGTCAAATCCAGATCAGAGATGTAACACATGACAGGCTACAGGAAATACAAGGAGATACCAAAATGTGTATTGCAGGACTCTTGCCAAACGACTGGCCAGAGACATTTATATGTTAATGCAGGCTGACATTGCCTACGTGCAAACAGACACAGGGAAGCCTGATAAGACAACAAAGGGAATTCTAGAAGCCTGGAGAACATATGAGGAGTTTTCATCCAGGAGATATAAGGAGAGGTGTCCCAGAGGGGAGGGAGATTCTTGCAAGCTCTTCCATTCCTAAAGCCATCTTGAGAGCTGATCTACATACGAAAGGCCAGCCAGCAACAGGCTGGAGAAATCATGAGGAGAGAGACATGATTTTGTTTTTACCAACTAAGAAGCCAGTGCCTAGTCATTCTACCTTTATGACTGAGGAAAAGGAAGCTTATGGAACTTTATAGGGTAAGATATGTAATTTAGGAACTCATCCAGTATAAGTTAGGAATGCATTATGTTTACCTTTGGTTTCTAATAACCACTCTGTATCAACTATCTTGCTTATGTAATCAATAAACTTACTTCTTATCTTTATGAAGATGTGTCTGTGTCTAACATTGGAACACAACTGAGCAACAAGAGCCCCCAAGCTCTTGCGAACCCAGAGAGTAAAGAGTCTGTAAATGGGAAGGATGGGCCCTTGTGTGACAAAGGAGTTTCATTGTGGCACACTTGAATTAGCCAGAGAGATAAACTAATTCAAGAGAGATGTGCACAAGGGAAACTGAGTCACTCAAACCTGGTAAAGTGGGGGGTGCAGACGCCTCAAACCCGGGTTTTACCATAAGCAAAATGGGTACAATCCACAATCTGAACAAGTAAACTTAACCCAGAACAAACCAAACGAGAATGGGGGTGGACGGAGACAGGGATTACCCAAACTCCAAAGAACACTGTGAACCCCTCGGGGCCGGGGCGCCGGAGGGGAGCGGGTCCGGAGCAGCGAGAGGCGGCAAGGCAGCCCCAGCGGCGCGGCAGGAGGCCGTAGCCCTCAGCTGGGGAACGGAGGAGGAGTGACGTAACGTGGAGGGCGGGGCGATGGAGGCAAAAGGAGCGTGCCCGGAGAGAGAGGGACGGGCCCGCCCGACAAGGGGAAGATGCCGCGCCTGGTGTGAGGAAACGCCGGGGAAGCGACCCGAACGCCCTCCAGCCCGGACCACAGCCCCTCAGCCTGAGGGGTGAAGAACCTCGGCCACAACCTCCCTAGGAGCCTTGCATCCGGGCCCGGCAACAGGGAAGTGACTTGGGGGGAACGGGGGAACTAAGGGGGAGGGGAGGTTGGCACAGGTTGGCTGGGGCCACGTGACGCAATGTGGGTCCAAGCCTTAAAGCCCCTCAGGGGGATTGCAGTCCACGGGGTGAGGGTAGGCTCCGGCAGGAGCCCGCGGGCAGGGAGCCAACTAAGGGGTTGGGGCAACCTTCCCCTCTCCTACAGGCCCACCCGGAGAGCAAAGGGGAACGAGCACCCCAAGAGCACCCCCCCAGGGGGCACCCGGGGCACAACCCTAGCAGGGGGGCAACAACTGGCGTAGTCGACAGGGTTGGCCTGAAGGGGCACACGGAGGGCCCCATGGATACCCGAAATCCTGCCGCTCCCCCAGCGGGGGAGGGACTCCAGCAATGGGTAGTGGAAACCCAAAGGGTGCAAATGGAGCAACAGCAGGGGTTCTTTCAGCAGCTGTCTGCGGAGGTGGCCAGTGCTCAGGTCTCCTCCCAGGCGCGGTTGACTGAACAGCTGTCCTCCCTAATGGCCCCGGCGCTGACGGCTTTAGCTGACTGTGTAGCGGGCTCTAAAAAGGCCCTGACCCCCCACATGTGGCTGGCCAAAATGACGCCGACTGATGACACCGAGGCCTTTATAAATGTCTTTGAGAGGGTCGCGATGGCCTCCAAGTGGCCTACCGAGCAGTGGGCCCTTTTTCTGGCCCCCCTGTTGTCCGGGCCGGCTCAGGCCATCTATGACCGGCTAGATCCCGAGGAGGCCTCAGACTTTCAAAAAGTCAAGGGGGCCATCTTGAGGGGTCTAGATATCTCGGAAGAGACGAACCGGAAACGCTTCAGGGAAGAAAGGTACCTTCCTACTTCCACTCCCCGGGGGGTGGCTCAACAGTTAAGGATGCATGCCACGAGGTGGCTAAAACCTCAGACCCGCTCCCCGGGGAAATTCTAGAATTGATCATGGTGGAGCAATACACCCAGATTCTTCCCCCGGGAGGGCGGGCTTGGGTATCTCGACACCGGCCCACTACACTGGAGGAAGCAACAAACCTGATGGAAAACTATGAGATTTTCAAGAGTGCCCATGGGGGCCGAGAATTGGGAAAACATCCAAAAGGGAGTTTATGGGGTAGCGGGGGTAAAGAAGGAGGTCCTATCACTCCCAATAGTAGGGAAACTCGAAAGGAAGGTCCCCGAGGGGTGGAGAATAAAGAGTATGGGATAGGAGGGAGATACACGACCCCGATCATGGTTTCAGGGAACGCAGTGAAACCCAAGAACCACAATCAAGGGCCCAACAGCCTAGAGGGTGGCGGGGAGCTACGGCTATGCTTTCAATGCGGGAAACCCGGGCATATATGGAGGGACTGTCCCATGATGGACTGTACCTACGCCGAGGGTTGGTTAGGAGTGGGATGGGAGGAGAAAAACCCAAGCCACCTTGTCTCCGCGTGGATTGGGGGAAGAGAGTATGTATAAGGCGCTGTTGGATACCGGCTGCACTCACACATTGGTGCGAGAGGGTATCCAAGGTTTGACTAAGGCAGGCCGGCCCTATATAGACCTACGATGCGTGCACGGGGATGTAAAGCCCTACCCCACCTGCAAGGTGCGTGTATCGGTAGAGGGTAAGGGATTGGACAAAAGGGTAGGGGTCATACCGGGGCTTGCCTATGCGGTAGTGATAGGACGTGACTGGCCCTACAGGGAAGAGCTGTTGTGTAGACCCGAAGGATGCTTAGGAGAAGAGGAAGACTACGCTGTACCAACAGAGGGTATGAAGCCAACCCCAGGAGAGAATCCCCCCGACTGGTGTGGCGCACCCTGGCTGGTAAGCCCTGGGGATATTATTAGTGCCCAGCAGGAGGACCCCATCTTGCGGCGGGCCTATGAGAATGTGGGGGTAATTAACGGGGTAGAAAGGGAAAAAGGGGCCCGAACCCAACTGCCCCGCTTTGAGTTGGTCCAAGACCGTCTATACCGGGTGGACCGAGAGCAGGACACGGGTGACGAGGTGTACCAGTTAGTGGTACCTGGGCCGGCTAGGATGGGTATCCTGCGGCTCACCCATGAGAACCCCTGGGGGGGACATCTGGGAGCTGATAAAACATTAGCCAGGATTACCCCGCGCTTTTACTGGCCGGGGATAAAGGAAGAGGTCCGGAGGTTCTGCACCTCCTGCCCCGATTGCCAACTAACGACACGAAGAAAAGTGGCGCCGGCGCCCTTGATTCCCCTCCCCATAATAGGGGTTCCTTTTGAGAGGATGGGGCTAGACATGGTGGGACCCCTGGAACCTTCCTCAGAGGGATATAGGTATATCATGGTAGTAGTCGATTATGCCACTAGGTACCTCGAAGCGATACCCCTCCGGTCCATTAAGGCCCCGATTGTAGCTAAGGAACTGCTGACCATATTTTCCCGGGTCGGGTTCCCTAAAACGCTCATAACGGATCAAGGCACTAATTTCACAGGGAAATTAATGAACCAATTGTGCAAACTGATGCGGGTAAAACATCTTAAAACTTCAGTATACCACCCCCAAACGGATGGTTTGGTAGAGCGTTTTAACGAGACCCTGAAAGGAATGCTGAGGCACTTTGTGAGGGAGGAACCCCGGGGTTGGGCCACCCTGTTGCCTGCCCTTTTGTTTGCATACAGGGAGGTGCCCCAGAGCTCCTTGGGATTTTCTCCCTTCAAGTTGGTCTATGGGCGTCAACCCCGGGGGTTGTTGGACATTGTAAAAGAAGCCTGGGAGGTTCCCGGGGTGGAACCCATCAATCAAATCCAGTATATTATGCAACTCCGCGAGAGATTGGCCCGGGTGGCCACTTTCACCCAGAAGCATTTAGGGGTGGCCCAGCAGGGACAAAAGAGGGTGTACGATCAGAGAGCTAAGCTTCGCCAGCTTCACCCCGGACAACAAGTCCTGGTGCTATTACCTACCTGCGACTCCAAACTCCTGGCCACTTGGCAAGGCCCTTACGAAATTGAGGCCAAGGTGGGGGAGGTGAATTATGTGGTCCGCCAACCAGGTAGGCAACCGGAACGGCAGACATACCACATCAACCTCTTAAAGGAATGGCGGGAGAGGGAACCCTCAGGCGGAGTGGAGGGCACTTCAGTGGGCCTGGGGGGACTTGGGGTCTATGTCGGCCCGGTACAAACCGAGCCTCCGAGAATTCAGCTGGGACCGGATTTGCCACTGAATAGGCAAGAGCAGTTGGTAGCCTTGGTATCGGAATACGAGGGGGTGTTCACTGATCGCCCGGGCCATACTTCGCTGGGGTGGCATGATATCCTTACGGAACCCGGGAAGATCGTAAGGGAACCGCCCCGACGAACGTCCCCTCATAAATGGCAGTTAGTGGAGAAGGAGGTAAAAGACATGCTAGCCTTAGGGGTAATAGAAGAGTCCTGTTCTCCATGGAGGAGTCAACCAGTATTAGTGGGCAAGCCCGACGGGTCAACCAGATTTTGCATAGACTTCCGGAAGGTCAATGCCATTTCCCGGTTTGATGCCTACCCCATGCCCCGGGTAGATACCTTGTTGGAGACCATTGGGAAGGCCACTTACTTATCAACCCTCGACCTTACTAAAGGTTATTGGCAAATCCCCTTGACACCCCGGGCTAAGGAGAAGACTGCCTTTGCTACCCACCTAGGGCTATTCCAATTCACCCGGATGCCCTTCGGGTTGCATGGGGCCACGGCTACCTTCCAAAGATTGATGGACCGGGTCTTACGGGGTCATGGAGGGTATGCCGCTGCATATATTGATGATATTATAGTATTTAGCCAATCCTGGGACGAACACCTCCAACACCTTAGAGCCGTCACCCAGGCGTTGGGACAGGCACGCTTAACCGCTAACCCCAAGAAATGTAAGCTAGGGCTGCGGGAAGTAGAATACCTCGGGTATATGGTGGGTAAGGGGTGTATCCGCCCGGTATGGGAAAAGTTACACGCCCTGCAGAACTGGGAATTACCCAATACCAAGGTACAAGTCCAGCAATTCCTGGGCCTGGCCGGGTACTACCGGAAACATGTGCCCCATTTCGCAACCATAGCCGTCCCCTTAACCGAATTAACGAGGAAAAAGCAACCCAAGACAGTACAATGGACTGAGGAGGGATGCCAGGCCTTCAGGATGTTGAAAAGGAAGCTATGTAGGGCCCCCGACCTCCACAGTCCTGACTTTACGCTACCCTTTATATTACAAACAGACGCCTCCAATGTGGGGTTAGGCGCCGTACTCTCGCAGGTGGTCGAGGGGGACGACCACCCGGTGGCCTATATTAGCCAAAAACTGGACTTAAGGGAAAGAGCCTATGCCACCATTGAGAAAGAAGCACTGGCCATTCGCTGGGCAGTAGGGGCTCTACGGTATTACTTGGCGGGCGCGCCCTTCCGGATTGTAACGGACCATGCTCCGTTGCAGTGGCTAACATCCATGAAAGACAATAATGCCCGGCTAATGAGATGGTATCTAGCCCTGCAACCCTACTGTTTTACAATATCCCACTAGGCGGGACGGCAACACGGTAATGCAGACTTTTTTTCATGACAGGGCTCGTCCGCTCCCTGCTTGCAGCAAGACCCGGACGTGCACTTGCTGGCGGGTGTGTGTGAACCCCATGGGGCCGGGGCACCGGAGGGGAGCGGGTCCGGAGCAGCAAGAGGCGGCAAGGCAGCCCCAGCGGCACGGCAGGAGGCCGTAGCCCTCAGCTGGGGAACGGAGGAGGAGCAACGTAACGTGGAGGGCGGGACGATGGAGGCAAAAGGAGCGTGCCCGGAGACAGAGGGATGGGCCCGCCCGACAAGGGGAAGACGCCACACCTGGTGTGAGGAAACACCGGGGAAGTGACCCGAACGCCCTCCAGCCCGGACCACAGCCCCTCAGTCGGAGGGGTGAAGAACCTCGGCCACAACCTCCCTAGGAGCCTCGCATCCGGGCCCGGCAACAGGGAAGTGACTTGGGGGGAACGGGGGAACTAAGGGGGAGGGGAGGTTGGCACAGGCTGGCCGGGGCCACGTGACGCAACGTGGGTCCAAGCCTTAAAGCCCCTCAGGGGGATTGCAGTCCACGGGGAGGGGGAGGGTAGGTTCGGGCAGAAGCCCGCGGGCAGGGAGCCAACTAAGGGGTTGGGGCAACCTTCCCCTCTCCTACAGGCCCACCTGGAGAGCAAAGGGGAACGAGCACCCCGAGAGCACCCCCCCAGGGGGCTCCCGGGGCACAACCCTAGCAGGGGGGCGACAAACACACACCTCCCAATCCCCTACTAATGATCCAAGACAATGTTATATTGTAAACAAACAGGGCATGTGGTGAGAGAATGCCCCAAAAAAGAGAGTTGCATAGCCCCAAAAGAGAGACTGATGAGATTATTGGGACTGTCTGCGAATTTTGTGTCTGTACTTCAACCAGTCCCCAGAGGTGTTAATTATTGCTATACCATTCCTAACCCACCCACAGGAGATCAGTTACTACGAAAACTTGCTAAGATTAATTGAGTTAACTGTGTGGGAAGAGTGGACAATGGTGCACAAATGGTGATGGTACGGGAAGATTTGATCCCAAAACATAAAATAAACACTCATAGAAAGATTGTGGTCTCACTGGCAACATGGATCACAGATATTTTGCCAACTGCCACTGTAGATTTAGAATGGGGAGGTGCAAAAAGACCAATCCAAGTTGCTGTCCTCCCAAGAAAGGCACAAAATGAAATGTTAGTGGAGAATGATATAAACAAATGGAGGTTGGAAAAAACCCAATCCCAGAAACATGGGGAGACAGAGAACAACCCTAGTGGAGAGGAAGGGTTACAGGAAGGCTTTACAGGTCCTATACCCCAACCTGTGAACTCCACTCAGGGGCAGGAAAACCCCAAACAGGAGTCCTCAAACCAGCCAGAAGGCAGGGGAGGACAAGACTCGGGGAGTGAACTGCAAGTCTCTGTCTCACATGGGGAACTGCAGGGAGTAAAGCAAATGGGTCAAACTGATTCTGAAGCCCAGGACTTGACACCCCACCTTACACAGGAGGGACCCAATCCTGCAGAATCAAACCGAGTAACCACCGCAGGGGGAGAGTTAGAGGCTGAAAACGCCCCTACTCAAACCAGGGGGTTGCAGAATGACCCGGAGGTTTGTTGTCCTACCTTAACAGAAGGTGGGAAGCAGCTACCTGAACCCAAGCGGAGACAGGCAAGCCGGGAGGTGGAGGATTCTACCTTAGGAGGAGGCGGGAAGGTACAGGAAACTTTTCCCGGGATGGAGGGGGGAACGAGGGATATCTCTTCCCCAGGGATAGAAATGCAACACCCTGTAATCCTAAAGAGCCAGGAGCACCAGTCTAAGCGTGAACTGTGCACCTCTGCCTTACCTAAGGAGGAGCAGGGAAACACTGCTCAAATAGAGACTGGAGGCGAGGAAACGGTTAACAGAGTCCAGACTCAAACCGCTGCAAATCCTTCAGAGTTTGGTGTGGGAAGGTCTGAAGGGATATTTGCAGGTTCTCACACCCATGTCACAAAGCCAGACTCCCCAAAGGGAGAAAGACATGGTTATACCGACCCAGGGGATCCTGGAGGTACAAACAGAAGTTGGGGGCAGGGCACAAGAAAGACTGCTTACAATAACCCCTCCAAAGAACCAGGTTTTGGCTGGGTGATTCAGTTGAATGCAAAGACATCAACGCACAGAATCACAGCCAAGGGGGAAATACAAATGCCACATGATAACACTGGGAATTACAACCTGACTCCTGGTGAAAAGTGTTTGGAAATGCAGAATTACACAGACAACAGAGGCAGGGTGCTCAGTAGTGTAAAAATTACTCCACACGTCTCCTTTTGTCTCCTAATAATACTTCTGATGGGAACAGAAATACAGACAGTAAAGAACAGGCTGCCAGCAAATCTGGAAACATGGCCAAAGTTTGCAACTGGGGAACAAAGGTTGCTAACATGGAGTTCCCACCCATTTGTCACAGACTTATGCAAACACTTACTGATGTGCCTTGCAGGGTATAGTTCACAGGATCACTCCACTATAACATGGTGGAAAACACACGAACATAATAGCCCCACAGGCCTGACAAAGGGTTTGGAAAACCAATGGTCTAACTTTAATAGGATTCAACCACATGGGAAGGAGGTACGGAGGTTGCATATCCCTACACACACCGTGCCTCTTCACATGCAGTCTTGCGGGGGGGGCTGTCACGGAGAAACATATGGTCACACACGTGTAACACGGGACTACATGTAGACTACAAGTCTGACAAATATGTAATACAAAAGGTTCCACGTTTGTGATGTTACAGTTGAGAACTGTAAGACTCAAATAAGGGCTTTGACACGTCACCAGGCTGCAGGAAATACAAACAGATACCAAAATATGATTTCAGAACACTTACCAGACAGAACCCTTGAGAGATTTAGATGGGCCTTTGTGTTTGCCTGGGTTGGTACGTGACCGACCCCATGACCCCCCCAAAGGCGGGAACAGAGACAAAGCAGGGAGGAAAACTATTTAAATGAGCCAGTAAGTCACCTAAGGGGACTCTTCCATCCTAAAGCCATCAGGAGAGTTGATCTACATTTGAAAGCCTGCCTGGCAACAGCAGGCTGGGGAAACATGAGCAGAGAGACATGATTTTGCTCTTTCCAACTAAGAAGCCAGTGCCCAGTCATTCTACCTTTATGACTCAGGAACCAGAAGCTTATGGACCTTATAGGGTAAGCTGTTTATTTAGGAACTCAACAGTATAGATCAAGAATGCGTTATATTTACCTTTGGTTTCTAATAACCACTCTGTAACAACTATCTTGCTTATGTGATCAATAAACTTACTTCTTATCTTTATGAAGAAGTGTCTGTGTCTAACATTGGAACACAAGTGAGCAACAAGAGCCCTCAAGCTCTTGCGAACCCAGAGAGAAAGGGTGAAAACAGACATGACGCTAACCACCCTTTAACCACCCTTGGTGGTTATTTATGCATGTTGCAGGGCTGTATTGGTGCCCTATGCAGCCCTGCAACATGCATAAATGACCACCAAGGGTGGTTAAAGGGTGGTTAGTGTCATGTCTGTTTTCACCCTTGCAGGGCTGTATTGGTGCCCTATGCAGCCCTGCAACATGCATAAATGACCACCAAGGGTGGTTAAAGGGTGGTTAGTGTCATGTCTGTTTTCACCCTAAAGAGTCTGTAAACGGGAAGGATCGGGCCCTTGAGTGACAAAGGAGTTTCATTGTGGCACACTTGAATTAGCCAGAGAGAGAAACTTATTCAAGAGAACTGTGTGCAAGAGAAACTGAGTCACTCAAGCCCGGTAAAGCGGGGGTTTGGACCCTTCAATCTGTGACAGGGGCTTTCCCCACATATTGTATTTTAAATTGTTTTAAAATTTTATATTGTTTTAAATTAATGTTGTTCGCCGCCCCGGGCTGCCCTGTGGGTAGGAGGGGGCGGGATATAAATTTTAAATAAATAAATATCTCTTAAACCGCTCCTTCAATGTTCCTCTGCTGGTACTCCTCTACATTGCTTCCCTGCTCTGTGAGAATTCCCTAAGGCTCTATCCTGAGCCCTCTTTTCCCCTTACACTTTCTCTGGGTAAACACATTGAAACCCACGACTTTCAGTACCACCTGTATGATGATGACAAGCAACTCTGTCTCTCCACTCCCATGCTCTCCCCCTTCATCCAGACTCGTATTACTAACTGTCTTGCTGACATCTCTGCCTTAATATCTCATCGCCAACTCAAGAACAAACTCCTCATCTTTCCACCAAAGCTTTCCCCTGCTACTTCCCTCTCAATTTCCATTGAGGGAGTCGCCATCCAGCCGGTTCTTCAGGCACATAGCCTGGGATTCATCTTTGACTCCTCCCTCTCCTTTAAGCCTCTGGTCCAGGCTGTTGCTAAATCCTGTTGCTTCGCTCTGTATAATATTGCTAAAATCTGACCCTGCCTTACGGTTGTCACTGCAAAAACCCTAGTCTATGCTTTAGTCATCTCTCGCCTTGACTACTGCAACTTCCTGCTTACTGGCCTCCCCTGCTCCAAACTGATCCCCCTCAACTTCAATGCTCTGCAGCCAAAATCATCCACCTTGCCCATTGCTTAACCACATTCAGCCCCTCCTCTCTGCCCTGCACTGCCTCCCTCCATGAGAACACATTCAGCACAAGTTCCTGGTCTTCACCTTCAAGACTCTTCATGGCCTTGCTCCCCCATATCTCTCCACTCTTGTATCCCACCACACTCCTGCCCAGGAGCTTTGCTCCTCCTATGCCCCCACCCATGCCTGCTCACGACTCCCTTGCTCCTCTAAATGCCTTCACCCCTTCTCCCTTGCCGCGCCTCATGCCTGGAACTTCCTCCCTGGACACGTTCGCTCTGCTCCTTCACTACCAACTTTCAAATCCCTCCTGAAAACCCACCTCTTCCATCAGGCTTCCCCTAGCTTGTCATGAGTGAAAATGCATCAATTTGCTAATGAACTTAACTCATACTCTCTATATAACTGAGAGCAAGTGCACCTAGTCCAGGTGACAGAATAGGAAATAGTCTCAGAAAGAGAAAGAATTCAGAACTTGAAGTTCACAGTGATAAGTTTTTCTTGAAATAGCTGATTTCAGACAGAAAGGTAAAGTCATAATTACCGGTCTTCAGAGATGCTATTTTTGAAGTCCAGCTGGACTGGTGTTGAGGTGTGGGATGCAAGATGCAAGACAGGTAACTAACTGGTTCTGGGCCTGGACTTTTATGCATCCTATCAATACATTAAAACTCAGTTTCATCCCAGGAAACTGACATCACTCATGATTACCTCATGGTCACACCAAATAGGGGCACAGATCTCATCATAGAGGGGGTATTCCGGCAGGTGGACAGTATATGCGTGGGTGACATGTACTGGAGTGATCATACATGCAAGCATGTTTTTGTAGATTTTCTGAGAACATATGGTGGTTTAAATAACAGATACCCGCTTTCCCAAGGTCTTTGCTGACATAAATTGAGTTCTGTGGGCCCAAATCTACCCTGAAATAGATCTTTAGCATCTAGTCCCATAGTGGCCAATCATGGTGGACCCTATCTGGGCCAGGTCATGGTGGGCTACAACAGACATGATAGCCTGCTGTAGCCCGCTCTCGCCTGGTCAGGTGGATGGGCTGTAATCTCAGAAGTCTCTGGGATCACAGCCCGGGCTTGCCACTGACATGCCAATCTTGGGTGAACATCTGGCAGCACACCAACAAATGTGCCAGTGACTCACGGGCCAAAGTCACATTTGTTATTACCCTCTGAGAAAAGATGGAGAAAGTAATATGTGGATTTGCTGAGGAATTTCTGCCAGGTGAAATCTATATGAACATCCAATGCTTGCTGTTCCTGGAGGAAGAGCACGGCTAACAATTACAGTAAAGAAACAGAAATATATTGCTAGGAATGCAACTGGGAAATACAAAGGGGACCTACCTGAAGGAAATTAGTCTGGATGCTGCTGCTGTTTGCTCATATGAGCTTGAGACTAGGCTATGATTTTATATTATATTATATGCTTATAAGCAGAAGAAATATGCCATGTATTATGGCATATTACTGTAATTCTAGTATGTATGTATGCGTTTAGACCAAGTTTTTTTCAATAATTTATATTTTTCAAACTGGAGATACAAGGAGCATTAAACAAAATTAGAAACAACATACGGATTGTAAACATACAAATGCATTATAACCATTATGAACTCATTATAACTATTACAACAGTTATAGAGCCATAGAGAAAAAGGCAAAAGACTGAAAAGGAAAAATAAAAAGGTGGGGGAAATGCAAGGCACAAGCGGGGGGCAGGGGGGGAGGAACAGTCCTTCCAGAAAGAGTTCAGCTAAACGTTTCCAGAAAATCCGACCAAATATTTTCATATTTCTCTGGGATCCCTCTTCTATGGAAAAACATCTGTTCTTTTGCAGCTAGTTCTGCAACCATTAGTTCTGCAACCTACCATTAAGCCAGGTGTCTGTAGATTAACTGGCTTTTCCACTTTAACAGTAGTAACCTTTTAGCCACCAATGCTGTGCGACAGAACCAGGCAACCATCAATCTGGAACGTGTCCAAGGATATAATTCAAAGTTTTCAAATTAGTGTCAAGCGTAAGATTAATCCTTTTGTCCACCTCCTGCCAAAAGCTTTTAATAAGAGGACAGTCCCAGAACATATGTGTTAGTGTGGCTCCAGGAGCTTACACTTCCAGCAACGATCTGTATCAATGAATTCTATCGACATCAATCTATCTGGGGATCAGTGGACACAAAAAACCACTTTTTTTTTCTGAATAAGCCTCAGTATCAGAGTAATTGTGGTCTTACATTAGATAGAATTTTAGTCCATTATGCCAGAGATATATTTACACCCAAATCTCCGTTCCAAGCGTTCCTCAAATCAACAGTAGGTAGGATTCTCTGAGCTAGTTATAGAGAGCAACAGCTGGTCGAGGAAATTTAGGGAGATCTTTCCAAAATAACATCTCTGGAGGGTCAGGAGTTTCTAAAGCATTTGGTTCAAAGCAAATGTTTCAGCTGAAGATATTTCCAGGCTCCAGAAAGGGGTAGGTCAAAGTGTTGAGACCATTCATGTTTGGTGTCATGTTAATTCTTGTGAAACACCTAGTCACTGAAATTATTTATTTATCTATTTGCATTTCTTAGTCACCCCTCATGCCCATGGAATCTCGGGGCTGCTTACAACATAAAAGCTTATTTTTATAAGTAGAATGACAGTAAAACAACAAAACAAAGAAATTTAAAACATCTAAAAATCCACCTAAAAACAACCGCCCCAAAAAAACTTTTACCCCAACCCCCACCCTCCCCACCTCCAAAGGCTCGGGAGAACAGCCAGGTTTTACAGGCCCGGCAAAAGGCCAACCGACTTGGGGCCAGACGGGCTTCTTCCAGGAGGGAGTTCCATAATCACGGCCTGGCCACCGAGAACGCCATCTCCATTGTGGCCCCCCCCATTTTACACGGGGGACCTCTAAGAAGGCGCCCCCGGCAGACCGAAGGGGTCACTCAGCAGCGCGGAAGGTGAGGCTGTCCCCGAGGTATGAAGGGCCAAGACCATGTAGGGCTTTATAGGCCAAGACCAACACCTTGAATCCAGCTCGGTACGCTATAGGCAGCCAGTGCAGAGCTCGGAGCACAGGAGTGATGTGTTCCCATTTGCTCGTCCCTGTCAGGAGACGAGCCGCTGTGTTCTGCACCAGCTGCAGCCTCCGAACTAGCCTCAAGGGAAGCCCCACGTAGAGCATGTTGCAGTAGTCCAGCTTCGAGCTGATGAAGGCATGGATGAGGGTGGCCAGGTCAGGTCTGGAAATATAATGGACACAGCCTCCGCACCAGATACAGCTGGCAGCCTTAGCCACAGCTCAAGTGGAGGCAAAACACAAATAACTTAATGTAATCATTATCAGAAGCACCATCCAAGACTACTGAAGGAGCTGGCACATGAAATTTCAGGTCCATTAGCAATAACAACTCCATTAATTTAGGGGTGGTACCTAGTGATTGGAGAATAGCAAATGTGGTACTTATCTTTTAAAAAGGGAGTAGAAATGACTTGGGTAATTATAGACCTGTTAGCTTAACCTCAGTGGTATGTAAGATGCTAGACCAAATACTAAGAGAGAATAATTAGTGACATGATAGCAAAGGGAAAACATGCTGAAATGCAGCATGGGTTCACAAAGGGCAGGTCATGCCAGACCAATGTGATATCTTTTCGAAAAGATAACTGGCTTTTTGGATAGAGGAATTGCAGTAGTTTTCATGTATTTGGATTTTAGTAAGGCATTGGATACTGTGTCGCATGGTAAATTCCTGCTTAAGCTGGAGGAAATGGGAATGAATGAAAAGATACATGGGTACAGAATTGGTTAACTGGAAGAAAACAAAGAGTTGAGTTGAGAGGTGCCTGTTTTAGCTGGAGAGAGGTTGCTGATGGAAGATCTGTCTTGGCACCCATCTTATTTAATATATTTGTGCGATTCTATTGCGGAGTGTCACCCAGACCTGTCATGTATCACTGAGACTTGGCTGGATGATGACGCAGCCCCTATTTTGGCACGGATACTCCTGCCAGGTTTCTTGGTGATCCATCAGCCTCATGCAGAACGAAGAGGTTGGGGGTGGCTTTGATTTTTTTTTATCCCACCTACAATGCACGAGGTGGTCCATGCCAGAGACAGGAGCATTTGAGTGCTATGCTGCTGGGACAGATCAGGACCAGGATTTATGGTCCTGCTGGTATATAGACACACACACACCCCAAGTAATATGGGGGGATTTGGGACCCAGTTTCTTGAGCTGGTGTTGGTGCTGCTCTTGGAGTGTCCCAGGATGATTGTCCTGGGGGACTTCAAAATGCATGGTGGCAGCTCTGGGGGTCTGGCTTCGTAGTTCCTGGATGTGATGACATCTCTGGGTTTTACCCAGAGTATCCAGGAGAGTCCCCACAGTGCCAGCCGGACACTTGACCTAATTTTCAGGCTGGGTTTTTTGGTATCAGATGTTTGCATCACCCCTGTGGGGTGGTCCGACCACTACCTCATGTGTTTTAGTGCAGGTGCTGCCCTACCTGGCCTACAGCACCATAGCTGATCAACTGATGTACAGTCACGGAGATTGCTGAATCTGATGGAGTTCAGCAACCTCATTATTAGTTCTGGAATTAACAAATCTGCCCCTTCCAACCAGGGGATTGACAAGATCACTGATGGCTATTCTCAGCTGTTAGAAGGGGTCCTGAGTTTTCCCTGGCTCCTTGCCATACTCGAGTTGTCTCAACAGCTCATAGACCGCTATGGTATAATGACAATCTGGTGGACTTTAAGAGGCTGGGGCATAGATTGGAGAGGAGATGCTTGAGGAGCCACCTGGACACTGATCTTCAGGTGTACAAAGAATTTATGCAGGTGTACAGAAGGGCTATTACTGAGATCAAGTGCTTGTACTTGTCCTTGGGCATGTATGCTGCAGGGAACAGATTGGCGCAACTCAGGTGCAACAGCCTGGTGAATCCAGACTGCCTCCATCCACATACAGTTTCTTCAATAGAGCACTGTGAAGGATTTTCTGTTCTTTGCGGAGAAGATAGAGCGACTCCAGGCGGGACTCATTGGGCCTTTTGATGTGGAGAGCTGTGGAGCCCCTAGTGGACTGTATTTCCCTGATTGACTTTGATGTGGTTGATGACAAGGAGGTCTATGCGCTGTTGGGATCGTTGAGACCCACCATGTGTGCCTCCGACCCATGCCTGTCTTGGCAGTTGAAGGTGGGTGCCGAGGCGGTGGTACCTTTTATTGACAGGCATTGTTAATGCCTCCTTTAGGGAGGGGAGGGTGCCAGCTACCCTCAAATGTACGGAGGTCTGCCACCTCCTCAAGAAACCATTTCTTGATGTTGGGAGCGCTTGCCAGTTATCGCCTGGTTTCTAATCTGACTTTCTTAGGGAAGGTGACTGAAAAGGCTGTGGCTGTACGGCTACAGAGACACCTGGACTTCAACAATATTTTGGGGGAATTCCAATTGGGGTTCAAGCCTTCTCACAGGGTAGAGACCACACTTCTCAGGGTAATGAACGATCTGCTGATTTTAGATTGACGTCAGCTGACTATTGACCTTATGGCAGTGACCATGGGTTGCTGCTTCGGCAGCTAAGGGATGTTGCTGGTGTGATGGGAGCTGCTAGTCAGTGGTATTAGTCATTCCTGGAAGGAAGGAGTCAGTCAGTGGTGATAAATGGATATGCATCATCCCCAAGGGGACTGAACTGTGGTGTCCTTCAAGATTCTATTCTTTCACCCATGTTGTTCATCTTGTACATGAAGCCCTTTAGGGATGTCATGATCAATCACAGGGTCAAGTATCATCAGTATGCTGATGATACACAACTGCGTATTTCTTGCCCTGTGAGCCCTGACAACTCGGCCTCTGCCTTGAAGGAAAGTCTGTATGATTTGGCCGCCTCAATCTGAGGAAGACTGGGTGATGTTCGTGGGAAGGGGCAACCGATATAAGGATGCCCTTGCTTCCCTTGGGCCCCTGAATGTGGCCGGGGTTTGGGTAGAGGTAGTGGGCCAGGTAAAGAACTTGAGAGTCACTTTCAACCATGCTCTGTCCATGACAGCCCAGGTGTCGGACGTGGTTTGGAAATGCTTTTTTCAACTACGCAATTTGTGTAAGTTACGCCCTTATTTATCCTAGACTGACCTTGCCACAGTAATCCATGTCCTGGTGACTACTAGGCTTGACTTCTGTAACCCCCTCTTCCACAGGTTGCCGGCAGTGCTTATCCATCATTTGCAGCTTGTTCAGAATGTGGCAGCACGACTGCTTACTGGTCTGGGCAGCCGTGATCATATTAAACCCATACTCCGTTGTTTGCATTGGCTGCCTGTGGAGTGACAGATTGAGTTTAAGATCACGCTGCTGGTTTTTAGGGCCCCGAATGGTTTAGGCCCTGGCTATATTCAATACCTCCTTCTGGAACCTCACACTAATTGGTATCTGTGCTCAGGATCCACCCGCTGTTTGGGGGTTCCGCCATCGCATCTGAAGTTGGTGGGTAATTGGGTTTTTGCTGTGGCAGGCCCCTTGGTGTGGAACTCGCTCCCTCCAGATGTTCATCTCAGTTCCTCCTCCATACCTTTAAAAAGCACCTGAAAATGTATTTATTCTCTAGGTGTTTTTAGGATCCACTGATAGTTCCCTCAATGTACTTTATTCTCCCTTTTTTCCCTACCCCATTAAAAAATAAATAAATAACTGTTTTAAACTGTTTAATTTTTTTTTGCATTTATATTGTTTTAATTTTTAATGTACTTTTGTAAAATGGTCTGAGTGCTATGTATGGCAGGTGCTATATACAATTATTAAAATTATTGTTATTTGTAACTGACCTTGGCGAGGGAAGTAAGAGTGTGCTAATGAAATTTACTGATGATACCAAGTTGGGAGAAATTGCGAATACAGAGGGCAGAGCATGAAATTTCAGATTGAATTCTGGGAGCCAAAAAATAAAATTTAAAAAATCAGTCATCAGACTTTATCCTGATATTAAACTGTTCTTGCCCACTACACCCCTGAACCAGTCATCAGCCTTAGTTTTCTGGGCGCCAATGGCTCCCAGGCACCTGCAAATTTCATGCCCTGACAGAGGGGATCAGAAAATCATACAAGATTATCTCAATGACCTCATGGATTGGAGTGTTAGGAATGGGATGGCATTTAATAGCACAAAGTGCAAGGCTGTGCATTTGGGATTTAATAATAAGCATTTTGGTTGCCAGCTAGGAACTCATCAGTTGGAAACAACAGTGGTGAGAGACTAGAGGGTTTTAACTGACCATAAAATGACTGAGTCATCCATGTGATGCAGCTGTAAAAAAAAGACAATTATTATCCTATTTTGGGATATATTAGATGTGGTATCACCAGTAGGGATCAGGTTGCCTCTGTATAAAGTTCTGGTAAGAACACTTCTGGAAAACCACGTGTTTAGTTCTGGTCACCAATATTCAAGATGTAGGAACTTAAACTGCAACAAGTACAACAAAGAGCTACCAGGATGATCAGAGGAATGGAGGACTTACCTTATGAGATGAGGCTAGGTTTGGTTTATTCAACCTATCAAAAAGAAGGCTGAGAGGAGATAAGATCACTGTGTACAAATGTATCAGGGGCGTTAATACAATAGAAGTGGAAGTGTGGGTACAAGAACAGATACAAGCTGGTTATAAATAAATTCTAGGATCAAAAAATCCTCAGATTAAGAGAGGAGTTAAAGTTCTTGCAACTTCCATGCTTTTTGGAGCACACTTCAGTTTGTAAGTTAAGGCTCCTGCCTTAACTTGTGTGCCATGTAAGCAGTAAAGACATTGTACAATCCCACATATTGTGCTTGATTCCAACTCAGGCTCCATGCACTCACACTTTGTCTTTGTCTTTCAGACCCAATCCTCTTCCTCTTCAGGTTTGGGGCAAAATTGAAGTTGGGGACAGCAAGCTCCTCTCCACCCCAATATTATGGACTTGATCCCTGTCTCCACTTCAGCCACAATTTCTCCTTCATTTATAGCTCTCCTCTCAGCCAGCAGCTGTCCCACAAACCTTATTCCTGAATCTACATCACCCATCTTTCAGTCTTGCCTCTCCATATATGCCCCCCACCATCTGGAGGGGGCTCCCCATAAACACACTGCTCCCCACCCCCTGGCTGACTCTGAGTCTTGTCCCCATATATACACCATCCCAGCATCCAGCTGCCTGTTGCCCATATGCACACTACTCCCCACTCCTGGCTGCCCTCATTCTTGTCTGCCAGTACACATCTTGTACCCATTAACCTTGTCCCCCTTCCACCCCAATATACACCACCCCACGTACTTCAAATGTCCTGTTGTCCCCAAACTAACTGAAAACACATACAAAAAACATACATACACTTAGTTTGCCCCCACACCTAGCTGTCCCTCAAACCTTGCCCCTGAATACACACCACACATCTCTCTGGCTTCATCCCCAAGTTTGCTAGGCTTCGAACGGGACAAGTTATGTTTGCTATTACAGCGGGAAGGAAATTACATTATACCTAGAGATTTAAGACTATGCCCTTCTCATTCTGGTGCTGTTGAAGATATTGTTATAAAATGTTTGCTGTATGATGATTTGTATTTGCAGTCTTTTGGGGATAAATTAGTAAAAAAAAAATCTTAATGTTGAAAAACTTGTCTGGCTCCTCCAGCAAAAAGAGTCTCGTACAATAATGAAAGTCACTTTATTTGCTCACAAAGTGGAACAGCGCAGGCGATCTTATCCGTGTATTGCAACTACTATTGTACTTCATTACTTGTATATATTTTATGTAATGTACTGTGGTATTTATATTTTTATTGTAATTTTTTTAATATATATTTTATGGCAAAGGCTAGCACCGTAGTAAATAAACTGACCTGAGCACCCCTCCCAGCACCTGTCTGCCTGTTGCTGAATTGATATGTACACTTGCCCTGCACCCCTGCCTGTTCCCCAGCCTCGTCTGTGCATGTATACACATCACCCATTTCTCAGACTTGTCCCCCATAAACACTCCCCCACCATCTGGCTGCCCTCTCCCCATACAGACAGTTCCCCCACTGCCTGGCCATTCCCAGTCTTGTCTCCATGTACACATCCCACACCCATCAACCTTGTTCCCCTGATGTACAGCCTCCCAGTACTCAGCTGTCCCATTTCCCCCAATCCAAATGAAAGCATATAGAGAAAGCAAGGGATCAGCAGACAGCAAGCTACCCCCTGACACTCTCCTGTCCCCAGTCTCAGTGTTGCCCCCAACCTGCAGAGGAAGAGGATTAGGGCTGAAAGACTAAGCAAAAGTGCAGGTGCATGGAGCCTAAGGCCCTTTTCACACAAAACGCACCCACACATGTCCACCCATCAAACACGTGGGGCTGATGTGAAGAAGGTGGTGAGTGGGTGTGCGCTCCTACAACCCACACATCAACATGCATGGAGCAACCGGGAAAGAGCCGGGTTGCTCCATGTGCGGGCATGGGTGGAGATGGGTGTTCAACACTCAATGGACCATGTGCATGGGGCAGCACCCATGGCACAGGTCTGCCAACACCATGGAGAAAAGGTTACACGAGGGATAGACAGACACAATGCCCAGCTGGCAACACACACACACCACCCAATATGGTCCAACCCAATTCAGGAGCCCTTAAAGTAAACCTTCCTGAAGAGACTGGCTTGCTGGCTCCCACCTTGGCCCCAAGAAAGGCCCAAAAGAAGACATGAGTCAGCACCATGGAAGGAGACCCAGACAGTCAGGTAAGTGCATGGCACCTGGGCAAAGGATGGGCATGGCACCCAAAGGAGCCACAGAGGGGGGAAAGCAACATGACAGCTGACAGCTACTGTGTCCCGTGACAGGCGAGCACCAGCACAGTTGCTGCCACCACCACACCACCAAGAACCAGGTGAGACACAGGCAGGGTCCCCTCGGACAGTCAGTGGGACTCCAGGGAGGGACCTGGAATGGTACACCAGAGAGCAGCTGCAGAGGGAGAGTCAGATTACAGCTATGGCAAGCACCAACTCCACTCCCTGCCCTACTATACATTCCAGCGAGTCCCGGCACACACTGCTGTTCCACAATCGGGTCCTCTGCACAGATGGGGTGTAATTGCATGACCAACATTCCATTCACGGACACCCTCTTGTCACAACACCCATACAGTTGTGCCAGGGCATTCCCAAACCATCTCGAAAGGGCCACTGGGTAGAATAGTGGAGCCAGGGAACGTGGCCAGGAGGCCAGTATGGGCTCCAGGTAGGGAACACTATCCCCATGCCCACCTCCTCCCCAAAAGACAGCAGGAACAGGGCACCCCATCCTGCATTGCTGCCGGTAATGCAAGGACAGCCCTCCCAGTGGCCATAGTGAAGAAGGAAGGCAGTGTGTTACCCCGAGGTTTTCCCAGGAATTAACTCCATAAGAAAGCTTAAGCTTCCTCACCAAAAAATCACAATAGACAGTTATTATGACTAAATACTACAATTTAGTCTGCCAAACTGACTAACACACTACTATAAAAGCAATAAGAAAGCACCACAGAAGCTCTATGGAAGCACTATGAAAGATTATTGATTACAAATATATATATTCTTTGAGAATATCTCACACCACAGAGATATCGCAGGTCCCCAAAAGTTGTCCAGAGCCTGTGGTGTCCTGCTGGGGAAGATAAGATGTTAGCTTGCTGCTATGCTGGAGACTTGATGAGAATTAAAGTAAAAATAAAAGATAGAAAAGATAAAGAAAAATATAAAACAAAATTGTCCAGAGGTTGAAGAATGGTCCCTTAACAGGCAAGGAGCATGGAAGCTCCAAAAAGGGAGGGGGAAAGACAAAGAAGCACTGGGAGAATTCTGCCCACCAAACTGAGTTAAAAGAAAAATTGAAAAGAAATAGGTTGTCTGAGACCAATACAGTGCTTCCCTAAAAGAAAAGAAAAGTTTGCACCCGGGGACAAAAGTGGCTTTAAAAATAAAAAAATTAAGACTTAGGAAAAAGTAGTAAAAAAAAAAGATTGGAAAATAAAAGGAATAGAGTTGGGACAGGAAAAAAAACTAAGTCCCACAGGTGACTTGGTCCAGCAGCATGTTCGTTAGTAGGGGTGGGAAGTTCGGATCATCCGGTATCTGATACTGCCGGTATTTTGGTGTACTGGCAGTATCGGATTACTCCGGTATTTGAGGGTACCGGTACCGGATCCCCGTGCTGGATTTTTTTACATTGCGGCCATTGAAATGAATGGCCGCAATGTAAAAAAAGAAACCAAAAAACCCCCCAAACACTTTCCCTCCCCAGTCCAGGCTGCTCGGGTGGAACCCATCCCAGCCTGGATTTTTTTTTAAAAAACATCACTGAGGCCCAACGCTTTTGGGGAATAACCATCCCTGGTCTAGGGGTGGGTTTCACCATGCGGGAACTCAAACGTATTTCCAAGGTCCTCGAGGAAGTAGCAAACCTAACCACTGACACCTTCCAGACTGTAGCCATTGAAATGAGCAGCATCAGGCAAATGGTTTTGCAAAACAGAATGGCCTTAGATTTTACCTTGGCCAGTAAAGGAGGGGTCTGTGCCCTAATCAAGGGTGAGTGCTGCACCTTCATACCAGATAATACAGACACCATTTTCCAGAACACACTCCACCTTCAAGCCGCTGTGGCAAAACTTCGTGAAACTGACAACTGGGATTCCTTGTCATGGCTAAATCGCTTGCTCCCTGATGTACCAGGTTGGATCCGGTACATGTTGTTTTTATTAGTTACTGTTTTACTGGCCCTAGGCTTTGTTTTTCTTTTGTGCAAACTGTTTTGTTGGGGTGTCTCACACGTCCTTACTGTAAAACCTAGACCCCCTCCCCAATCTCTCCAAATGGTTACTATGAATACCAGCCTTAGTGGCGTACTCCCTTTGCTCCACCAACGGCCCCCGGCTCAGGGACCCCTCAGGGGGGGCCACGGGGACTCCGGACCAGATGGTGCTGGTGATGCCATTTAGATTGGTCTAAATGGGCATCAAAAGGAAGGATTTGTAGTGGAAAACTACAGACAGGGGCTTTGTTTTAGAAAAACTGCAGAAAAGAGCTTTGCTAGCAGAAAAGTTGCAGACTGTGACAGGATGTGCAAATGGCCTTGCGGAAGGGAACATATTGATAAGAATGTGAACAGGACGTGGCTGGGAGGAAGACATAACATGCTCAGAAGAGATAGTTTAAGCAACAAGGGGTGTAACCTGTAGTCTTGCTTGTAACTAGACAAAAGTTCATTTAGGATGAGTTAGCAAGTGGAAAAACCCAGCTTTGTAACCTATTTGCGCATGTGTGAGATATGCTTTTGCATCCCTGTATAAAAGCTTGCTGATGTGGTTTCAGAGCAGCTCTCCATTGTAGAATCTGCTTAACGCGTTACGCATCCAATAAACTGGATGAGATTTACCCTGACTCTGTGTACAGCCTCGAATTGGTGAGCCCACCCGAACCCAGTGGATTTAGAGGAAAATCCACGACACTGCTCGGGTGGAACCCATCCCAGTCTGAATTTTTTTTTTTAAATTTTTTTCCCCGAAGTCCCTGCTAGTGTGGGCTCCAGGCCGCTGCCAGCGACCCAGAGCCTGCACCAGCAGGTAGGTACTGTGGTACTAGGGTGATCCCTGGGGTGGGGTTTAACACACACCCCACCTCAGGGACCACCCTACCTCCCCACCCAGGGATCGCCTACCTTTGGTGCTCCGGGCAGCGGCAGTCCAGCAGCTTCAGCGCTGGCTGTAGCTGCCGGCTTCAGAGCTTTCTAGGCCTCCTGGGGAACTTCCGGAAGTTCCCCGGAAGGCTGAGAAAGCGCCGAAGCCGGCAGCCACAGCCAGCGCTGAAGCTGCTGGACCGCCGCCCGGAGCACCAAAGGTAGGCGATCCCTGGGTGGGGAGGGTGATCCCTGGGGCGGGGTGTGTGTTAAACCACCCCCCACCCCAGGGATCACCCTAGTACCTGCTGGTACAGGCTCCAGGTCGCCGGCGACGGCCCGGAGCCCGCACTAGTAGGGATTTAGGGTAAAAAAAAAAAAAAATTAAATCCAGGCTGGGCAGGTGTGGGGTGTGTGTGCCCCCCCTTCCACCCGCACAGTCTGGGAGGGGGAAGTATTTTTTTCCCCCCATTGATTTCAATGGGGACAGTTCCCCATCGAAATCAATGCAATAAATCCGGCACCGGTAATCCAGTTTTAATCCGGTAATCCGGTTTTTTGTAAACCGGTAAGCGGTAAAACCAGTAACCGGTATTTTGCCTGATGTCCCACCCCTAGTTAGCAAGCAAGTATCTTCCTCTAATGTCAACAATATCCTGTCAGTCTTATAGGATTTCTGAGAGTCTTGCAATATTGCTGCCAGGTGGTCCTTTAATTGTAGGCAAGCAGGTCACAGGTGCCACCAGTCAGAAGGAAGTTTGCCTCCTGCCAAGTCATGACGCAAAAGAAAGATGTTTTTGATTTCCATGTCTCCACAGCCGTATCTTCCTCATGGTTATTTTGACTTCCCCCTTCCTTACTTCTATGAACCAAGACCACTGTAACCTTTTACCAGTCCTGATCTTTGTCCCACTTCAATAGAGTCTATTAACTCAATGGAGCTCTATGAAACCCAATGGAGTCTATTAGCTCTATTGAAGTTTTATTAAATTCTATTAATTCTACATAATTTCATATAGGGATTCTTTTCAGGAAGTTGTTGGAGAGGCTAGATTTGCCTCGTTCTACCCACTTTAGAAATAAATTTCTAGAGCAACACTGATTTATAAAACTTTGAGCTTCTCATTAAGACACAATTCTTCCCAGTTTGAGATAAAAGAATGACATTATCTGCATATAAAAGGATGGGGGTAGGATGCTCAGCAATTATTTTATCTCAAACTAGGAAGGATCTGCAAAACTGTCCGGATCAACTGAGATGTTTTTGCTCAATTAATAGCATGAAGGTTAATCCTAGCAAATTCCAGGTGATTTGTTTTGGACAGACCCAGACCAGTTATTATTGGGTGAAAACAGACATGACGCTAACCACCCTTTAACCACCCTTGGTGGTTATTTATGCATGTTGCAGGGCTGTATTGGTGCCCTATGCAGCCCTGCAACATGCATAAATGACCACCAAGGGTGGTTAAAGGGTGGTTAGCATCATGTCTGTTTTCACCCATAGGCGTATTGGTGATTTTCAGCTTTCACAAGTTAACAAGCATATATAATTGGGTGTTTGTTTTATGACATCAGGTTCTTGGACTGCCCATAAGTCTAGGTTAATTAATACAGCTAGGAGTTCAGTGAAGGGGATACTGAAATTGTATAGCTCTTCCAATAGTTCATGGGTCCAGTCAGCGATTACAGTCTCAGTCAAAAGTTTTACCTCAACTTCTGTATGGTTCAGAGATGTTTCCCTTTTTTCACTAGGGAAATAGAAGTCCCACAAAACCAGTTTCTTAGAGGTTTACTAGAGGTTCCAACTGCTACCCCCCTCTCTTTTCTCTATGCTGAAACTGCATTTCATCCAGTGGCTGTCATCACCAAAGTTCAAGCATTAACCTACTGGACTAAAGTCCATGTCATGGAAACTTCCAGATTACCCAGCAAAAGTTGGGCAGAGCAAATTTGTTTTGATGGGCCCAGTCAATACTGGTGGAGGGGAGAACTCACAAAATGTTTGTCTAGATGTGGCTTTCCCCCTGTTCATAGCTTTGGTCAAGAGTCAATCAATTTGGTTTATTTGCGTAGCCTGAGGCCATTGCATACACACATAAATACAAAACAGCACGTACAAAATAGAGATGCTCCTAAAGTAAAAAATTATCTCAGGGTAAATTAGACAATGGTGAGACAATGGTAGGTATAACTATATCCCAATAGGGGATTAAGAACAAATACAATAATCATAATATGGTACTCATAAACTCAACTTCCATCAGGGATAAATTCATGTAAATCCCATTTAAATCACGAGGGTGCAATTGCCCAGAGACCCTAAGACAGCACAATAATACAAATTCAGTAATGAAGCTATAAAATTAGATGGTTCATTAAACTTAACCATATACAAAAATAAATTTCCAAATATAATTTCCAGAAACAATAGGCCACAATATAACTACACTTCCAAAAAATGTTCCTGAGCAAATAATGACTGAAGAATTTGTACTGGCCAAGGTTGGGCGCATTTAAACAATCTATCCCAGAAAGTAAAATATAATATAAAGGCCCCCCAAATAATCGAGAGATCAAGCTTCAATGCACACCCAAAATCACTAAGGAAAAATAATTAACCCAGCTATAATCAAAGACCAATAAGGGTAAATAAATAAACCATCCATGGGATTAATGGGTAAGGACAATAGTGACCCTACAAAAAGACCCACCATGACCGGGGAGGGCATGCGGTTAAGAGGACCATAGACAAGATTCCTCCAAAGCATACTGGATCAATTTCTGCACCCTGAAGTTTTAGTTTTAACAGTAAATAAAATTTTACCACCCCTGCAAGGTGTGAGATCCCTCCCAAAGCTGACAATGTGAATCTATGCAGGTCAAAGTAAGTTATTACTAAGAGAAGCAGACTAACGAAGTGGCTGTTAGGAAAAAATAATTTAGGGAAAAATAAGTTTAATATCAAGGATAACTGGTTAAGGCAAGGATTTCTAACTAAACATTCCAAAACCTAAGCTCCCCACCAACCCCCAAAGAGAAAAAGAAGATATCCATGTACAAATGCCCACATCCATCATATAATTCAATGGCCTAGGAGGTTAAAGTCATATTAAAGAAGTTGCCCTGTCATAATAGTACACACACAAATAAAATATTTAAAATATTTAAACCATTCCCCTAGGTTCCTGGACAGCAGCCCTACAAACGTCATCCACAGCTGCCAACTCGTCTAAAATTGAGGACCTTGAAGAGGAAGTCCTCAACCAAAGGGAAAGAGGATAGCTAGCTATTCGAGGACTTTAAATGATTGGGCACTGTAAGCGGGACTGTTGATCCAAGGAGCCGGGGAAGCCCTTACTAGCAACTGAAGAGACAACAAGGTTTGCCTTTGCTGGTATGGAATCACTGAGTGCACTAAGCAATGAGATCCTAGAGGTATCCATAGAGGTTACCAATGGGGTGACAGATGGAGCTAGCTGGTTAACTAAAGACAGGGCCATGGGGGAACCTACTAGGGACTGAGTGGTTGGGGAATAGCCAACAGAGTCCCTAGGTGGAGAAATGTCCTCCAAGGTCTCTGAGCTATCCCCCTTCTGGGCCAAATGCTTAAACTTGAGATTAATTGGAGGTCCAGAGGCTTTTGCAAACACTCTCCTTGTTGACTGAATCGAGTTAGGATTCGTCAGGGCAGCCAGGGTAGTTGGATGATTTAAGCCAGAAAAGGAGGCACTGACTAGGTGGGAATGGGGGAAAAGCGGGGCAACACTGGGTCTTTCATACACTTGGCTGATAAAAAAAACCCAGGAAGACAGAATGTTGTAACGGGCCCACAAGTTATTTACAATAGGTAAAATGTTAAAATAAACAACAATACGTTGAGTGGAGTCCACAAGGGGCAGTCAGACAAAACGGACGACCTGGTGAGCAAAGACCATATATCCCAGCAAGTCGGAGAGGTGCGAAAGGATTTTGCTCTTAGAGCCCCAAAAGGGAAAATGCCTCGGGGCTAAAGGAGTAATCCTAAAAGCCATGGCCATAGGCACCAGCTGGAGCTTGTCTCTGTTAAACAGAGGCGGAGGTCTGGAAATGGGAAGCTGTTGCCTGGGGGACACCAGGCAAGGCTGACCAGGATGCACTAAAGTCTGGCATGCAATAGAAATCTCTGTCTTGAGGGGGGCATGTTTATCCCCTGTTGTATCTGTATTACATTCCTTGAGTAGGTCCTCCAATCCTTGAAGGCGTGATTGAATTGCTGTCAACTGCAGCTCTACTCCATCGATCCGGGCTGTAAAGAGGCAAGTCAAATCCCCTACCAACACAGTTAATTTCTCCAGCAACACATGTAGGGATGTAGACTCCCCGGGTACAGATGAAAAAGCCCCTAACCCTTGATTCCCACTGCTGCTTAATAGGGGTGACTGGGGAGCAATAGAGCCAGTCTGCAAATCCCCAATGTTCTCGCAGCCTGTAGAGTCAAACACCAGAGATATAATCCCCTCCTCAGCCGGAAAACTTGTCCTCTGGCCATTGGGGAGGAAGTCATGCAATTTAAGCTGTTGTCCCCTGGCCCTAGTGACCATGCCGTTTCCCTTTTTTAGTCATGGTCTAGGAAAACAGGGCATCCAATCCTGCAAAGCCCTAAACAACACACTGCATACTTCCAATAGCAGTGGCAAGGGGGGAGGCGGCCTTCGCCCGACTCTCGCCTAAGGCCACGCGCACAAGGGCACGCCCTTGTGCATGCGGCCATTAGGAGCGCTGCTCCGACGCGAGCCTCTGGCGCTACCGTGCACCGCAGCGGCTTTTACCGGGACCCAGAAGTGTGGCCCCGCCTCCTCACACACCTGCACATAGTCTCTTCCCAATGAGTCCCCGGACACAGCGGTGTGCTCCCTCTGTCCTCAGGCTGGGTGTTGGGCTCCGGGTTCCACAGGTGACCTCCCTCTGGCGATCTGGGCAATCTGGGGGTGGAGGGCAAAGGGGGCAGAGCAGGCAAGCTGGACTCCCCTAGTCGAGAGTCAAGATCCCTTCTGTTGGAAGTTAAGCAAAGATTGTTTGATATCTCTACCCAGGAGATATCGGCCAAAGTTTATGCTGCCAAAGTTGCTCCATGGTATTTAGTGTTCAAAACTCAGATTCTTCTTGAACCTTATCTAGTTAATTTTAGTGATTACCACATTTGTAGGTCAATGACTGGCTCATTTTGAACTTTCTAAGTCTGCAGTTACTTTGGGTAAAACCAAGGGAATTAATTATAATGACAGATTGTGTACTTGTTATCTAACTGAGGTGGAATCTCTCTCACATGTTTTATTTATATGCCGTTATTATGAGGAGTTGCACCTAACTTGGCTCATCCCTCTGTTGCAAACTGGGGCTCCTCTTACTGAGCGAGAAAAGATTATCAAATTATTTACAACTAGGCAGTTGTTTTCTTTTTCTTGCTGGCTGCTAGGAAGAGGAATTTGTTTGAATGTTGATTAATTGTAATGCTTTTCTGCTTTTGTTTTTAAGTTTAGCTGTTTAAATTTAAATTTGATGTACATGGTATCTACTGAAATGGCGAATACTGTAATAAACAAATGTATGTAAGACACAATTCAATTACTTATTCATCTGAATGAATTGTGAAGCCAAACTTTATGTTGAAATAAACTTTAATCCACTAATTAAATACATTGTTCTTAATGTCTTTAGTCTCTAATTTCTCCCCTAGATTTCCAGAACTGTCCCTAATTTATACAGAATTCTTTCATTGAAATACCTTAAAACAATTTGGAATTTTCATTATGAAATATGTTAATACTACTCCAGTTGACAACCTTTAAAACCCTTATTTAGCTTAAAAAAATAAAACTATTTCAGCATTTGAGATATGATAGAAACAGTAAAACACCTTTTCCATGGGGTGGCAATGTTTCTATATTATCAATGTTATCATTGGTGAAATCATGTCTTCAACTCCTTTAATGTTATGAGAAACTGTTTTGACCCAAACTTACAAAAAAGACCTTGGGTCCCAGAAACAAACATGTTATCAGCGTCTCTTCTAATTTCTTCATGCCAATTATTCTAAAAGTACAGAACAGACTAAAAAGCAAACTGCTTTTTAGGCCAAATTGGTTCTTGTCTCCCCAATAAAACAGACCCTATCTTAAGGACTGCTATTGCTTAAAACACAGTTTCCACTAAACAGTCATCACATTATTGATGATATTCTGATACCCCCACCTAATATCAATGGAAACCCATTATAGTTGAAAGGTAGACAGTTCAAAGTCACATCATTAACAAAATTTAACTTTAACAGAAGTTCACCATGTGAATAAAGACAAGTATATTAATAAAAGACAATTTCAATGAGTGGGGAACAGATCTCAAAAGGCTATGCTGAAAAGAGAGGAAGAAACCAATGTAAGACAAAGAAGAAAGTAAATTCGCCCATCCCTCATTCCCCACCCACCCGGTCTCTCTTTGGGTATGGGCAGTGATGTCTGCTATTGCTTCATTTGTCCTCAGTCAGACATGTTGCCATGTCATGCTATAGAGCGTGGTTTAGCATCTGATCAGTGTAGCAGCTGCTCATGTGACTGGTGATCGTGTTTGATGGGTGTTGGGTGGGGGCTGGGTTCATGGATACCTTGACCTCCCGTGATCTTGACCTGCCATGGCTCTAACCCATTAGCTCCCACTCCCCTCCCAGAGAACCCAGGAGTTGTGGCTCCCACCCCACCCTGCTCTAACCCACTAGCCCTCACTCCACTGTGACATAATCCAAGGGTCCTGGATCCCAGCCCCCCACTCTAATCCACTAGCCTCCCCTCCCAGAGAATCTGTGAGTCATGGCTCCCAGTCCCCCTGATGTATGAAACAAGTAGGTAGGAGACTATCTGGCATCAGACTCGCTCTGAATCTGACTGACTTCTCGATATGACCCATTTGCAGTCCTATGTTGAGGCTGTGAGGACAGCAAAGAAGGAATTCTTTGCTGCCCTCATAGCGTCTGCAAAGTCACGTCCAGCGGAGCTGTTCCGGGTGGTGCAGGGGCTGGTCAGTCCAGCCTCCCTCCGCCTGGATGGGGACTTGTCCCAGGCCCGCTGTGAGGAGTTTGCCACCTACTTTGCAGACAAGATCGCTCAGATTCAGAGTAACTTTGACACCGGATTAGAGGCAGGAAGTGAGGAGCATGAGGTTATGGAGGCACCGTCTGGTCGATCTTTCTGGGAGGAGTTTCAGGAAGTGACGCCAGTTGATGCAGTGGATGTCCTGGGGTCTGTTAGGGCCACCAGTTGTGAATTAGATCCGTGCCCATCTTGGTTGGTGAAAGCCTCCAGGGAGATATTGGGGACGGTGCTGGAGAGGGTGGTTAACGCGTCCCTTCAACAGGGGAGGTTATCATCCAGCCTCAAAGAGGCTGTGGTGCGCCCCCTGCTGAAGAAGCCATCTTTGAATGTGAACGCACTTGCCAGCTACCGTCCTGTCTCTAATCTTCCCTTTTTAGGGAAAGTTATTGAACGGGCAGTGGCTTGGCAGCTCCAGGTGCATCTGGACAGTATCGGTTTCCTTGACCCTTTTCAATCTGGGTTCTGCTCTGGATATGGTACTGAGACGGCATTGATGGCCTTGGTGGATAATCTCCACCGGGAGATGGATGCAGGATGTTTGACCTTTTTGATCCTGCTAGATCTCTCGGCTGCTTTTGATACCGTGGACCATGGGCTGCTGTTGAGATGGCTGTGAGACCTGGGGGGTCTCGGTGGGATGGTCCTTGGATGGTTCTGCTCATTCCTCTCGGGTAGAAGCCAGCAAGTGAGGCTGGGGGTTGAAACATCTAGCCCCCGGGCCTTGACCTGCGGCATTCCGCAGGGTTCTATTCTGTCTCCACTACTATTAAATGTGTATATTCAGCCCCTGGGGGAGATCGTGAGAGGGTTCGTGGTGCAATGTCATCAATATGCTGATGATACTCAGCTGTACCTCTCATTTTCAACTGACTCAGGTCCTGCTGTCTCGTTACTTTCCCAATGTTTGGAGGCCGTGGCAGATTGGATGCGGCAGAGCAGACTGAAGCTCAATCCCGATAAGATGGAGGTGATGGTGGTGGGAAGAGCGAGGGAGGTTGCTCATCAGGTTCAGAGTCTGGGGGTGGTTTTGGATTCGGGCCTCCGTCTGGATCGGCAGGTGGAGGCGGTGGCTAAAGCTGCCTTTCGTCAGCTGTATCTGGTATGAAGGCTTCGGCCATACATCTCCAGGCCTGACCTGGCCACTCTCATTCACGCGTTCATCACCTCGAGGCTAGACTACTGCAATGTGCTCTATGTGGGGCTTCCTTTGTTTCTGGTTCGGAGGCTGCAGTTAGTGCAGAATGCGGCGGCCCGTTTCCTTACGGGGACGGGGCGGCGTGAGCACATAACACCGGTGCTCCGTGCTCTGCACTGGTTGCCTATAACGTACCGAGCCAGATTCAAGGTGTTAGTATTGATCTATAAAGCCCTGCATGGTCTGGGCCCCTCATATCTCGGGGACCGCTTCGCCCTCCATGCCTCAGAGCGATGTCTTCGGTCCACCGGGGGCGCCTTTCTGGAGGTCCCCCATGTAAAACGGGGGGCCACAATGGAGAGGGCATTCTCAGTGACTGGGCCGTGTTTATGGAACTCCCGCCCAGAGGAGGCTCACCTGGCCCCAAGCCTGTTGGCCTTTTGACGAGTTTGTAAGACCTGGCTCTTTGCCCAGGCCTTCAGAGGGGAGGGGGAGATAGGGGGGAGGGTTTGGGGTTTTAGTCATATTTTATAAATTGTTGTGGGGTTGGTGTTATTTTGTATTGTTGTTGATTTTAGTATTATTGTGTTTTTATGATATTGTAAGCCGCTCCGAGATGCCATAGGCATGAGGGGGCGGCCAATAAATTTAACGAAATAAATAAATGAATAAATGTAACCCACTAGCCCCCCACTTCCCTCTCAAGAAAACCCGGGAGTTCTGGCTCCCATTCCCCAATGCTGTAACACACTAGCCCCACTCCCCTCAGAGAATCCAGGAGTCCTGGTTCCCAGCTCCTGCCCCCCCCCCATGCTGATCCACTAGCCCTCCCCTCTCTTCCCACAAAATCCAGGAGTCCTGGATCCCAGCCCCTCTGCTCTGACCCACTAACCCTCACTCCCCTCTGAGAACCCAGGAGTCCAGGCTTGGACGCTGTTTGCTCGCAGGAATAGGGAGCTGTTTGCAACTCCACCTCAGCTGGCCAACACTAGGTTGGATGAAGCCTACCCTGAGAGCACCAGCACATCCATGAGACTCCCTCCACACACCACAACCTTATTCCTCCATCTGGAAAGAAGGTGTTACTGCTCCAGCTGCCACTGCTCTCAGGATGGGCAGCATCCAAGCTAGTGTCACCCAGCTGAGATGAAGTTGCAATCAGAGCTCCCTATTCCTGCATACAAACAGCTGGTATCATGCTGCTGAGGTGGAGCTGTGGACAGGCTCCCCTTTCTTGGATATAGAGCATCCAAACTTGGGAGCTGCTGAACTTTAACAGGCTCCTAATCAATCAGCCCTGCTCTACCCTGTGGCAAGGTGTATCACAGAGCATGGCCGATAGATTATTAACCCTTCAGACTTCAGCAGTTCCCAGGGTTGGATGATTTGTACTAAAGAACAAGGAGTCCCATTCGCAGCTCCACCTTACTGCACATGCATGTCTGACATAACTTCCCAAACTCCCTCCCTCCATTGGATAACATGGGAACCACAAAATGTCCTAATCAAAACTACACGATGAATTCTCAAAATTTAAACTCAGGCAATCACTAGAATGCACACTTTAATTTTCTGACACTTCTACACCTCCAGATGAATAACTTTAAACATACTTTTCTCTGTGAACAGGAGATGGCTGCAAAAACCAGAAAAAAATAAACTTCTGTTCCCAATTTTAAACTTTTTTAACTAGCCATTTCTCAACCAATCCTTCTGAAATTTGGACACCTTCTACCCTCACCCAAGCAATCCTCCCTAAAAACTTTCACAGTGATAGGATTAAATCGTCTTCATTTTATGAGTAGAACTTTTGTGATTTTAACAGAGTGCAAGCTGTCTTAATTTAGGCTGAAAATTAGAAGGTTTTTAATAGAGGTAAAGAACATGGCAATTCTGTCATAACAACACATATTACATCACTTCACACACTCTAAAATTAAATAAATTAATTACTTATTATTCACATGCCTTAATGAGTTAATCTATACATAGTACATATCACACTAATATTAACTTTTAAATTTCAGATACAGAGTAAAAAACATTAATACCTTGATTAACTCGTTAAGGCATGTTATATTTGTTCCGTTTGGTACCATTGACAATGAGGAGCTCAACTCTGGCTAGGAAACTGTGATGGACTTTGGCTAAGAACTGAAGTTAATGGTAAGCTATTAATATAGGATTCATTAAAATGAGCTCAAATTTGCATTGTCTTTGACCTTTTGTTTTCAGTAGCAGCCATCTGCAACTCTGAATCAGTTTTCCTCCTTTATTTTAACTTGAACTGAACAGGTTATAGATTTATCAAAATATAAATCCATAGATTTATATAGCGACATTATGATATTTTCTTTTTTATTCTCTATCCCTTTCTGAATAACTCCTAATGTTCTGTTTGCCTCTTTGACTGCTGAGGTTTTTAATGAATTGTCTACAATGGGTGAAAACATAACACTAACTCCGCTTTAACATTTCTTATGCGTGTTGCAGGGCTGTATTGGTGGCCTATGCAGCCCAAGCTACATGTATAAGAAATGTTAAAACGGTGTTAAAATGGAGTTAGTGTTATGTTTGTTTTCACCCAATGATTCCAACATTCCTTTTCCTGAGTGGTAACCCCTAACTCAGAACCCAGCATTGTGTATGTATAGTTAGGATTATTTTCCCACTTTGCACTTGTCAACATTTAATTTCATCTTCCATTTAGTTTCCCTGTCATCTAGTCTTGCAAGATCCTCCTGTAATTCTTCACAGTCCAACATAGTCTTAACTATCTTGAATGAATTTGTGTCATCCACAAATTTAAACACCTCAGTCGTTAATATACTACTCATTAATGATCTGGAAAAGGAAGTAAATAACACCGGACCCAGTACAGTCCACTCTGGCACTCCACTATTTACTTCTCTCTCCATTGAGAAAACTGACCATTTAGCCCTACACTTTGTTTCCTATCCTTTAACCAGTTACTGATCTACGACAGGATACTGCCTCCTATTCTATGCCTTAGTTCTTCAAAAGTCTCTTGTGAGGGACCTTATAAAACGCTTTTTGAAAACCCAGATACACTATATCAACGGTTCACTCTTATCCACCTGCTCGTTCACACCCTCAAAAAATTCCAATCATGACTTTCCTTTGCTAAAACAATATTGGCTCTTCTCCATTATGTTTATCAATATGCTTATATTAATTCTGTTTTTACAACCATCATCCCCAATTTGCTCAGCACTGACATCAGGCTCGCTGGTCTGTAGTTTCCAAGGTTGTCTCTGAAGCCTTTTAAAAATCTTGGCATTGCATTTGCTACCCTCCAATTCTCAGGTACATCAAAGATGGGTGAACTAGAGTGTTTGGCATTAAATATTGATCAAATGCATTCAGGAAGGGAGTTCCAGGCATGGGGAGCAGCATGGAACCTTATTGATACAACAGGCATCTCAGAAATCTGATGGAATGAGGACCGTCGGTTGGACACTAAAACCAGTGTACAAAATATATAGGAATGACAGAGTCAGCTGTGTGTACCGGTCAGCGTGGGGCACTATATGTCAAAGATATCACAAAGTCAAATAAGAATATTAAAAGGAACAAACTATCCACTAGAATCTCTATGAATAAATATTCTATGCTGCCTAGCCAGAAAGAATATAGCAGTCCACTATTATTATTATTATTATTAGCAAGCATTTATCTATCAATCAATCAATCAATCAAATACTTTATTGTACTAGCCCATTGGCTTTGACAAAAGAAGAAAAACATATATATAACAACATCACAAAAATATAAAAGGAAAAATATAAAATTTAAAATAAGATTAAATCCTATACATTCTGCATTATGTTTAGATAGCCAAACTATAGCCAAGACAAAGCTATACCTTGTAGCCACAAAAGGAGAGGCAAAAAACACATGTTGTATAAGAACTCTCATCATGAGCAATGCTCTCATCTCTGATCAATCGTGCTCTCTCTTTTCCGATCACATCTCCATAAAGAGTCACTTCCCTGGTAACCTTCTCATTTCTATCAGTCAGAAGGTATATCATTAGCCTGAATTCTGATGCCTCCCTAGGCCATCTTATATTCCTACGTAGCCTTTCCCTATATTTCCCATACTGAGGGCAGAAGAATAAAACATGTGGCAGTTCTTCAATTGCCAGAGCACAACAGGGACAAATTCTGTCATTATATGGAATTCCCTTATATCTACCTTCTATGATAGCTGAAGGTAAGATTTGGAGATGCATGGCAGTAAAAATATTTTTGAGGTTATATGAGATTTCATAGTCTAAATATAGACCACCTCCTAACTTAGGCAGCAGGAATTTGTACAGAGGGGATATCTTTGAGGCACTAGCCCGTGCCCTAAGCGCCTGAATATCAATATCCTTTATCCTTTAAGGATTCTGCATGCTTCTTTTGTAGGAAGATCTGACAGAAAGGTGAAAGGGAGGCCCAGTCTGCAAAGAGCTTGGTTTGCAGGCTTCCACCACAAATTGTCACTCCCCAGTCTTCCCTTTTCCAGTAAACAAAGCTTAACAAATGAGTTGTCTGCCTGGTCTTTCATCTTCAGTAAAGCCGTTAACCAGGTTTCTATTATTGCAACCTCAAGGAATTCTGTTCCTGTTTCTAGTCTAAGGATGGCCGTTGAAACACATCCGCAACAAGTTCCGTAAAAACAAATTTTGTACAGAATCTAGTGACTTCCAACCTGCAGTTTCATGACCCCAGAGCTGTGCCCCATATCTTATTATGGACACTATTTTAAGCTTTAAATTTTCCAAAGCTGCTCTTATCTGGTACCCACCTTTGGTTCTAAAAAACTTAGATAATGCTTTACCTTCAGCTTTGACCCCCTGCTTAAGTGATTGGAAATGTGATGTCTACTTTCCATTATAAGCAAATATAATGCCCAGGTACTTAAATTGTTTAACTTGTTCAATTCTTTCTCTGTTCAAATACCATTTTTAGGGTCGGTATTTTGGCTCAAAGACCATGATCTTGGTCTTTTGAATATTGACTTTTGATCCTAACTTTTTACACTCCTCCCCAAAATCTTCCAATATTCTGTGCAGACCCAGGGCCGAAACTGATAATAAAATGGTATCGTCCACATACATGAGAATTGAGCATCTGGAGAATCCCAGCTTCGGTGCCATATATTTATCTATATCTCTAAGGTTTAGGATGAGGTCATTTACATACAGATTAAATAACCCAGGAGCTAACAGACACCCTTGCCTAACTCCTCTAAACATAGGGATACGCTCCATAAGCAGTCCTTTATTATTTATCCGGACCTGTATAGTGGTGTTTGTATATAAGTTCTGTATTAAAGCCAACAGCCTCCTGTCTATTGACAACTGTGACGCCCTATGCTGGCGCATAGTTGCCCAAATGGCCAGGGACTGACCATTGCCTATAGGCAACACACACCCCCGTATCCCGGTACCCCATTCACCATTACAGTGTGATGTGTAGCCATGCTCCTGCCTCTGTCCTTCTTGAACGGTGAAGTGGGGAGTTGGGGACACCCGTACCCTGGTATATAGATCCATGTGGTTCCACCTTGGATCTGTGATCTCCCATGCCATGGTAGGGCTGCCCGTTGGTGCACCCAACCAACCTGTTCTATGGGCACCCCGTAGTAACTATTGTGTGCCATGCCCAGTAGTGGGACCCTATTGGCCATTTTGGTGTGTGCATGCTCGCTCACACCTTTCCAACCACGCGGTGACTGTGTGGTATGGCACCCTGTTGTGCGCCCTGACCTCTCCTTGAGGCAATGGCTGGGTGTCCTGCTCAGAGTGGTGATAGCCCTTGGTCCCCCCTCGCCATGACCACCACCTGTTGGTATTTATTTTATTTATTTCTGTGCATTTATTGGCCGCCTCCTCATGCCCACGGCATCCCAGGGCGGCTCACAACACATAAAACAACACTAAAACTCATAAAAACATCACAAGATAAAAATAATTAAAAAGAGTGATCCCCCTCAACTTTTACTATAAACCCCTCCCCCCCAAAATATCCTCCCCTCCCCTCCGAAGGCCTGGGTGAACAGCCAGGTCTTACAGGCGCGACAAAATGCCATCAGACCCGGGGCCAGGCGAGCTTCCTCCAGGAGGGAGTTCCAAAGTCGCGGCCTGGCCACTGAGAATGCCCTCTCCATTGTGACCCCCCGTTTAACATGGGGCACCTCCAAGAAGGTGCCCCCGGCAGACCGCAGGGATCATCCTGAGGCACGAAAGGCAAGGCAGTCCCCAAGGTATGAGGGGCCCAAACCGTGTAGGGCTTTATAGATCAACACCAGCACCTTGAATCTGGCTTGGTGCGCTATAGGCAGCCAGTGCAGAGTTCGGCACACAGGTGTTATATGCTCCCACTGCCTCGTCCCTGTGAGGAGACGGGCCGCCACATTCTGCACCAGATGCAGCCTCTGAACCAGAACCAAGGGAAGCCCCATGTAGAGCACACTGCAGTAGTCCAGCCTCGAGGTGATGAAGGCATGAAAAAGAGTGGCCAGGTTGGGCCCCAAAATGTATGGGCACAGCCTCCGTACTAGATACAGCTGGCAGAAGGAGGCTTTAGCCACCACCTCCACCTGCCAATCCAGACAGAGGCCCGAATCCAAAACCACCCCCAGACTCTGAACCTGTTGGGCTACAGTAGGGCAGACCCCCCCCACCAGAGGAGCCAGCACTTCCCTCGCCCTACCCACCACCATCACATCCGTCTTATCAGGATTGAGCTTCAGTCTGCTCTGCCACATCCATAGTAAGTAAGTAAAGATTTATTACTTAGCCATAGGCCATTGTAATTATTTCACATCACATCAGGTCCATAAACAAACAGCACAATAGTAATTACAAAAATATGCAAGGATAAAATTCCATAAATCAAACTTTTAACTACAATGATTCAATACAATATAATACAATACAATAATATGTAATAAAACAATCTTATCTCAAGGTTTGTCTTCCATATTACTGCAATCTGCACAAGGCTAGGCAAAGGTTGACTAAACCAACAAATCTAATAGCTCTGCTGCATCCAATCTGCCAAGGCCTCCAAACATTGGGAAAGCAACGAGACAGCAGGGCCTGGGTTGATTAAAAAAGAGAGGTACAGCTGAGTATCATTAGCATACTGGTGACACCGCACCCTGAACCCTCTCACGATCTCCCCCAGCAGCTGCATATGCACATTAAACAAAATCAGAGACAGGATCGAACCCTGCGGAACGCCACAGGTCAAGGCCCGGGGGCTCGATGTTTCAGATCCCAGCACCACCCACTGGCTTCTCCCCGAGAGGAATAAGCGGAACCACCCAAGGACAGTTCCGTCCAGAGCCCCCCAGGTCTTGCAGCCATCTCAGCAGCAGTCCATGATCCACGTTATCAAAAGTGACCGAGAGATCTAGCAGGATCAAGAATGTAGAATATCCTGCATTCATCTCCCGGTGGAGATCGTCCAACAAAGCCACCATCGCCCTCTCGGTACCATAGCCGGGGCAGAACCCAGACTGAAAAGGGTCAAGGAAACCGATACTGTCCAGATGTGCCTGGAGCTGCAGAGTCAGTACCCGTTCAATAACCTTCCCTAAAAAGGGAAGATTAGAGACAGGGCGGTAACTGGCAAATGTTACATCCAGTGAAAACTTCTTTAGCAGGGGGCGCACCACAGCCTCCTTGAGACTGGGTGACAACCTCCCCTGCCGAAGGGACGCGTTAACCACCCTCACCAGAACCGACCCCAATGTCTCCCTGGAGGCTTTCACCAGCCAGGATGGGCACGGATCTAGTTCACAACTTGTGGCTCGAACAGACCCCAGGACATCCACAGCATTGGCCGGCATCACTTCCTGAAACTCCTCCCAGAAAGATGGACCAGATGGTGCCTCCATAACCTCATGCTCCTCACCTACTGCATCCAACCCGGTGTCGAAGTTACTCTGGATCTGAGCTATCTTGTCTGCAAAGTAGATGGCAAACTCCTCACAGCAGGCCTGGGACAAATCCCCATCCAGGTGGAGGGAGGCCGGACTGACCAGACCCCGCACCACCTGGAACAGCTCTGCTGGACGCGACCTTGCAGACGCTATGAGGGCAGCAAAGAACTCCTTCTTTGCTGTCCTCACAGCCTCAACGTATGACCGCAAATGGGTCCTATGGAGAGATCAGTCAGAGTCAGAGTGAGTCCGATGCCAGCATCGCTCTAGCCTCCTGCCTACCTGCTTCATACACCGCAGCCCCTTGGTAAACCAGGGGACCCTGTGGTGACGAGACAGAGGCAGGGGACGTCTCGGAGCCACCCTGTCGATGGCCTCCACCAGCAAGGTGTTCCAATGCTGTACCAGCACATCGACAGAGTGGTCATCAGGGTCCAGGGTTAACTCCCTCAGAGTCTCCTGGAACCGCTGTGGTTCCATCAGCCTCCGAGGGCAGACCAACCTAACTGGTCCATTCCCCTTCTGGAGGGGGTGAGCTGGTAGGGATGGTGTGGTGTTGGTGTACTGTCCCACACTGACCCTGTCACCTTACCCATCTCCATCCAGTTCCGGGTCACAGAGGGTGCTGGAGGGGAACCGGGATTGGGGCGGGCTGGCCAGGGGGCCCCCCTTAGTGTTCTTGCAGGGCCATGGTGGGGGTGTGATGTATGTGGCCCAGCTTGGGGTAGAGATGTTGCTGGGGAAACCAGGACTGGCAGAGCAGCTGGGGAGGGGGAACGTGCACCTGTGGGAGGGCGCCATGGTGTTTATGTGCTGCCTACCCTCCTACCTGGTGGGCCCATGTCATGCTGGGGGACGTGCCGCAAGGCCTCTATGGCGTCCTCTATCAAGCTGAAAGCCCTTGCGGCGGTTCCCTCCAGTGTTACATGGGTCCTTGCCCTCTCCTGCCTGTCAAGGTGCTGCTCGTGGAGGAGGGCGCAGCTTGGTGCCTGTACCACAGGTTCTCTGTGTGGGACCGAGTGTGCATAGCTGACATTTGCTCCCAGTCCCTTCCCCCCTAACCTAGCTGTACTTCCCTGTTTAGGGCCTGCTCCCAGCTTTGTGCCTCTGCCAGCTGTCTGGTCTCCACCAACAGTTCCCTCCCTAGGTTCTCCCTCCTCCACTGGTTGCGGGCCGACATCTCCTGGTTCCTCTCCATACTCCTGGCAGCGGCACCCCTGGCTGGACCAGGCAGTTACTCTGTGAATGGGAAGGGTACCTGTGTTTAGCTTGGGGATGGGGCCCACCCCTCCGTGACCATGTTCCCCCCATCTCTTGTGCTGTCCCCACCCTTTGTCCTTTGGTGTTCCCAGCCCCCCTCCTCGCTGTCCCCTCAGCCACAACCCTCACTGGCTCTTGGATCGGGTTGGATTGTCCACCTAGCATCNCTTGGATCGGGTTGGAGTGTCCACCTAGCATCACCCCGCCACTGTACCCATATCTTTGTGTACCTACCATCAGTCTCCTGGTCGCTGGGCCCCAGGATGGCCTAGGGTTCCTCCACCACCTCCTCCTCCTCATACACCTCCAGGTCCCCTTGAGCTGAATGAGTGGAAACAATCTATCAGTTTGGCTGTGCTTCCCAGCTGGGGCTCTGGCTGTTGTTGGCCGGGCCCCTCCCCCCCGCCCTGTGGTGTTCCTCTTACATTGACCATATTCCTCCGCCTCCTGTGGGGAGCCCCTGGTGTCAGCCATCCATCTTGGTGGCTTGGGGCCTGCCCAGTGGCTGTGGAGCAGGTGGTCTCCTGTTGGAGGGAGTGCATGGTGGTGAGGTGTTGACCTGTTGCACCCCTGCGGCTTCTGTGGGGTGTTCCATAGCCCTCTTCCCCCTGGGGGGCTCCCGCTGTTTTACCTGACTGCCACGGAGGCCCTCCTTGGCTGTCTCCCCGGTGGTACTGTGTGCCTGGGTCTGGGTGCTCTCCTATGGCAGAGGGAAGGTGTAGTTGTCAGCTGCCCACCCGAGGTGTCCCCAGTACATGCTCGGGGCTTGTTGGCTCCCTCCCACCTGGGTGGGTGCCCTCGCTCTTACCTTGCTCTTCAGATTGCTCTCCTCCATGGGACCCATGGCTGTGGTTTGGGGCAGGGGTGCAGGTGGTGCCGGGGCTGTGGGTGGTGTCGGGGCTGCGTTGTGCCCTCTGCTCTGTGTCAGGAAGGGTGTGGCGTCCAGGAAGGGTGTGGCTTCAGTGGCCATCCTGCCCGGCCTCCACACCCCAACCCTGGGTGTCCCAGGGTCCCCCTGCTTACCTGCTCCTTCCTGTGTGTGTTGTGGCGCCGGCTCCCTTGGTTTTGTCTTGGGCCATTGACATGGATGCTCTCCCACCCACCTGATGGGTGTTTATGTGTGGATGGCATCCGTGTAAAAATGGCCTATATCCCCACTCTGGACCTTCATTTCTCCTTCTCCTCCTCCACCACCACCATCACCTGCCCCAGTGGCCCCGACTCCCAGAAATGCCTTTTCTCTTCCAGGCTGCTCCCCATGCCTGGAACTCCCTTCCTGAACACATTTGATCTGCTCCCTTCCTCCAACCTTTAAATTCCTCCTAAAAACAGACTTCTTACATCAGGCCTTTCCCTAGCTACTCACCCCACCCCACCCCACCCCACCCCGCCAACTGCTCAGTAATACGGTCCTTTCACTCAGCATCCGCTTCTACGCACGTGCACTTGTGACTTCTCAACTTGAAGGTATTCCCGTCTCTCCTAGATTGTAATTACCTCAGAGTAAGGATCTGTTTTTAATTATGATTCTACAGTGCTATAATAAAATATCACTTTCTCCAGAAACAGGAAATGCATAGGACTCACAGCCATCAAACTGTAGAACAAGACATTTCCCTCCACTTTCACTGGCAGTAGGGTAAAAGAAGGCTATGGGGTGTATGAAGATATTGAAGGGATGAGGGAGGTTTGGGGGTTTTCAGAGGGGATGGCAGAAACTGAGGAATGCTGAGGCAGGTATGGTGGGAGCCTCAGGGGGTGAAGGAAGCTGGTGGGTAGGGAAGACTGTGGGATGGTTAACAGTATAGAGGAGGGTATAATGCTTTGATATGTCATTTGTATTTTGTTTTTAATATGTTGTGAGCTGCCCTGAGCCTTTGGGAATAGGGCAGTATATAAATCTATAACAATAATGAATATACTAATGACCATAGTGCAATTAAGTTAAATATCTGTAGGAAGAAAAATGCAAAAAAATACACCATATTGAACTTCAAAAAGATTAACCATGCAAAAACAAGGACATTAATTAAAAATTAAAAAAAACCATCATGAAGCTCAAATGCTTGCAGGAAGTATGAAGACTTTTTAAAAACACTATAATAGAGGTTCAGAATAAATGCATACAAATAAAAAATAAATAAATAGAAAAAAGATAGCAATAAGTCCAACCAAATGGCAGGATGGTTTAAAAGCACAACAAATTAGCCTATTAGCAACAAAAAGACCTAATTTTAAAAAGGGAAATTAAGTCCAAATAAGCAAAATTGGAAAAAGCATAAACTCTGCCAAGCAAAATGTAAATCTACAATAAAACAGGTCAAGTAGTAGTATGAGTGGCAACTTGCTCAATAAGTGAAATCTAATTTATTTATTTTTAAAAGTACATCAGAAGCAGGAGAGTCAGTTGAGCTATAGAACAATGAGGCCATTTAGTGAATCTAAATAAAATATCTGACTCAGTCTTCACTTCAGAGTCTTCAAATCAGAGCTATCCTTTTTAGATACTACCCCTGGTGATGGTACGAAGACTGCAGCTGGTGCAGAATGCGGCAGCCCGTCCAGTCCTGGTGGGACTGGGCCGCTGTGAACATATTACACTGGTTCTTCGATCTCTGCATTTCAAGATTCAAGGTGTTGGTGCTGACCTATAAGGCCCTAAACGGCCTCGGCTCGACCTATCTGCAGGACCGCCTCACCCCCCGGTCCTGGATCGACCCCTGCAGTCATCAGGGGGTTCTCTCCTTGAGGCCCCGAGTCTGCCGGGGGGCCACGATGGGGAGGGCTTCTTGGTGGCCGCCCTGCAGCTGTGGAACTCCCTGCCAGTGGAGGCCCATTTGGCCCCAGATCTCCCCTCGTTTCGACGCCATTGCAAGCCATGCTTTTGGGGGGGGGGGAATGGAAGGAATGGGTTAGGGTGGTGGGTGGGAGGGGATATTTTTATGCCTCCCATTTGGTCTTATTTTTAAATTGTTTTATTGTTACAATTTTGAGATGTTGTTCGCCACCCAGAGCTGCCTGTGGCAGGATGGGCGGGTTATAAATGTTTTAAATAAAAATGAAATATTAAAAAATAAATCTGAAGAATTCACGAATTGATGTGGCACTAGAAGAGGTTTTAGAGCAGTTTTATAAATTAAACTAATAATTCCTCAGGACCAGATGGTAATCACCCAAGCATCCTGAAGGAACTCAAATATGAAATTACAGAACTACTAAGAGTTCCTAAAGTAACCTATACCTAAAATTAGCCTCTATGTCTCCTGGATGGGAGCTAGAATATGACATTTTTTAAAAAAGAGCTTCAGACGTGTCCTTGGAAGGTATAGGCTGGTGATCCTGACATCAGCACTATGCAAACTGGTAGATGCCCATTGTAAAGAATATAATTATTAGGTAAGTTGCCAACCATTATATGATAAGGAAGTCAGCATAGTTCTTGTCAACGGAAGTCATGCCTCACCAACCTATTAAAATTCTTTGAGGATGTCAAGCATGTGAATAAGGTCCCTCACCAAATACTCTTAAAAGAAGGGTTCACTCCACCACCATTGAGGGTAATGGCTCAGCGTCATGAGATAAGGGGAGGCAGGCCTTTCATGGATCAGTATTAATTGGTTATAGTAGGAAACAAAATTTAGGAATAAATGGAGACAAGAGGTACCCCTGGGGTTTGTATGGAACTAGTGCTATTCAACATATTCATTAATGATCTTGAAAAGGGATGAAGAGTGGGGTGGCAAAATTTCCAGAAAATACAAAATTATTCAAGGTAAAGTTCAAAAATAAGGGATTCACATATTTCATATGCTTGCTGACATCCCCAAAGAATTTCAATAGGTTAGTGAGGCATGACTTCCCTGTAACTAAGTTAAGCACATGCACCTGCATCTTCTTAAATTCATGAATGCATTTTTGTCTCTCCTGATGTTCACCTCTCCCTTGTCTTCCCCTTCCTTGTCTCTCAAATCAGATACTTAATTGTAAGCCCTTTGGGGTAGGGACCTGTCTGTAACTACTGACTGTGAAGTGTCAGATACATTGCTTGCACTATATAAATAATAATATAATTGATGAAGAGCCCTAGGCAATAATAAAATGGCAGAGGGCAACTCAATATTGATATGTGCAGAGAGGAAAAAATTATTATAAACTATACATATAAAATGTTGGGTTGTAAATTAAGTGCTAACCACACAGGAAAGATATCTTGACTAACTGAAAACATCAGCTCCGTGTGCAGCAGTGGTCAAAAAGCAAATAATGGTAGAGACTACTAGAAAAAGAATAGAATATAAAGCAGAAATTATCATAATGTCACCCTATATATCAATGGTGTGTCTATACCTGAAGTATTGAGTTCAGTTCTGGTTGTCTTATCTCTAAACAGACATAGTAGAACTGGGAAAGGTATACAGAAGGACAATAAACATGATCAAGGGTATTTCCAAATGAGGAAATGCTCAAAAAGTTAGGGCTCTTCAGTTTAGAACTTCTGACTACTGAGGCTGGGAGTAACCAACAGGAAACAAGTTTATATTTTTTGACTTCTTTATATACTTCCTCTGAAGTAACCAAAGCTGGCCACTGTCAGAGACAGGACATTGGGCTGGATGGACCATTGGTCTGGCCCAGCATGGCATGAGATGAGATGAGGTCTGAGAGCATTTGGGTGCCAAATCATCTGGGTACTGCCAATTGCTTTGCTACCACTCACAAATCGTGGCGTGGCGTGACTCCTGCTAATATTGGTGGCTGGTAGTGGTGATGGGGAGCTCTGCATACTTCCATCCCAGACAGCTTTCTGCCTTGGGCGCTTATGCTGCTTCAACAGGACTGCTGTGCACATGCAAGTCTTTGAAGGATCATGGTAAATAACTTTAATATAACTCATGCTTAACCTGTTAGGCTAATGCTAGTCAATTAACTCAAAAAAACCCAAACCCAATCCTATGGACAACCCCAGATGGAGGATACAGCCCTCTTCACCTGTGTCATGCTGGTGCTAGGGATTAGTGACCGGAGGAGTGCATTGTTATCCTGTTTATTTGGTGACAAAAGGAGGTTGTTATTAATTTTACCATAACTGCCTAGAAACCCTAGGCATAATCAGAAATGCATTCTGCCAGCATTATAAACACACACAGGGGCCTGGAACCTACAAAGATGTATGTAATCCTTGACTGGATAGCACAAGTGCCAGCACTGTGTGTAAACGTGAAACCCCATGAAATGAAGGATTCATACCCTTGCTAGCCACTAGCACGTGGCTCCTACTCAGAGTTTCCAGGTGTTTACATTACTGCTATGTGGGAGAGATGGAATTGGAATGGAATCAAAGGGATGATGCATGAGAAACTGAAATCAAACAGAGTGGACACATTCTGGGTAACGTTAAGCATACACACAGGTCTTTGCAAATATTGCCTGGTCTCCAAATGGCTCACAGCTTTAAGGCCCTGGTCCTGCAAATACCTACCCTAGTCTTTTTTTTTAATTTGGAACTATGTATGGCCTGTAGGGGAGGGGACCTACACTAGTTAGGCAGAAAAGGGATGAAAGGAAAACAAAGAGGATGGTGATTTGCCGATGGTCACTCAGGAGGTCAGTGGCATAGCTCCAGTCCAGTACTACCTTCCTCAAGCCACTAGGCTGCCTTCCCTTAGTCACCTTCCTTTGCCAGTTCCCACAGCACGTGGTACAAGGCTGAGCTGGCTTGAAGGCGCAGTTTATCTGGGAAGAAACGAACTCCCCTACATAAACACACGCCTGCCGGAGCAGGCTGTGCCCTAGCATTAGCCCAGGCTGCATCTCTCTCCAATATGGGGCCAGCACCTGCTATCCCCTTATAAATATCAGTTTGTATGCCACTGGCGGAGCTGTGTGACCGGGAAAAGGCTGGTGCTGCGGCGGCGCTGTGCTCTCTCCTCCCCCGCCCGCCCTCGCTGCTGGGGCTGCCGCCCCGGACGGACTGACGGACGCAGCAGGGGGAACGCTAGCTCGATGGGGATGGCAGCGGGCGCGGCGCGGGGCTGAACCCGGAGGGAGCCGGAGCGGCCCCGCCATGGCCAAGCAGTACGACGTGCTGTTTCGCCTGCTGCTGATCGGGGATTCGGGCGTGGGCAAGACCTGCCTCCTCTGCCGCTTCACCGACAACGAGTTCCACCCCTCGCACATCTCCACCATAGGTACTGGGCATGGGGCTGGGTATCGGGGAGGAGGGACCTGCCCGCCCGCTCGCTCCTTACCCCCCGCATAGCTCCACAGTCGGGGGAGGGGCATGGCGGCAGAAGCCTGGCTGTTCCACCGCTTCCACCCTCGGATGGGGGGGGAAGAGGGGGGTCGGAGAGAAGCGGGGTGAGGGAGCGGGTAGGTACACCTTGAAGGCCAGGGAAGCGCCCCAGCTAGCGGGGAGAGCGCGGGGCCTCAGAGCTAGTCTTTGTGCATCCTGCTGCGGTTCCGAGCATGTTGGCGGGCCGAGCGAAGTGAGAGTTCGGGCCGTTACCTGCCCCGAGCCAGGAGGGAGCGCGCATTACGCGTGGAGACGCCAGCCTCTCCATTGCGCCGCGCAAAGGCGCATGAGTTCTACCTGCATTGCCGCTTGGGGCTAGGACGCGGGGGGGAGACTGGGAAGTAGCTTCTCGCTGTGGCGAACGAGAATTGCTGTGGCTGGACGGTACAACAGCAGGGGGGAGGGATGCAGTTGGGCTGGTGGGTACCCTTCCTAAGCGCAGGAAGGACTCTCCAAGCGTCTCATCATCTTAATACAACCGTTACCTGTTAAACGCTGCATTTCCTGGCTTCGAGCTACCCTGCCCATTACTGCTGCCCATGGATGTAAAACTGAGTGTGGGAGGGGGAAAACTTAGTGCACTTGTTCCCCACCTCCTCCCCTAAGTTGCTAAAGAAGGGACAAGACCCTCCTTAATGCTGCGGGGACGGAAGGAACTCAGCTGTGGATCTCTTGTACCTTTGGAGAATGCCTGTTGTGATTGACAATGACTAGTAATAAATGAACTTTTTGGAAACGGTAGGACTTTGGTGAGTAAAGGAGTGGGGCTGTCCCTGGCTCCAGCCAACTCCCTTCTTGGAATGTTGCTTTACTAATGCTTCTGGTACAGTATTGTCCCCAGTCACATGTCAAGCTTGTCTTCCCCTTCCCATAATTATGCTCTATCAAAAAAGTTTTTCCTTTGTCTTATTTCTGAGGTGTGGCTTGTTCTTGTGCATTTCCTCTTAAACCATCAGGGACAGAAACATAAATATTGTATGACTCCAAGAGCTGTGTCTCTAAGAATGTCTCTCTGATTGCCACAGAGTTGACAATATACTGTTATCCCCACAGTCAGCTTCCTGTCCAGGTTGGGTCGCTGGGACCCAGATCTCAGGGATGAGTTCTTTTTGCTTTCTCCCTACATCAGGGATGGAGAAACCTCAGGCTCATGGGCCAAATGCAGTCTGCACCTAGCTTTTATCTGCCCCCTGATCCACTTCCTATGGCCAAGCACTAGAAGGCTGAGCTCAAGGTAAGGGAGCAGAGATGAGGACATAAAAGACAAGGATCGGGAACAGATCCATGGTACAGACCCATAATGTAGACCCTCTTCTTGAGCATGCTCCTTCAGCATCCTGCCTCTAACTTCTATGTGGCCCTCAGAGTTTGAGTATCCCCTGGGAGGGATAAGGTTCAGGGGCTTGGCTAGCTTGGGATGGGCCCAGGGATCCATGTCTTTGAGGCTGTTGCTAAACTGGGTTTTATTCACCAGTGGTTTCTCAAGGGAGAACGCCCTTTCTTAATGACCCTGTACTTACTGAGGGCTATCTCCCCTTAATCACCTCCTTCCTGGATCAGGCTGCTGTTGTGAACTCCCTTCTAGGTTCCATGGTGGCTGGGCCCGATCCTTGCTTCGACTCCCTTGTGGGCGGGATCCTGAGTCTAATTCCCAGCGGCCCATGTCTCAAATTGACTTTGCCAGATATGGGGGGACTGTCCTAACAATGCTCTAAATAGGCTGCTGATAATCCCATCTTTCGTAGCTGGTTTTCCATATTCCTCAACCATGGGTTCTCTAACGAACCCTCTTTAACACCTTTAAACAACTCCAAGTTCTGGGCACTGTTAACTCGGACCCAGAATTTCAGGGGCAACTCAAATGCTTCTGAATGCCAGCTCTTTAAACCTAATTCTACTCTCAGCGCTGTGGCGGTTGTGCCCCTCGGGGCCCTTAGAAGTCGCTGCAAAAACTGTGTTTGAGTTTTATTTAAGTTATTATAGGAGGAAACTGGAGCCCAAAGTTCAGCACCATAAAGGAGTTGGGCCTTAACTTTACTGTTAAAGACTTGGATGGCTGGGGTGATGATGGCACATCTCCCTGTCCTGGCAAATAATCTTTGGATAGCTTGGGCTGGACCTTTGGATGCCACTGTCACCCTCTGAAGGTGTTCCTTCCAACTTCCTGATTTATGGAACAGCAGGCCCAGATATTTGAAACTTGTGACTTGCTGTAGCAAATTGCCCTCTATAACCCATCTATGGCATTTCCTTCTGTTGGTAAAGACTATGACCTTAGATTTAGAAAAATTGATAGATAATTTATTAGCCTTACAATAAACTGCAAAAGCATTCATTTGTCTAATTAAGCCGATGCGCATCTGAGAAAACAAGACAACATAATCTTCGTATAATAAACAACCTACCACTCGTGAGGCCAGTCTAGGTGGAAAAAACGTATAGTCAGCCATAAGGGGGATCACGTCGTTGATAAATAAGTTAGAGGGCAGGGGCCAAAACACACCCCTGTCTCACTCCAGCCCTAGTTCCTATTGGAGCTATAACATGGCCCTCTTTATCCACTTTAACCACTAAGGAAGAATCTGCATATAAAGACTGAATGAGGCTAAGCAGTCTCATATCAATTGATGATTTAGGTAGTTTCTTCCATAAGATGGATCTGTCAGTGTCAACAGAATCAAATGCCGCCTTGAGGTCCAGGAAGGCAGCACAGAAAAGACTGTTAAGGGTCTTGTATTTATTAATGAGATGGTACAGAATAAAGCAAAGTTCAGTTGTAGAACAACCTTTTTGGAAGCCAGCCTGTTCCTGATCAATTATTTTAGAGTCTGAGATCCAAGTTAATAATCTGTCCAAGAGTAACTTAGCATATATTTTCCCCACTGTGCTCAGTAAACTAATTGACCTGTAATTGGCTGGATTTGGATGACAGTACGAGAGATGCTGTACGAAAGCTTTATGCAGCATCTTTGAATTGGGATGTTAGCCTGGTGTGGGGATCACGATTCCCAGGAGCGAGGGAGAAGGGAGGGGCTCCACACAACACCCGTTCGTGAACCGCCAGGTAGTGCCAGGAAACAAACCCTCAGGATCTAATAGGGCTGTTGGGAGTATCAGTCCCCAGCCTAGATCATCACTGGGTACTGGGAAAGGCGCACACCTGAGGGCGGTTATCAACCACATACACGAGCAGGGGTGAGGGCGGAGTGCAGAATAGTGAAGGAGGGACGGGGTGTTGAAAGCCCAGGAGGAGGGGAAGGGACAGGACTCGCATACAGGGGCTTTTCCCCCCCCCTCCCCTCTCCGGGAAGTGCACCGCGAAGACACCCCCTGGAAACAGAACTTACCTGAGGCACTCACTACTCACGTACTCAGCACCCTCTGACAGCGAGCAGTTGCAGGAACACGAGCACACAATACACGGACAACAGTCAGGGGTCGGTCTCACGGGCAAGAGCACCGATCACCAGCACAGCGCTGTGAGGAAGTTTGCTATTTGTAGGTCCGTCCTGGGTGGTGCCGCAGCCGCTCTGAACGCCCTGGGGCTGGGGGTGTGGCTTCTGGTTGTGCTGGGGGCGTTCCCTGGGATCACGTGGTGGTGTGGGGGGCAAGGCCCGTTCAGGAGCCACGTTCGCGCCTGCTTCTGCTGTGGCGGCTCTGCTCGGTTTCCCTTGAGGTAAGCCCCCTATGGGGGCTGGGGTTCCACTCGGAGCGGCTGGGGCTTGCAGTGACCCGACCACGAGGGTAAGTGGGGCTTGCTGTGCCCTGTGGCATCTCTGCGTTCCCCTGCCCCTGGTGGCAATCCTTATACCTGGATGTTCTGACTAAATCCCAGCATGGGTAATTCTGCCTCTCTAACATTGTTCAGCGAGAGATGGTGGGGTGGATCCCAAGCCCCGTGGGCCAGCGTGTGCAGCACATGTGGCGCACACCTACACACACACAAATTGTGTGCGCCCCAGGCACAGGGCCCATGGCTAGGGTTGCCACCTGTGGTGCCTTTTTACCTGACACTCCCATAGGCCAAAATGGAAGTGTCAGGTAAAAAATGCCCAAAGGTGCCAACCCTACCTATGGCCCACATGCAAACGATGTGGCCATGTGTGCACACAGGGTACCCACAATGGTTAGGATTGCGGCCAGTATTCTTAACTTCCGCGTGTGCATGGTTAAATAGCTGCTAACTGAAGATAGGACTGCATGACAGCATTGCTGACTGAAATAAAAGTGCTGTTTAAGTGTTAGCTGCTCTTCTGTGCCATGGAAACTGCTAGAGAATTCCAGCAAGCTTTCTTCCATAGACACCTGTTATCTGCCTTTCAATATTCTCCATCATTGGGCTCTTGTGTTCAGTTCTTAACTTTTCAGGATGGGAAGTAATAACAGATCTGAGACGGGGGATTCTCATAGAATGTCTGAGTTGGCAGGGATCTTGAGGGTTGTCTAATTCATCTTGCTTGGATGCAGGATGACTACAACTACAATAACAGATGGCTGTCCAGCCTTTTTTAAAAAAAAAAACAAACAACCTCCAGTCGCAGGGAGCCTACAACCTCCCTAGGTAACTTTTTCCATTGCTGGACAATTCTTACCGTTAGGAAAGTTTTCCTGATATCTAACTGGAATCCTCCTTTCTGTAATTTGAGCCTATTATTTCTAGTCTTGCCCTCAGTAGCAGTGAAAAACAGTTCCTTGCCATCTTCTTGTTGGCAGCCCGTTAGATATTTGAAGACTGCCATCATGTCGCCACTGAATCTTCCCTTTGCTAGACTAAACATACTTGGTTCCTTCCGCCTTTCCTCATAAGACTTGCTTTCCAGACCGTTTATCATCTTTGCCCTTTTTTGAACCCGGTCCAATTTGTTGATGTCCTCCTTTAAAATGATGGCAACAAAGTAGGTCAGATTATATCTTTTATTGGACTAATGTCTGTTGCTGAGGGTATGCAAGCTTTTGAGCCACACCATACGTAGTTAATCAGGCAATAGGGAAGTCACACTGAGTGTTAACGCGCAAGATGGTAACCCATGCCAGGTGGGTGTCAACCTGCCCGTTTATTAGGTTTCACACACACACACCCCACCAGCCATGTTGCCATCACCCACCAGATGCACCATCCACTCACAGCAGGGTCCTGGAGCCTGTGGTGCAGGCAAATGCAAGCTAATATGTGCCCACATGTCTGTGTCCCTTTGCCTGGTTGCAAGCAGTATCACACACCTACAGGTCTGCCACCACAGAGTTGTGAGCAAGAAGCCTAGAGCATTCCGAGCAGTAGCTACTTCCTCCCCCTCTCTCTGCTCGTCCACCATAAAAGCCTACCACATCACTTTCAAACATGCGTCCTCCCAGCGGTTCCTGGTTGGCAGTATATGCCCAGCGCTTACTCTGAGCTGTTGTGTTCTATGTAACAACTTGCACAGGATTACCATCTCCGTGGCCATGACTCCAATCCAACAGCCAGTAAAAAACTAACACTGCTACTGCAACCACGCAGTCACAGTTGTTCTTTTCCTACCAATCCGCCTGCCAATGCTGCATTCCCTGGACTGAGGAAGAGACCAAGGCCTTCATTGGAAGGGAGCAGGAAGTCCAATATGCGCTGGTGAAGTGGTATAGGAACGAGGCATTCTTCCAGGAGATCTTGGTCCAAATGGTGCAGCAGGGCTACACCCAGGACATGCATTGGTGCTGACAGCAGTCCAAGGGTTTGAGGAGAGTGTATAAGGAGATCCAGGACAACAACTTTGTCTCCTGTCACAGGAGGCAAACATCTCCCTAATAGGAGTTCCTGGACCAGTTCCTGCGTGTAGATGGAGCCATTGTAGCATCTCACCTGTATGGCTGTGCCTTTGCCGGGGCCAGAAGCAAGTGGATATGGCTCCCCTGCTCCTATTCCCACCACAGAAGTCTCGACCACTGACGGAGATCCCCTCCATGCCCATCCCTGCCCCAGAGCCAGCACGGGTAGACACAGAAACTGACTCTCGTGGTGTTTCCCCTTGAGCTTAAGAGCCAACCATTGTTTGGGGAGCTACCCAAGGTTCTGTTTGAGGAACTGTATACCATCTTTGTAGAAAACCCGGAGGAGCAGCAGGAAATTTCCCAGACCACAGCTCTGCTGGTCAGGAACAGTAGGTGCAGGAAGTGGGTAGGAAGGCACCATGGCAGTAGGGTTGCCACCTATGGTGGGATTTTTTACCTGACACTGCCATAGACCAAAATGGAAGTGTCAGGTAAAAAAAACAACCAAATATGGCAGGCCAGAGGGCTGGTGGGGGTGGAAGTAGGGTTGTCTCCTTCAGTAATTTTTTACCTAACACTTCCATTTTGGCCTATGGGAGTGTCCGGTAAAAAACCACCACAGGTGGCAACCCTAGGTGGAAGTCAAAATGGTGGTTGGGGGAGGGTGTAAATGGTGGTGGTTGATTTCTGTATGTTTCTCATTCTTATACAGTGTTCGTGGGAGAACTACATGGCACTGGATTCCTGCTGCCCAAACAGCCGTGTAGGCCAGGTATTCATTCCTGCTTCCCTTTGAGCTGGTGGCAGGCTGAAAATTGGGCAGACACGGACCTGAAACACCAAGGTGGGTGGGGTGGTCTGAACTGAACAATGGCTTTCCTTGTTGCCTTGCTACAGGTCTGCCAGTACAACAGGCGTGGACAGAACCCCTGTGCCACAAGCACACAGTGGAACCAGGACCTGCAGGTCTGCAAGCAGCAGCACAGGGAGGATTTGGCAGGGGAGACCATGCTGCAGGCAGACAAAATCCAGGACACTGTTAACAGCATGGTCTTGGAGCACAGGCAGCTGAATGCATGAGGCCCATCTGGACCACCAGCAGGAGGGCAGCCACTGGGCCCACCTCAGGCAGCAGTTTGAGTGGTTGGACAGCATGATTAAGAAGGCAAGCAGGGAGATGAGTGAGATGTGGGCACAGATGCAAAGCAGCCTGTCCCAGTCCATTGAGCTCCAGAGCTTCCTGCTTGAGCATGTTGCTACGGCGACTGTGAACATTGTTACTCAGGGGCAGGCAGTATTTCCTAACCCCCATTGGCCAGTCACACCTGCCTACATGGAACTTGACTGCCGCCCTGGCTTCCCCATGTATTCCACTCTGCATGGAAAGCACCTGAGCCCCCTCCGCGCTGTACTGATGCCAGGGAACAGTTCCTGGGCCAGGGTTGCAACCTGTGGTGGTTTTTTATGCTCCCATAGTGTCGGATTCTTTTACCCGACACTCCTATAGGCCAAAATAGAAGTGTCAGGTAAAAAACGACCAGAGGTGGCAACTGTAGTTATGGGGTGGGCTTCTGCAACACAGCCATGCTGGTCTCACAGATGTGGAGAGCACAGGTGGCAGTTAGCAGGGGCGCGGTCTCCAACTGGAAATTGATCTAGCAGCTATTGATCTCTAGCACTGCTTTAAAAGCCCCAAAGTCCTATTCACAACAGAGCGGGTTGTGCTGAGCTGCCAATTAAAGTACTTTTGCTCTGGGGTGCAGGTAGGGTAATGGTTGCCACCTGTGGTGTTTTTTTTACCTGACACTCCCATAGGTCAAAATGAAGTGTCGGGTAAAAAAACGACCAAAGGTGGCACCCTACAGATCTCCCAACAGGTACCTTCTCTGTGTGCATCAGCTCCTCTTGCACAGCTTCCTCCCCAGGTGATCCATTGTTGCCAGAGGTAGGCAAGTGAACGGTGCTGAAGCATGGTTCCATGGTGTGCATCCCTCCATCCCAGTCACAGCTCGAGCGAGCTCCTGTCTGTGCCTTGAAATTACATTGCACTAATGATAGCAGTAGGCTTGGATCTGTTGGATCTCTCACAGGTTCTGCTCAGCAGTGGAAAGGCAGGCCTGGAGCGCAATAATGAGCACAAGGAAGTTCTCGGCATGCATCTCTTCCACTGCAGTTCTGAGAACTGGGAACTCGGCAGATCACGCACCCAATGTTTTGAACCGCTTAAAGAGCTGGCCTGGGTAGGATTGACTGTGTACCACATGTGAGCAGCTATTGGCCACTATTGGTCATGTGTTCTTGCAGGACTGGTGTGCTGAGCATGGGCTGTTATTGGTTACAGACCAGCTACTGTTTGAAAACGTTTTGGAAGTGTGTGTGTGTGTGTGTGTGTGTGTGCACCTGCATTGCCAATCCAGATGTCTATTAAACTGCATAGACATTTCTGTCACAAGCACATCAGTGCACACGCCAGCTCAACTAAAAATATTACAGAAGCTAGGACTACGGAAGCATGGAATTTTGTAATTGGGGCGGGTGGGAACCACTGAATGCTAAGAAATGGTCAGGTGGGGAGATCTTCAAGGCACTGATGGTCACTATGCTCAAAGTATGTGGGGGCAGAGCTTCCTATTGGCTACAAGTTGCTTGTATGTTATCTTTTGAAAGCAACAGTCTTTGCTTGCAATGAGTGTGAGGGGTTATATTGCCACAGAAAACTATTGCTGCAGATTGTTTGCTCAGGAAAGCTGAATGGCTTCGGCTTTGGTCTGAGTGCTGCACCCTCCCGGGATATGGGTCCCAGAGAAGTTGAGGGTGGGAGGTGATGGGTACCCTGGCCTTTGACATTTGAGGGAAGGCCTGATGCCCAGAGAACTGTCAGACTCCTCCTCTGAGGCAGCCGATGTGACCATAGGGTGGTACGTGTATGCACTGGGGCTCCACTGCAGACACCACGCAAATCTGCTGCAGTTCTGTTTTCAGCAGAATGGAAGAGTGGAAGCCCTGGATGAGCCGAGAGTGGGATGCAAATAAGATTGCAACTTTTCTGGATGTTTGTGCTCTGGCAGAAGTAAGGCAGTCACTAATGAAGGCTGGACCTTCCCTGCTGTTTTTCTTCATTGCTGCTCTGATGACAGCGAGAGGATACCCGTGGACCCACTCAGTCGGATGGTGGAGAGTAATCTCTTCAGGGACACAAGTGACTCAGGGGTACAGGAAATGTGGACCAACTGAAGGAGAGCTTGTTGCCCTCCACGAGGTTTAGACGCTTGGAGAAGTGCAGAGCGTACTCGGAAGCAGGGATATTTTCCACGCCAAATTGTATGGTAATGCAGAAGATGCTAGAGAGGGGAAACAAGAGATGCAAATTTGACTGGGGGGGTTTATGTGAATCAGGGGAGGGGAATTTCCAACCCCATCGCAGGCAAGACCCCAATAAACCTGTGTGCTGCTACCTGCCAATGAGCTGTGAACCTGTCTCTTATACACATCTAGATGTGTATAAGAGACAGGTTCAGCACCATAGAGGAATTGAGCCTTGGCTTTATTGTTGAAAATTTGGATAGCTGAGGAGATGGCACTTCTCCCTGTCCTGGCAAAGAATCTTNACTCGGAAGCAGGGATATTTTCCACGCCAAATTGTATGGTAATGCAGAAGATGCTAGAGAGGGGGTACAAGAGGCGTATCTTTGGAGGCTTTATGCAAACCGAGGAATTTCCTACAGCAGGCAAGACCCCAATAAACCTGTGTGCTGCTGTCTGCAAGTACATTGCTGTGAGCCATGGATGTGAAAAACCAGGTGACAACAACATGCAAAGACTGATTGTTTTTTATTTCAATTTTTACTTTCACTTTTCAACTTTCACTTTAGGTGCTCAAAGTATGCAATTTACTTAAACTCAGCATTACGTGCATAGCAGAAGGTTATTTCTAGCCGCCAAGTATTGCCAGCTATAAACCCAGATATGAACCTCCATGGGTGGGCAGGGATAACAGAGATGCTGGACTGAATCCCGGAGTCCTAATAGTCCAGAAGAAAGAAATGGCTGGTGCGGCTTCCTCCATGGTTTGCCATGGCTGTGAGTCATCCTAGGGGAGCATGACACTGAGAAGGGGGTGGGGTTGGAAGAACACCTGCCTGTGTATTAGGCTTGTTACTCTAAACCTGTGAGTGGGGGCTGCCTGAAGGCACAAGAAATGCACGCAGGGGGCTCTATATACTAAACATGAGTGAGGGATGCACAGACCGAACCCCGACTCCAGGGAGCTGTTGTCTCATTTAACACCTATTCTCTCTCTAGACTTCATAAAATGAGGTTCCCAGAACTAGACCAATATAGTGGAATTATTATCTCCACTGGCTCTTCTGCATAGAACTTCTCCCAGAACTCTTGTGTGTAAAACGTTCTCTTGGTAAACTGCTTTGCTCCAGGCAGCTGTGGTCACTTGGTTTCCATGGCAGCCCCTCGCATCTACAGCTGCGGCTACTTTAGGCTGCCTCAGGGCAATGTTTGTGTGAAGAATGCATCCGGAACTTACTTGTGGACATGTAAACCCAGAAGATTGAAAGACCAGCACTTTAAGGTGCGTGTAAAAATGCTCAGTGCTTCTGTTAATGCAGCCTAAACCACGTCACATTAGTGGGTTGTGTTCAGTTTGTGATCAACCACAATCCCTAGATCCTTCTTACATGTGATGCTGCCAAGCCAGGTATCACCATCTTATACTTGAGCATTTGGTTTTTCTTCTTTAAATGCAGAACTCAACTACATTTATTTTGGTTGAAAATCCATTTTATTAATTTCAGCCCAGATTTCCAGTCTATCAAGATTTCTCTGAATTCTCATTCTGTCTTCCAGGATGTTACCTAGTTTTTTGGTTTTTGTGTCCTCTGCAGATTTGATACATATTTCCTCTCCTACTTCAGACAAGTCATTAATAAATAGCTCATCCTCTTGTTGACTAAGGGTAATTTCAGAGGTTATGAAATCGGTGCTCACCGCAGTGAATCCCAGTGGATTCCGTGTGGTGGCAGCGATCATGGGAACGTCTGTTTGCTCCCAGCCAGATGTTCACCACAGTGAACACCCAGCTGGGATCAAATTGACCACAGTTCTTGCCCTCCAGCCGATCTGAGGGCCAGAACCGTGGTTAGATTGGCCATGATCCAGGATGGGCCAAAAGTAATGTCTGTTACCTTTGGCCCATCCCAGATCGTGGCCCTGCACACAGTACGGGATCAGGTGCAGCGGGCGTGTTGACTGCTGCGCCTGCCTGTCTCCCCGAAGACAGGTGGCCGAGGGAGCGCGGGGGGGGGGAGAGACGGGGCTGTGTGGTCGCACCGCACAGTCCCGACCCCTCCCCGATCCATGTTAGCGATCAGGCCAGCATGTCTAAAGGACGGTTTGTCTGATCATGGACCGGAATCTGAGACAGATCCGGGTCCAGGGTTCAGCGTGGCGGGCCAAACTGCCCGTAACGTCTGAAAATACCCTAAGACCTGGCCTGAGGAAGGTGGTTTTCCTTCATCACAGGAGCCAGACATCTGGAATGAACTTATCATTTACTCAGCTCTACCCTGGAAAGAAGCAGCTCCTCTTGAATACTCAAGAGGTTGCATCCCCTGAGCTGCTTTAGGTTATCTGGGGTATACGACTGCGAGATCAACATTTTAAAAAATGACGGGGACTATGGAGATCTGAAATGAGATTTAAAAATGGGATGTCATTCTGACAACACTGCCTAGGCAGTGTTGTCGATTTTTCCTCCCAGCATCCTTCCTAGGAGGATGATTAGCAATTTGGAAGGACTTCAGTGGGAGACTGAAGAAATCGGACTGTTTTTGGAGGGAAAATGAATGAGAGATGATGGTGGTCTTAAAGGAAGCTGTAGCAAAAGTTAAATGGGATGATTGATCCTGCTTGACTTTTTTAAACATCAGAATGGGTAGTGGGTGCTCAAAATAAAGGCAACACTCTTAAAGTTCATAAAATTAGATGCCAAGAGTTTAGCAGGGTAATAGACTAGGCAGTTGTAAATGTTCCTGTTTTACACTACACTGTTATAATTGGGATAAAACTCCTCCTTGCTATAGTACAGAGCATAAGTGCACAAGCAACCAATAGGCGTTAGGAGGCGCATCTTCTTGAACTGGCTATTCGCTGAAGCACTGGTATTGAGCACTGTTGGAAGATGGGATGTTTTAAAGTGATTCCCTACTCCATTAAGGTTAATGGGAGTATTGCCACTTTCTTGGGAAACACAGGCAGTAAAAAAATGGCAGAAGTGGTATCTAGAGGTGTTTGAGATGAGAGGTCTTTGTACAGTAATTCATAAAAAGAAAAGCTTGAAACTACAACACTATTAAAGTCAAAGTCCCATGATGCAGTGGGAAATATCCAGGAATGCTGACTTTTCTAGCTTGTCGAGAGAGAGTGTGGCTGTTGTGTCCGACCAAAATGCAAAAGATGGAGACAAAATAGTTCCAATGATCTTTTATTGGGCCGGTGTCTGTTGGGGAGGGTAAAATAACTGTTGGCAACTCTTATTGATGGGATTTTTTGAACCACACAGGCCCCTTTCTCAGCAGGGTTGCCAACTGTGGTGGTTTTTTTACCTAACACTCCCATAGGCCATAATGGAAGTGTTGGGTAAAAAACGACCAGAGATGGCAACCCTATTTCTCTGGCATGTGAGATGGGATGGGGAAAATGTTTTCCTTCCTGTGAGCCACTCTTTAAAAACGAATTCAAGTTTCCTGGGCTGGATAGTAGTTGGGTGTAGGGGCACTTAAGGGGAGTGCTCAGGATGGGGAAAGAAGGGGAAGGGTCTAGATCTGGGGCAACCAAGAGGTAGATTGTGAGCTATTGGTAGATCACCGCTAATCTCAGATTGTGATGTGGAGAGGGGGCCGACCTCTCGGAGATTGCCTCAGGAGTAGAAGAGCTCCAGTGTGGCAGGAAAGGTTTTCTGTAAAGGGGAGTGTTCCTTTCTACTCATGTGACCATTTGTTAAGTGTCCTAAAGCTGGGATCCAGCAGGAGGGATCTTGGCCTGGCCTTCTGGATCCAGCTGGAGATGTCCTGGTAAATCGCCTGAGGCTAGCACCTGAAGTAACTGGATCATATGCATTGTAAGTCCGGACACCCCTAGGCTAGATCATGGACTTATGTCATGGATCCACCCGCTGCCCTTGAGTGCATGTCCTTGTGTCTGCTCCCTTCTGCCTTAGCTCAGTCTTTGAGGGTAGGTACCAGATCCAGGAATTGGCAGAGGCCAAATGAAAATTAGCTGCAGGCCTGATTCGGGCCAGAGGTCACCCACCCCTGATAAGTAGACCTCACCATCCACCTTGTGTCTGACTGACTCCATGGTACTATTAGTACATTTTGGGGCTTCTGATATCTTTTTTTCTCCACACACCCCTACCCCCCCCCCCCCNCCCCCCCCCAAACCCTTGACCATATCCAGTAAGATTCTGCTCATTGCCCAGAATATTGCCTGAAATCTGTGATTGATCAGGCATGGTTTCAAAAAGATAATGTTCGGCAGAGGAATGCTGTGGATTCAAAAGCAGGGCCTCTCTCCATTCTGCCAGTAAACAACCTGTTTCCAAAATGCTGAGCACCTACACCTTTCTAAATCATTCACTGTAGCAGCTGTTGTGAAAGTCTTGCCTATTTCTGTCATGCTACCAAGTCTCTCATAGACTGTCCCTTGCCATATTGAGAAATACTGGTGCTTTGGGAGCTTTCCAGCTGAGCCTGGCCTCCTGCTAACAGCTCCTGGTTCTCGAGTTCATGGTCTCCTCTATTATCTTCCCCAGTTTTCTGTGGGTGCGCTGTGTACAAGCTGGTAGATGCTGTTTAGATCTAGCTTGCTTCAGAATTTACTGTCCATTGGTCAGGTTCCTAACCCAGTTTATCACCTCTTGGCTCATGTCAGAGACTGCCTAAATTGCTGATTATTCTACTCAGACAGTGTTGCTCACAAACTCTAAGCGTAACCCTGCCTCCTTGTCTGACCCAGCAAAACAGTGCCTCTCTAATACAAAGGTTTTCAAGGAAAAAGGCTTCTCTTCCGGTTCTTGGCTTTGTCAATAAAAGAACACTAACAAATAGGCTGTGGTCAGGCTCACTCAAGCATCTTTTAATTTGACTGTTGTATAAAGATGAGAAGAGAAATGCTTTTCATTTTTAGGGTTCCTCTGGTCAATGAATACTCTCCATTTGAAATGCTTATTAAGGTATATTTTCAAAGCTCTTTCCCAAGTCCTACCTCTGAGTTGGGTATTCTGCAGTGCATGGGTGATCAAATGCTCCCGGTATATCAGACTTCCAATGTGGCATTTCCTCTCTTCTCTGTTGGAGAATTTTATATATAGCACAGAACAGCAAGATGTACTTGGTGTTCCAGCAGTCCTAACAGCTAGACACTTTCAATCTAATACCGCATTGCATCTACACCACTTACTGTATCATAGCAAAACTTCCTTCTGTTTCTTAGGAAAAATGTGTAGTGTGTGATTGGTATGGTAGTCCCAAACCTAAGAAGTAGATACAAAATAGTTCAGATGATGTCTTATTGGACCACCTTCTGTTGAGGAGAGTATGCAGTCTTTCAGAACCCACACAGGGTCCTTTCTCAGGCATGTAAGACATCTGAACTATAGACTGAGCAAATGCAGGACAGGTATGTACTGTAGCAGGTTGACTTTATTATTCCTTTTTAAAAACCTCCCTCTTGTACAAAGGGTGGTTCTGCACAAACTCAAGAACTAGATTCTTACTAATCACCTACAGGCAAAGATTTGGCTGGTTATCTTTAAGCAGTATGTAAAATCCGTTAACAATAAATTAATTTATTTTTGGCACATTAAAACCTATTGGCACTCGCACATTGCCGTTATTTCCTATTGGCATTCTGCGTCATTCCTTTAAGTATGTTTACTGATCAAGTGCTTTTCCTAGGAGGCAGGGAGGAAAGAGGTGCACATCTCTCTCAAAATGCAAGTCAGAACTGAATCAGGACTGTTGGGAGGTATGCAAAAAATAAAGGGAATGTTCTAGGACTAGGTAATAAAGGGCAGAACCCTCACACTTTGGGAGTAACTGGCAGTTTTGAAATGTAATAGACCATAAAGAGGAAAACTGCTATGTATACAGTATTGCAGAATGATACACATGTGAGGCTAGAGTGTCTGTTTGGTCAGCCTTCCAACACCAGAGGGTGGAATGTTGTGCACCGTGCTGTTAGACTAGCTATTGGGACATAGTGGGCCCTGGGATCCTCCTGAACACCTGTAGGCATGCCAGGTGCCCAAGAATAAGTACCTATGTGCCTCCTTCACTCCTGGAATGCAATGTATTGGCTATCACAACTAGGCTGGCACAGGGAGCAGGTGAGAATAGAGGCAGTGTAGATCTAGGCTGGAGCAGGGAGAGGATTGTGCTGCAGTTCCTTTATTGTGCTGTGCTACAGGCTAGTCTATAATAGTCTTGCTTTGTACTTTATGCCGTTTGGCATATTTCTGTTGCTGCACCATGCTTTGTCTTCGGAAGGAGCTAATTGTGCAACTTCCTGGGTACAAAGAGGTAGAGCCCTGTTGATTTGGGTAAAAACCAGAAATGACATCACTTCTTTTTAAAATTCTACTTTGAACAGAACTGAGGGGAGGATGGAGCCAGAAGGTCTTTGGCATTTAGTAAGAGCCAGCACATGGTTGTCAGCTGGTGGTTGAGGTGGGAAACAGGGTTGTGCTCTTGGGATGGACAGCAGGTGAGACCAGGGAAAGTGGAGGCTGGGCTGGATATAAATGAAGCTTGGAAGCCAGTTGTTTTGGCAAAGGTATGAATAACCATAGCTTGTGAACTCTGCCTTGTTTGAGCAATAAGCCTCTAGGCATACTATATTCCTATCCTTTCTCTGTAGGTGCAACATAGCATACTATTTGTGCTTCTCCAGTGTCTTGTTCTATAGGTGATGCAAGGTTCGGTGCAACAAACAAAAGTGTGATCCTCCCATCCCAGAGCACCCCTGTTCTAATCAAGACCCACCAGGCAGGGTGTGACTCAGTTTCCCTGAACTGAAGGAGGGGCTTATCCAGGCTTTGCAAGCATGTTTGCAAAGCTGGTGAGTTTTTGCAAGGCTTTTCAGGCTGCAACCAGCATCCATTGCAAAGCCTTATCTTGGCAATTATTTTGCATTACATAGCACCCAAAGGCCACTAAGGAGCAGTGCCCCCATTGCACTAGCTCAGCAGATATGGGGAGCTTAGTAGAGAAAGTCGTCTTATTGGACCAGTTTCTGTTGGTGATTGTAGACAATAAGCTTTTGAGTATCCTGGAGCTCCTCTGGTTTATGGGGGTGGGATGTGCATGACAGAGCCAAGGTCACTCATTGGAAACTTTGGCTGCTTGCACATGTTCTGTATCTTCTTGTGAGATTCAATCTCATGAAAAAATTGCAATTATGTGAGATCAACGTGGGCTGCATGCCCACATTGATTTTTACAGATCCATTGTGAGATGCAATGGATCCATGCCCACATTCAATCTCTACAGCCTCCAGACCTCCAATAGCCCCCCAGCTGACCTACACTCACTGGCTCCAGCTGCTGCCTCTGCCAGGTCCCATACTATTGCATGCTCTGCTTCTGGACAGCATGGTTTGTTGCACGCTCCACAGCTGGCTGACCGGCAGAGTTTCCCTGGCAGCGGCAGCAGCACCACGGCAACAAGAAGCGGATGCCTGATTGGTGTCCCAGCACACAACAAGAAGCTCTTCCCTAACTGCAGCCTGGGTGCCGGTGAGTATCACAGCAAATGTAATTAAACATGAAATTTGAATGCGCTTCACACATTCAAATTTCTTATTTGTTTCCACTCACGTGAGTGACACCTGGATTTTCAGCCCTGTCTTCCGTGATGAAAATAACATCAGTTTAAGTTACAATTAAGAAAAATCCCATTCCTAGGTTACACAATCTCACCTTGTATAGAAATGAACGTGAAACTCTGTAAGGTGGACAAGCACCCTTTGCTGAGAACAGCAGCTTTCTAGGAGTTAGCACCAAGGGTCCTGTGTAATTTTGGGGAGCTCCTTGGTACCAGGTTCCCCAGCACCTTGAGAAGTTCAGAGGTGCCTGGGCCCAGCAATGGTGAGAAGCTTCTCGTGGCTGATGAGTGGGAACTGCTTAATGCATAGATTCCCTATGGCCAATGCATGTACATTAGTTAAGCAGGTGTCTGAGCATATCTGAGTGTTTCCTGGCAGGCAGCATTAGAGGGAATGGGGGTGCAGTATAGGAGAGCAAGTGATTGGGATAAAGAGGGTCTTCATTTTGACAGTTGATATTTGTACAATAAAAATGGGATCAGGGTGGTGGTGGTATTTTGTCCAAGGCAATGAAATAGCTAGGACTGGCCCTGGGTGGGAGTATTCCCCTGTGGAGCCTCCCTGTCTCCGGCTTGTGGGAAGGAGGTGTGAGTAAGCCTTTCACACCAGTCTCCTATGCCACAACACCAGGTTCCCAGCATCCAATCAAGTCTTGGACTATCTTTCATTTCTCTGTTTGAAGCCATGCTTTTGGGCAGTGTTGTCCTCCAGAGAGCTGGTTTCGGTGACATAATCTCACTAACCTGCTGTGATCTTCTTTGATCTTTTTCCTGGTGAGAGGTAACCAAATGAAGGGCTCTATGAAGAGCATGCTAGGAGTCTGAGGTCCCCTCCCACAGACATTATGCACCAGACTTGCAGCTGCCCTTGTCCTCCGTACTGTGGAATGGCCAATGAAGTCTGAAGTAGGAAGAAAAGAGGTAGCATGCTTTATGATTGCCTACGGTGGCAGCTGCTTGGGGCTGGACATGTTGCATGCAAGGAAATCTAAAAGATTGTCTCTTTGCATGGCATAATGTGCTTTTGGCTGCCTTTTGGGGTGTCTTGTGTGTTTGATTGTGGCTTGGCCATTTGGAATTTAGTGCTCTGCATGTCCTGCTGCCCACTGCCAGTGTGCTTTATTACTTGCTTTCTGCTTATTGAATGCCTGTAGTTGGAATTGTGGGGAATACCCAATTGTAAACCATCACTGAGGGTGCAGTGAGCACACAGCCTTCATTTTGAAGAAGGGCAAAAGCTTCTTTAAAGTTAATTCACATGATGCATGCAATGCGAGCCGGGTAGGCCGGCGGGAGACAAAGGCGAAGCCCCTGTCTAATTGATGACTTCATCACCCAAATGTTGGATTTAGGTGTTGTGGGGGCTAGTACGTTAGACCTTTCTGACAAAACCTCTGTTTACATATCAGTACCCTGGGTGAGAAGTGCCGCTTCTCACCCATTTCTTCTGTTGTTTTTATGTACAATGTTCGTTCAATATTCCAAAGGTTTACAGGGTGAGGGACTTGGGTATATATTTTCCCTCATGTTCCAATGTGCAATATTGAAAGTTTCTCAGTTTGACTTGGGTGTTGTTCCCAATAACAAATAAAACCCTAAAGTTTGTTGAATGAATAAGACATTTTGTTCTGTTGAAGACCATATTGGTCAGTATAGTAATGCTGTTGATGTGCTCACCCAGTGTATTTATTCCATATTTATTTATTTTTGAATACCATATTGGTATTGATCAGTATAGTAAGCTGTTGATGTGCTCACCCACAGTTGTTTCAATAAAGAACAATGAGAATGTACAATCAATCCATATTATATTGGTCTCTTTTCCTGTGTAAAATATATATGTAAATACAGGTTTTATATTCATACCAATACAAAATGTTCATTTTTTAATGTTATGGGGTGGGGGGGCGCAAGGCTGAAGTTTCACCTAGGGCGCCCAGTACCCTTGCACCGGCCCTGGTTGCATGTGTGGCTGTGACACCTGGCATGATGGAAAGCCTCCCTTGTACTTCTCCATTCCCTTTTGTTGTGATCAGAAGACACCTCTGTGAGAGGGGCGATAGAAAGGTACTTGTAACTTTTTATATTGTGTTTACTCGTGGTAAACTGCCATTAGCCCTAATCTTTAGAAGGGCAGCCTATAAATTCAAAGGAATAATAATGAAGGTGGAACATAGGCTGAGGGGACCAGTAGCCTCCTGAGTTACACCTATATTTAAATATGTGGGGGTGGGCTGTCTGAATTGAATGACAATTCAGATGCTCACCTGGGTGCTATCATGGATTCCTGATGCTGCTAGGGTGACATTGCTGGACTCCAGACACACTGCCTGTCTTCTGTGAACTGCTGATGCAAAGAAGCCATGATGCCTGGCTTGTTACCTTTTCTCTAAGGGAATTATGTCTGAGATGATCTAAGTATGGCAGATTCTGTGCCAGGTAGGGGGCTGAACTTGCTGACCCTTGCAGACCCTTCCAGCTCTATGATTGTGTCCATTGTCCCCCAAGGGCCCATAAAAACCTGGAGCCAGCTCTGTAGGTAGAGTATCCATGCCCTCCTTGTGCCCCACCTCCTTGTGCCCCCAGTCATCGTCTAACCATGTCCCTGCTCCTCACGCCTTGGCCGTGCTGCTGCTACTCCTGTGCCTGCCAAAAGCCAAGGAGGGAAGTGAATGCCTCCCTGTTCTGGCCCCGCTCCTTCCGGTATGCAGCGAAAGAGAGGCTCAAGGAGGCATGGATGATGGAACTGTGCTAGCCCAGTTCTTATTGCCCCAGGGCCCCCACAGGCAGCCAGCGAGCCAGGAGAAGTGGGAGGCGGCAGCAGCAGCAGCAGCAACAACGGCTGTGCTGCCTGCAGACTCCTGCTGCCCAGGTTTGGTGGGCGGCCAAAGCAGGTAGCGCCCCCCCCCCCCGACTGTGGGTGCTCGGCAGATGCCCTACTTTGCTGACTCTTGGTGCCAGCCTTTTGGCGCCAGCCCTGATTACCTAACAGAGCTGGCAGTAGTGTGCCATGAAGGCATCTCTTAACTGTATTAGAGCTAAAACTTGGTCCCTGGTTTTATTCAGAAGTCGTGGGGATTCCATTCCTCGGTTCCAAATTTCCAAGTTCTGAAGCTCCAAGGACCAAGGCCAGTACCCAGAAAACTTCAGAACACTTCAGAAACCTTGAATGATGGAGGTGCCATTGTGGGCATGGCGGAGTTACCCAGATGGTTGACCCTAGCTTCTCTGAGCTAGGAAACTAAACTTAATGCCGTATTTGGTAGGCAGGGGGTATGGGTGGGGACAGGTGAGTGATGGACGAGCCACAGGACAGGTTTTGATTGGCTGGCAGGGGCAAAATAAAATTGACCGTAGGGCCAGTTTCCATTCTGTTGATGAATTTGGCTGTGTGCTATGCTGCTGATTTGTAAGTATTTTGGCTTGGGGGGGGAAAGGGGTGACTGGCCTGTTCTGTCCATAGGTGCAGTGCTGGCGGCTACTTGGCCACCATGCCATGATTTAAAAAAAAAAAAAAAGTGGGTGCCACACTACTGCCTACTGCTTGTCCCATGGAGGCCAGAGGGATCTCTGTCTTGCTCCACTTCCCTGGCCTGGGCTGGCCATAGGGGCAATGTGGAGGTTTGCCAGTGCTACTGTGCTTTAATATACTTGAAAGTGGGTGGTGCTGCTGCTGCTGCTGCTGCTTGTTGGCACCATAGAGGCCAGAGAGGGATCACTTTTGCTGTGGTTCTTGTGGGCACTGTACTTTGTGGGTTCAGCTTTGCCAAAATGTGACCACTGAACTGGGGCACAGGAAGGAATACTTTTTCTGGTTAATTTATGGTGTGTGGGGAGGGGGCTGGCCTTGTACAGGCGGGCACAACAGAGGCTTTTTTGTGGGGGGTGCATGTCTGGTGCCTTTTGGGTGTTATCCCTGTTAGGCTGGCATAATTATTTTAAAGTGGGTTCACTGCTGCTGGGCTGTTCTGAGGATTTCCGAGGTCCTGAGTTCCGGATAATCAGAAGAAGTTCCAAGTTTTGACCAAGAACCCAGTCCCAGTACTCAGGACCCTGGAAATCTTTGTGAGTACTCGGATTGCGTATTCAGTGCAGCCCTAAACTGTATCCCAGAAGTGGGTCAAATTCCCCTAGATGGGGCAAGAGAAGACGCAAACCTCCTTAAGTACTTCCTTTGCAATCCTGTCACTAGGCAGAAAGGGAAAAGCCTGAATTAGTTGCATTCCATTCTTCTACTTGGATGATTCCTATTAGTGGTGCTGCAGGGCATTGTGAGTAACCTGTACCTTCTCCTCCCCCGCCCAAGTTGTCATTTTTGTATGATGTACTGCTTTGATCTGTGAGGCCTGATGCCCAGTCAAACTGTCTTCTGCCATCTGAGCCAGTAGCTGTGTCCTGCCTTGCAATGGAATCTGTGGCCTCTTTCTTGGCCGGTTCCCACTGCAGTGAACTGTATCCAAAGTACTTGTGGATATGCTCACCTAGCTCAGGTTCATGGAGTTCTTGCTATGATTACAGAACTGAGAAGATGGAGGGTATGCATGTGAAATTAGACCCTTCTAATCTCCCTTGCAGAAGCTTGAAGGCAGAAAGCACCTGTGAAGGCAGAATTTTTAAAAATACTGAAGGCTGTGACTGTTTTATTACAAGTCTTACTGTCTTAAGCAGGGCCAGCCCTACCACAGGGCAGCTCAGGGTGGCCACCCCAGGCCCCGCTCCTGGGGGGGCCTGCAATCAACTTGACTCCGACTGACAGGCAGCGGAGGCCAGAGGGGGCCAACGGAAGCGAGGGAGAGGCAGAGGCCCCACCGCTCCCTCACTCCGTGGGAACGTCCGGTGGTGGCAGGCGGTAGGCAGCAGATTTAATTCTCCACAGCTGCCCCCAGGCAGAGCCGGGGAGCACCCCCTGAGCCAGGGAGCACCCCTAGGCCCACCGACCAAAGAATAGGGCCTCACCTTTGTCCCCCACCCTGGGCCCCACATACTATTTTAAGTTCGGCCCTGGTCTTAAGCTTTAAGCAACCAATAAAATTGCAAGATTCATGATAAATTGACATGTGACTTTCTAATTGTTAATGCTTGAAGAGCTTGTGCCCAAGACGCTGGGCACAAGTGGAGCCCACAAGTGGGCTCATGGAGACTTTGGTTCTATTGCCAGGTTGGTCGCTGCCCTGAAGTGACTTCAGGCAACTCACTTTTTTCCCCTAAACCTCTTACCTGTTTAATCCTTTGCATGTCTCCTGTCCCTTATCTCTCCTAGATTGTAAGCCTCTTGGGACAGGGACATTTCTCCTAATTAATGATTGTTCAGTGCCAGGGACATTGCTGGAATAATAAATAATAATAATAAATAATAAAATACAGCATAGAGTTGTCTGGTACAGGGCTGTTTTTCACCTATTTAACAGCACCAGATCCAAGGAGATGGTGGGGGGGAGGGCAGGGACTGTGTGAAATGTGGGTGTGTTGGGCCTTCTGCTAAAATAGGGATATTTGAGAGATGCATACCGACTTCCCATTTTTTTAAAAAAAGTAAATTTTTGCAATTTTTAATTATAGCATCCCTGTTAGAATCCAGGACTCTGCATTACAAGCCTTGTGGGCCCATATGCTGTTGTTTCTAGTTTATTCATGGGTACCATGTGACGGGGTTCCTGAGCCAGGGTTTCCCACTATTGAGGTTCTATGAGTCCATAACTTATACCAGTGCTTCTCACACGGCCAATACCAATACATTGGTATTGGGGACCACTGTGGGTTCCTCCAATGCAAAGGACCCTGCACAGTCTGCAGTATTTTGGATCCAGCCCTGCATATTAATCATTTCTATAGTCCTTATCTAGTTTACCTTCACAACAGCTCTGTGAGGTAGGTCATTATTCCCATTTTACAGATAGAGAACTGAGGGTGAGTTGCTCAAGGCCAGGATATGAACCATGGTCTCCAGCTCCAAGTCCAGCACTTTATCCATTAGGATATGCTGGCTCCATACACAGAAGCATGGGTGTGCCTCTGACATGGTGCAACCCTGATCTTGGGACCTACATACTCTACTAAATCAAATTCACTTGGGACTGCATAAATTGTGAACTAAAGTTGTTCCACAACCCACGGCCCCACTATCCAAACTCCAACTGGAATGCAAATAATGTTACTTTTACATCAATTCCAACTACTCTGAAAATAACTTCTCTCCTCCTTGCTACCCCCGCCAGCTCTACTGCAACTTAAGAGGGGGATAAAATGGGAGTGGGGAACCTTAGGTCCATGGGCCAAATGTGACCCATGGCTAGCTTTAATTTGGCACCCTTCCAGTTCCTGGAACTGGGCCCTGGATCTAGTTCCTGCCTCCAAGCACTGAAAGACTGAGCTTGGAGTAAGTGAGCGGAGCTATGGGTATGCGTGCAAAAAGAGGGGGCAGATCTATGGCACAAATCTATTATTTGGCCCCATCTCTCAGCACCCCTGCCCACACCTTCTGTACAGCCTTTGGAACGTGTACTAACTTTCATTGGGACCCCTGGAAGGGAAAAGGCTCTCCAACCCTGGTGTAAAACATCCAATGTTCAGATGAGGCCTTCATTTTGCCTACATTTTTGCACAAGACAAATATTGCTAAGAAAGTATGCCAAGTTTAATGTTAGGTGCTTGATCAATAAAAGAAACTCTGAGATTTGTGACTTCCTGTCACATAACAATTTGATCAGTGTTGATTTTTTTAAAAAAAATGTGTGCTTCGATGTTTTCATGAATGATCTGGGAAAAACTATTTTAAAAAAAGATATCAAATGATTGCCAATAAAGTTGGCAGATGGCGAAAGACTGGCACGCTGAACAAGGATGCTAATGAAACAGGGCAGTCAGTTGCACAGTCATTCCATGGATGACTGTAGGATGGCCATCCCTGTTAACATGTCCAAGGATTAAAATATTTCTCATCGCAGACCCATACAGAGAGCTCCATGTTTGTCCACATCCCCATGACCTTTTTCTGAGTCACTGCTGTTAGGATGGTCTTGGGAAGGAGGGATGCTTGTCTGTTTTGTGTTTTCTAACAGCACTAGTGGAACTGTTACTGGAATAAAATTAAATTGAATGCTTTCCTGTAGGAACTTGCACAGCTGTTTGCTAGACAAATATTTGGCTGGGTAGCTCAGTTTTGGTTACGCCATGCTTCTAGTCCGCATGGTCTGGTAATATACTTTGTTGGCATATTTACACAAAAGAGTCAGTGGTACTTTGTCTTTAAGCGCAGGCCCTGTGGGAAAAGTGACCATGAGTATCCTGTACCAAAGGCTATAGAAAATTAAGCTTTCCTTAATGTTGTAATGGAGCTTTTGTTTTGTTTTGTTCTGCTATGTTTCCTGAGATATAGCATTCTTTCCTTCATCTTGACCCAACCTTAACTAGAGCTACAGTACTGTGCATCTATAATAAGAGAGAGTGTGGTTGCCGTGTTGGTCCCAAGTGTTAGAGAGACAAAGTGGTTTGAATGATATCTTTTAATGGGCCAACTGTTGTTGGTGGAAATAAGCAAGCTTTTGGGCCACACAGGGTCCTTCCATGCCTGAGGAAGGGCCTTGTGTGGGCCAGAAAAGCTTATTTCCACCAACAATAGTTGGTCCATTAAAAGATACCATTCAAACCACTTTGTGTCTCTATATAAATAAGGGCAGTGAAGGGCACAGAAATACTGTGTACCCCCGATATCTGTCTCCTTGGTGTGGAAGGCAAGTATAGTCCTTTTCTCCTCATCCGGAACATAATTTACACAAGATCTCATGGATAAGAGCACAGGTTTCTAATAGGACAGACAAAGAGCCTCCCAGAAGAAATGCACCAAACCTATGCTTGGCTAGGCTGCAGTCACTAGACAACTTGCTCTCCCAGAACAGCAAAGATGATTCTCAAGTTACTGGGGTCTGCTCAACAGCTGTGTAACCACCAAGACAATCCTCCACCATTAAAGTCAATAACAGTTTTGTGCCGGGAGTGTTGTGCCTCCCTTCAGTGGCTGGACAACAAATATTTCAAGTGCTCAGCACCCAAAAACCCCCACAGGGCTACGGTTTTAAAAGAGATCTGCTGTCCAGCAGCAATCCTTGTGCATCTAGGACCAGGTCTACAGAAGAGCCCAGCATGCTGCCTACTGTCAGGTGGGGAGGGGGAAGAACAAGGCATGACATGGGAGGAGGTCTTAAGCAATAGGGCCGTCTCTCCGTTGGCACTTCTGCGTTGCCAATAATCCCCTCAGGTTCATGGGTGGACTTTCCTACTGTATCAGAAGGCAACCCTTTTCATCACAGGGGAGGAGAGAATGTGCCAACCAGAGCAAGGGGCAAAGGTAGGGATCCCAGTCGCACTCCACGATACGTTCCTCAGGTCACCCAGGTGCGGCATGGGGTAGGGAAGCCAGGCCAATTGGGGAGAGGGGGAAAGGGCCAGGGGTGAGGGAGGGGGGAAAGGGGAAGAAGGGAGCTGGAGGGAGTCTGAGGGAGGGGGAGGGATATGGGAGATTCAGGCAATCAGAAGGGCGGAACGCAGGCAAGGGAGGACAATAGGAGGGTAACACAAAAAGCCACGGGCCAGTTATAGGGCTAGGAAGGGGGTGCAGAGGGGCACACGTACAACACTCACAAAGAAGGGGGGCTCAACAAGGAACAGAATAAGGGATACACAAGCAGTCACACAGTACAATCAAGGCAAGCACTTAGTCTCTCACGACAGGAACAGGCCAGCTTCTCTCTGCGATTACCGGTGGGGAACTGATGCCCCACCGGTGTTTTTATCAGTCCCTGGAGCTGCCCAGGTGAAGCCCCTTACGAGAGATCCCGGGCCCCGCCCCCCCCACTGTGCTCTGCTGCTAGACGCGCACTGCGTCGGGGCTGGGTGGGCCCTGCAGTCTGCAGAACATCAAGCTGTTGGAGGAGGGGATCCTGTGGGACCGCCCGTGAGGCGTCTTGTCTCCGCAGGGTGGGAACCTGCGGTGCAACTGGGGAGGGATCCCCCTGGGCAGGGGGCAGGACTTCACTCCCACCCCCGTGGATTCGGCGGGGTAGTCCCCGGGCCCCCCCGCCACTGAAGCACACCATGGCGCTGTGGCGTGACAGTACACTCCCCCCCCCCCCCGTCCAGGGCACCCCCCCACCAGGGTTCGAGGCCAGGATGGGAGGGCTGGCGGCGATGGAAGGCAAGGACAAAGTGAGGAGCATGGAGATTGACCGCAGGCTCCCAGGAGCGTTCTGCTATCCCATAGTGTTTCCAATCCACCAAATAGTGTAATCGGGATCCAATGTAGCGGGAATCCAAAATAGCACGGACCTCATACTCTGGGACGCCCTGGAGTAAAACCGGGGGGGGGCGTGTCTTGTTGAAGGGGATAGAGAGGAGGGGATGCCTTTTTTAGTAAGGACACATGAAAGGAAGGGTGGATACGAAGATGGGGGTGGGGGAGTCCAACCGTATAGGTCACTTTGTTCAGTTGTCGGCAAATAGGATAGGGGTCCATGTAAGTATCATCAAGCTTGGCTGAAGGGCGAAGGGATGGGTAATTTTTCCGTCGGACCCATACAAGTTCTCCAGCTTGAAACGTGGGCGCGGGTTTCCTCCGCCTGTCAGCTAAAAGTTTATATCGCTGTCATGCTAGTTGAAGGCATTGCCGTGCCTTTTTCTGGATTTGTCTAAGCCGGTGTACGAGGGCTCCTGCGGCCGGGACGGTAGTTGGGGTCAATGTAGGTAAGCCTAAGGCGGGATGGAACCCGTAGGAAACAAAAAAAGGTGAATTTCCGAGGGAGGCGTTTGGGCCATTATTGTATGTAAATTCTGCGAGGGAAAGTTGGTCCATCCAATTATCTTGTAGATAATTACAAAAGCACCGGAGGTATTGCTCTATTTGTTGATTGGTGCACTCGACTTGACCGTTTGCCTGTGGGTGATAGGCAGTCGTTAACTGGGTTATACCCAGGAGCGTGCAGAGTGCCTTCCAAAACTTGGAAACAAATTGAGGGCCCCGGTCTGAGACAATTTCGCAGGACGATGTCTTTTAATAGGCACTCCGCCGTGCCTTTTGCAGTGGGGAGTCCAGTGCATGCTATAAAGTGCCCCATTTTGGTGAAGTAGTCGATTACCACCAGGATGGTGGTACAGCGATTTGGAGGGAGACAACCCGACAATGAAGTCCATGGTGATCTTTTGCCATGGGCCCTTTGGGTTGGGGGTCAATTGTAACAGCCCCACAGGGAGGTGGCAAGGGACCTTGGTCCGTGCACACACACAACACCCGCAAACATATTTTTCCACTTCTTGACGTACCCTGGGCCACCAAAAGCTTTGCAGGATGAGGTCTAGGGTTCGTTGATACCCTGGATGACCTGCCAGCGGGGAGTCATGGTGATCCCATAGGACCTGAGGGTGGTATTTGGAAGGAATCACAACTAGTCCCTTGTGGTAATATAACCCATTTCTACAGGCGTCATTTGGGGTAGGAGGTAGAAGGGCACTTTCTCTTTGGAGGTCCGGCAGAGATGGGAGTGTAGCCGCAAACGTGCCCGGTGGGAGGACTGGTTCGGGACATGCCGGAGGGGTATCGTTGCTTTCTTCACAGCGCGCGAGGGCATCGGCCATCGTATTCTCTGACCCTGGGCGGTATTTGATCTTAAAACAAAAACGGGAAAAGAAAAGTGCCCAGCGGGCGTACCGTCCATTTGTTATTTGAGCGGTCTGGAGGTAAATCAAGTTCTTATGATCAGTTAGTACAAGAATGGGATGCGGGCCACCCTCCAGGTAATGCCTCCACGCCTCAAATGCGGCCTTGATGGCAAGGAGTTCTTTATCCGAGATAGTATAATTCTTCTCTGCAGGAGATAGCTGCCGGGAGTAATAAGCACACAGTAACCGTTGTTTCTGACCTTCTATGGTTTGGGTTAGGACTGCCCCTATGGCTTGGTTGGCGGCGTCGGCTTCCACAATAAAGGGTTTAGTAACATCTGGATGTTAGAGCAAGGGGGCGGAAAGAAAGTCCTTCTTTAACTGTAGGAAGGCTTGTTGTGGTGCTAGCCAGCGGTAAAGTGCTCCTTTCTTTAGCAACTGAGGCAATGGGGTGGTTTTTTGAGCATAGTTATCGATGTATTAGCGGTAGTAATTGGTACTACCGAGAAAACGTTGTAACGCTTTAACCAAAAGGGGAGCAGGCCGTCGATGAATTGCGGATACCTTGCTGGGGTCCATCTGGATACCCATGGCGGACACGATGAAGTCCAAGAATGGAACAGTCATTGCATGGAATAAACATTTTTCCAACTTGCAGTACAGCTTATGTGCTTGCAACCGGGAGAGGATGGTACGAACGTGACTTACATGGTCCACAAGGGAGGAGGAAAATATCAGAATGTCATCTAAGCAGACCACAAGAAAACTGTCCAGAAGATCTCGAAAGATATCGTTTATGAAATGTTGGACCGTCGCTGGTGCATTTACCAGTCCATAGAGCATTACTAAATATTCAAAATGGCCAAAATGTGTCCAAAACGCTGTCTTCCACTCGTCACCTTCTCTAATACGTATGAGGTTGTAAGCTCCCTGGAGGTCGAGTTTGGTGAAGATTCGTGTTCCCTTAAGTTTTCCCAATAGTTCGGAGATGAGGGGTAACGGTGATACTGTTGAGACCACGGTAATCTATGCATGGGCAGAGGTCGCCTTCTTTCTTGGGTATGAAAAATAAGGGTGCCCCCGCTGGGGACAAAGAATGTCGGATGAACCCCTTGTCTAAGTTTTCCTTGATATATAGGTGAAGGGTCTTGGTTTCCCCGGGTGCTAGGTTGTAAAGTCGCCCATATGGAGGTTCTGCTCCAGGAAGTAATTCGATCAGGCAATCGTAAGGGTGGTGGGGAGGGAGACTGGCTGCTTCCTGTTTGTCAAATACATTCCTAAGGTCTTGATACACTGCCGGGAGGTGCCGTTGCAGGAGTGAACTGCAGTGACCTCCAGAACCTTTGGTGCAGGGTGAAGACAGTTTTCGTGGCACTGGGGGGACCCGAAACACAGACTTTGATGCTCCCAATCAATGGTGGGGTTATGACGGCGCAGCCATGGGAAGCCCAGAACCAAGGAGAAAAAGGGAGATGCGATGAGGTCAAATTGCAATTCTTCTTGGTGGGTCCCGGTGGTACAGAGCAACGGGGGGTTGCACTCTAGAACCGGGCCAGAAGAGATAGGAGACTCATCAGTGGCTTGTACCAGTGCGATTCTATGCCGCCCTTGTGCCGGAACCCCATGGCTCTGCGCAAAGGAGAGATCCATAAAGTTGCCGGAGACCTGCGAATCAATGAGGGTATGGATAATCATGGAGGCAGAAGGTTTCAGCCGCACCATCATGGGGATGACCAGTTGACGGGGCAGGGTTGCCCGGAGCCCCCTTCGATAGTCGGGGAATAGTGAGATTACCGGGAGGCCCCCTGTCCTTCCCGGTTGTTGGCGTTTCCCAATCCTGGGGGGCAACTTCGTTTTATGGGGCACTCCCTGGAGAAATGTGTATTCGCCCCACAATAGAAGCAAAGATGCAAAAGGCAACATCTTTCCTTTTTTCGGCGGGGCTTAACGGGCCTTGAATGGCCCCAATCTGCATTGGCTCTGTCCCCCCATCCCCTACTGGAGGGGAGGAGAGACCATGGGGAACCCGGGACGTTCTAGGGACGTTTCCCTTCCCCTGTTCTCGTTGTCTCTCTTTCCTTCATTCGCTCAACTGGTCATCGATATGAATAGCCAACATTACCAATTCTTTCAAGGTAGAAGGGGTAGCAGCAGTCCTCGCAAGCTGATCCTTGATCTCTTCGGTAAGGCCCTGACGAAATAAGGCCCGCAGGGCTGCATCACTCCTTTTTAGGTCAAAAGATAGACAACGGAAATGTGTAACATAATCAAGGAGTGGGGATTTCCCTTGTCTAATGTGCAGAATGGCTTGCTCTGCATCTCTTGTTCTATGAGGATAATCAAAGAGAAACTTAAATTGTTTCACAAACCCATCGTAGTTTCAAAGGAGGAGATCATCAGCTGCTAACGGGGGGTGACCCAATCTATGGCCACCCCTCCTAGTAACCCAATAAAGGTAACTTTCGTTTGATCCGTATTATACGTAGGGGGTTGGGTCTGAAAGGTTAGGTTGCACAGAGCTAAAAACCCCTGACAGGCCCTTCGAGCCCCATAGAATCTGTCCAGTCGGGGGGCCTTGGGTTCTCGAGGGACCGGAACAACAGGATTCGGGGGCTGGGGCAGCAGACCTGGGGGAAGGGTTCCTGGTGCTCCCCCCACTGCCTCTTGCAAGAGCTGGTTTTGTGCTGCAAGTTGCCGATTTTGTTTTTTAAGATCCTGAACCTCCAGGGTTAACCCTTGTACGGCCAGGAGGAGGTCCTGGATCTGCTGGGCGGGGTCCTGCGGTTCCATGGAGGAAGGGGGGAATGGGATTATTATGCTGGTAATTCTGTCAGGTGGGGAGGGGGAAGAACAAGGCGTGACATGGGAGGGGGTCTTAAGCAATAGGGCTGTCTCTCCGTTGGCACTTCTGGGTTGCCAATAATCCCCTCAGGTTCATGGGTGGGCTTTCCTACTGTATCAGAAGGCAACCCTTTTCATCACAGGGGAGGAGAGAATGTGCCAACCAGAGCAAGGGGCAAAGGTAGGGATCCCAGTTGCACTCCACGATACGCTCCTCAGGTCACCCAGGTGCGGCATGGGGTAGGGAAGCCAGGCCAATTGGGGAGAAGGGAAAAGGGCCAGGAGTGAAGGAGTGAGGGGGGGAAAGGGGAAGAAAGCAGCTGGAGGGAGTCCGAGGGGGGGGGGAGGGGGAGGAAATATGGGAGACTCAGGCAATCAGAAGGACGGAACGCGGGCAAGGGAGGACAATAGGAGGGTAACACAAAAACCCACGGGCCGATTATAGGGCTAGGAAGGGGGTGCAAGAGGGGCACACGTACAACACTCACAAAGAACAAGGGGGGGCTCAACAAGGAACAGAATAGGGATGCACAAGCAGTCACACACAGCACAATCAAGGCAAGCACTTAGCTGGCCCCTGTTCCTGTCGTGAGAAGCTTCTCTCTGCGATTACCGGTGGGGAACTGATGCCCCGCCGGTGTTTTTATCAGTCCCTGGAACTGCCCAGGTGAAGCCCCTTACGAGAGATCCCGGGCCCCGCCCCCCGCTGCGCATGCTCGGCTGCTAGGCGCGCACTGCGTCGGGGCTGGGCGGGCCCCACAGTTTGCGGGACATAGAGCTGTTGAAGAAGGGGATCCTGTGGGACCACCTGCGAGGCGTCTTGTCTCCGCAGGGCGGGAACCTGCGGTGCAACTGGGGAGGGATCCCCCTGGGCAGGGGGCAGGGCTCTGCTCCCACCCCCGTGGATTCTGCGGGGTAGTCTCCGGGGCCCCTGCTGCTGAAGCACGCCACGGCGCCGCAGCGTGACACCTACGTGGCAGCTGTGATTTTCTTACTATCTCTGGCCTGTCTGTTGTGACTAAGTAAAGTGCTGTGTCATCTTAAACATGAACAACCCAGGACTGTCTTTGAAAGAATGAGCTTAGCCAAATGTTGCTAAAAATAATATTCTGTGATGGGTAACCAAAGATTTGGTTCACATGCAAGCAGCGCTAGTTGCATGGGCAGCTTTCATTCTCTGTCTCCTCATTCTTCACTAAAATCAGGGTTCTGGGTATGGGTTAGAGCAGCCCAAAGTTACAGCTGTGATTTGGCAAATGTCTGGTATTTCTCCCCCACCCCAACTCCCCATGCCAGGCTGAGTTGAGAAGAGGAAGGTGAAGTTCCCCTTTTGACCGTGAGATGTAGCTGTGGAGCAGAGTTTCAGACAGCCAGGCTGCTTGCTGGCTGTTTCCCCCTGCTCTGATCTGGCAGCAGAGTAGCCAGGAGGAGTGGGACATAACAGATGTGGGGCTGATGACTGGCTCTAGGACTCTACCATCAAGACAATCTGTGCCAAATAATGTTTCTTACCCCTTGAGCAGACCCTGCCCTAGAATCCCAGAGAAATCTCCCTGCTCCTCAGAACTTTGGCCCCATCCACATCCCATTCCCTGTCCTTCCAGAGAGGTCCTAGTCATCCCTCCTCCTATCCCAAACAGCATCTTCCCCTGTGCTCCCAACACAGGCAGCACCAAGAACATGGAACCTGTCACCATTCATGTTACCAATTCTCCGTTAAGCTGCACCCAGACATCCTCAACTGAAGGCCTCTCGCTTTCCTAGACACTTGTTCACAACCCTGGCTGCCTCCCCTTCTTGGTGGGATTCCTTGATCTTGGAATCTGAGCTAGCTGGCCGTTACAGCAGAGTTTGCTCTCCTTGCTCTCTCCAGAATCCTCAAAGGCAGATCAGCCTCTAAAGGTGGTAGGTTAGACCTCTGGCTGAAGCTGACTTTCTCCAGAAACCAGAAGTGCTTTGGACTTGTCTTCTGTGCAAGAAGACCAAGGGAGTCCGATTTCTGTGCAAGGTGCACAAATCTGACTCCTAATGTAGCAGTAGTCCAAGGAGTATGTTAAAGAACCACTGGTGTTTTTCTTTCTTTCATTTGGATGGACATAAAGTGGTGGAGGTAGGGTCAGATTCCCCCCCCCGGGTTTTCTAAGATGGAGAATCCCTCCTATTTGGGGATGCTGCAGAAACCTGTCTCCACTTCCCAAGGTCAGCCAGAGCAATGCAGCAGCACTGGTGCAGCAACATGGAAGTAGCAGGGGAAGACACCTGGTCTAGGCAGCAGGCCAGTGTGGGGTTTGGCATGGGGGTGAGGGAGGGTAAGCAACTAAAGGAGCAGGGGAGTGATCTGGGGGAAGCCTAGATGCATGGGGCATCTCACCCACCTTACCATGGACCCCTTGTCATGCTCTTGAGCATGGTGTCTTATTTGTCAGTCATGGCGGCAAGTGCAACTCCTCAGATCCTGATTATGGCTACCAGGTTATTTCTGAGAGCCTGTAAAGTGCAGCGATCATTCTGGTTTTCCAGAGCTGTTTGTATGAATGCTGCTGAAATGGAGTAGTTAGTTATGTTTAATTAAATCTATTATTATTATTATTTATTATTATTATAAGCATTTATATAGCACCAGCAATGTACCTGGTGCTTACAAAGAACACGATAGATATAGCCCCTGCTCGAGAGCGTACAATGTAAAGATGGGGAGAGGAGACAGGGAAGGGGAGAACAGAGGGAGAGACAAGGGATGTGACATTCATGAGGATGCGAGAGCTCAGGTACACGTTCTTGGCTTGGTTACAGTACATTGGGAGTTTGCAGATAACAGGTGGGGGATAATCCTGGGTGGGGATGCTTAGCAGGAGTTCAGAAGTGGAGCGGAAGAGGTGGGTTTTGAGGAGGGACTTGAAGGCGGACGAGGGCAGGGAGGGAGTTCCCAGCATGCGGGGCAGCGAGGGAGAAGGGACGAAGGTGGTTGGGGGAGGCGTGGGAGGGTGAAGGAGGGGATGAAGGAGGAGCAGAGTGCTCGAACAGGGGTTTGGAGGGAGATCAGGGCAGAGAGGTTGGGGGGAGCGAGATTGTGAAGGGCTTTGTAGGTGAAAACGAGGAGTTAGTTTGATTTACCTCTGCTTGTTGGAATTCTGCCCAGCTCTATGCATGTTGCCACACGTGAAAGGGAATCGGCTGCTGGGATGGGACAAGTCAGGCTAAAATCCAGGGGGGTGTTATGATCGATCCAGGGAATCTATTCCCTTTGGAAATATATATATTAATAGCGTCCTTAATTCTTAGTATTTTAAGGTCCTTCCCAGACAGCGTGAAGGAGGGGTGGGGGTTGTTTTGTGGGGCTTTGGGAGGAACAGACTCCAGGATGAATTTGGCTTTTCTGGGAGCTGCATGCCGTCTGCCAAGGTTGAATCTTTGACTTCCCTGTCTTGGGAAATAAATGAAAGCGAGATCCTGCTTCCCAAATGTGGGAATTCTCATTTCCTGAAGTCTTAGGACTGTATCCCTTCATTGTATCTCGAGGACAGTGCTCCTTTCTGAGGGTCTTCACCATTTATTTATTTTAGACATTTTTACCCCGCCAATCCTGCCACAGGATATTGGTGCTATGTAAGCAATCAGAGCAATCTAAGCTCTCAGATTTCCACACACGGATGCATTTTGGAAGCGAGGATGGGCCGTAGTTCAGAGCCTGTCTTGCGTTCCACATGCTAGAAAGAACGGAGCTGCTGTAGCACTTGGAGATCGCTGCCTGCTTCACCCCTGTAATGTCTGTCCTTTCCTCTTTGTTCAGGAGTCGACTTTAAGATGAAGACTATAGATGTTGATGGGATCAAAGTCCGAATACAGATCTGGTAAGTGTGCTGTAAGCCTTCTGAAACCCACAAGCAAAGGGAGGTCTAGTGGTAGTCACGCCTCTGACAAGAGACCACTAAAGAGCATCTTGTACTGTGGGGATTACCGGAAAGGATAGTTTCTGCTGCCACTTTGAGGACCCAGCAGCTGGGGCACCAGGCAAGGTCTAATAGCATCTACAGTATACTTAAATCTGGCCTTGGATCTAGCAGAGACTTCCCATTCTACTGGGGGTTACTTGCATACTTCTAATCTAATCTGCATGTCATTTTTGTTATTACAATAACGATAATGAATTGTCATTATTGCAATAATGAAAATGACAACCAAGAATGACCATGATAACGAAAATGACAACCGAGAATACTAAAAACGACAACCAAGAATAACGGTAATGACAATGTTGTTATCATTGTCGTTAGTGCTGTAGCAGTTGGGTTTCAGAGGGGAAATGTAGAGAGGGAAGGAGGGAGCAGACAGCTCGGAGTCTTAACAGGGTTGAACTCTTGAACTGTGCTTGTGTTGGGAGGGGCAAGCAGTTCAGCAGTATCTGATGGATGTATCCCTGGCCAATGAGCAGCGCAAGCAGGTCCCAGCAGTCTCATGGGACTCTGTGATTGCTCAATGCCTGCTGCCTCCCACAACCAATCAGGGGGGCTCTGGAGAGGGCACTGCAACCCTTTATAATGGAAGGGGCAGTTTTTCTCTCAATTCTGAGAGCTCTGCTTGTCAGGTTGTGTTTACAGAACTGTGGTGCTTGCACATAAAAAATCCTCCCTAGCCCTCTATTTATTTATTTATTTATTTATTTATTTTATTTATTAGGTATTCCCACTAATACCTTTCCTTCCTCATACCCAACATTTTACCTTCTCCCTTTCCCTGCCCTTCTCCCCCTGTACATTATGTATAGATTAGATTAGATATATTATAGACATATAGATTAGATTAGAATAGTTATATAGATAGCTTTCCTTTCCCGTCTCCCTTAGATTTAGATAAATATAAGTTGTGCACAGGAATCAATAATAGCGATACCAAAAATAAAATCTCTTTGAAATGGTACCGATATTGATAACAAATATCGATACCGATAACAAAAATACCAATAATGAAAATTATATCAAAAACGATACCAAAAATGATAATGAAAATGACATTTTTGAATAACAAAAATGACATGGGGACCTGATGCACACCCTACTAATCTGGCCTTGGGTAATCTCAGCCTCCTGTCTCCCTTGTTGTCAATTAGAAGTGGGTAGATCCTCCCTAATCCTCAGGGTAGGAGACAGAAGGACTGTGACTCAGCCATGGTCTCCAAGGCTGTAGCAGAGAGCGTCTCCCTTTCCAGGATTTCGCAGTAGCCAAAATCCCTGCCAGATCCAAGATGTCCTACATAATTTGGGACACTTGAGAGGTATGTTCTAGGGGCAGGATTAACCTTCACAGATCTGCACTGATACGTGGGGAGAGTGACATTTATTATGGTCCTACATAATCCATGTTCTTTTTTTAAAAAACCACAATAAACCACTTCTGCTAGTGGTCTGAAACAGTGGGGTCTGAGATCACGGGGCTAGGAGTTGAGAGATTAGGGTTCTCTTCCTGCCTTGCAATGACCTTCTGTGTGTCCTTTGGCAAATCACTGCTGCTGTGCATCCCCGCACCCACAAAGGCAGAAAAAGCCCTTGGAAATGGGGAAGGTGTCTGCAGAATCTGATCCAGTAGGACTCCTAGGCCCCCATGTCTTCTACTGTCTCACTCTTCAGGATCCCTCTCCTTGGCTTTAGCTAAGCTACACATGTGCACCCGCAATCTCTCTGTTTATGAATGTATTCCAGTCCCTCCCCATGTGCCTTCCCTTGTCCATTCTAGATTGTAAACCCCTTGGGGCAGGGTCCTGTCATGACTGTTCAGCACTAGGTACATTACTGGTACCATATAACTGTCAATGTATACGGTTGTGAGCCGCCCCGAGCTGCCTTTGGCAGGAGGGGAGGAATACTAAATGCTTTTAATAAATAAATAAAATATAAATAATAATGTCACTCTAACAACTGGAGCATGTTTAAGGAGACTACAGTGAACTTTCCAGTTAGCTGCTTTTCTTGCTCCACCCCACGTTCTGCCCCTGGGAGTTTGTGACACCCACTGAATGTCAAGCAGGGTCAGGCTATGGAACTTTATCCTTTATTCCTTTTTTACGACCAACTTGCCTTGTGCTTTGACCTTGTTGAGCTGGGGCCCTTGTTTCTGCAAGCTGCAGTATGCTCCGTCTCCCATGGTGAATCCTGTTGACATAACCTTTGCCTGGAGAGTCTGCTGTTTATAATTCAGGATTTGCTAGGTTTGAGGCAGTCTCCACTAACTGGCATGGTCTCTGCTCTGTTCCAGGGACACTGCAGGCCAGGAGAGATACCAGACCATCACCAAGCAGTACTACAGACGAGCCCAGGTAATACTTGCTTGACTGGGTGCTGTGCCTAAAAGCTGTTATGACAGCCAGCTCCTGGGGATGACCTGTGATTTCTGCTCTGCATGGCAGCAGAGTGACTCCAGCAACCAGTGCGCTTGCAAACAAAATCTACTAGAGCCTGAGGAAAGATGAGATGGAATGGTGCAGGGATTGGGGTGGGTTCTCTCCAAAGTGGTGGTGATCCCTACTTCTGAGCCTTGAGCTAAGATGATGGCCCTCTTTGGCTCTAGCAGAGACTTCCCATTTTACTGAGGGTTACTTGCATCTGCTGGTCCTCTGCCCTGTCTGTGCACATCTAGATTTTTCTCTTCCCTTGTGTTGGATTATTCTGCCCCTGTCCAGCACAGAGAGGAGCTCTAGAACCCACGACCTGCCTCACAATGGTTCATGGACTTTAAGGCCAGAAAGGACTGTTCACCCAAGCCAGAGGGCTTTCCCCAGTTATTCCTATATTGTCTGTAGCATCCCCTCTGAGGAGGGACCATTTCTTTGATAAGTTTGTACAGCACCTATTATAGTGGGGCACAGGTGTCATGGAAGCTCCTAGACAATGCCACAGGAGATACTGTACAATAACCTATAGCTTAACTACTTGATGAAAGGTGCCAGACTGTTTATTGTTGGCACTAGTGCCTAGAGGTCTCCGGTCAACACTGGGACTCTGCTAGTTTCAGCATGTGTGGTGAGAGGCTAGGGTTGCTGCTTTTTGCAGCTTGACCCCAAGACTCTCATTGGGCAAAACTTGAAATCTTGGGGTCAAACCATGAGAAGTGGCAACCCTATGAGAGGCAGGTCCTGACTCCAAGAGCTTTGTTACAGGGAGGGGAAGGACCCAAGAGCCTTCAGCAGGTCTGTGGCAGACAGGGTAGGTCTCTAGTCCTGATGTCCTACCCACTAGCCTAGAGGGGGGAGGAATGTGGCCTGTGGCAAGTTTCTAGGAGACTCCTTTCCAGTTCCTGGATCTGACCCTTGGATCCAGTCACTGAAAAGCTGAGCTCAGGATAAGGGAGCAGAGATGGCATACACACAAACATAGGATGCACATCCATGATCTGGACCCTCCTCTTCCTAAGCGCACCCCTTAAGCAACCCCATCCCTGGTTTCTATGCACCCCTTGGAGCTTGTACTAATTTTCAAAGTAGCCCCTTGGAGAGAAAAGTTCCCCACCCCTGCACTAGATTATGCTGCCGCTCCTAAATCAGAATGGATTCCCTTTCTAGAACAATAGCGTACGGGCTAGAAGCAGGGAGCTGCCTGGAGAGGTGAAAATAATCCCTACTGGCTACTTGGTAGTTCTGGCCTTGCCGCAGCCCCCACCTCACAGGGAGCGTATACGGTCTATCCTGTAAATGAGGGGTTTTTTTTACCCACAGTTCACAGGGTCAGAAAGTCTCAACTCTATTCCTTAGCATCTTCTGCCTTTTCTGCTCCCTCCAGTCTCCATTTCCCTGACCTGCTTCTCTCTGCAGGGGATATTCTTGGTCTATGACATCAGCAGCGAGCGCTCCTACCAGCACATAATGAAATGGGCCAGTGATGTGGATGAGGTGGGTGGAGTATTGTAACTTGTTTCTGTTGGCTCGAAGCTGGGAATAGAAAATGTCTGCTCAGGCAGCTGAGGTGTTGTCATAGGAGCCTGACCTATGTTTCTATTAATTAGCACAAACTTGGATAATGTAGTAAAGGCTGCCTGGGGCTCACCTGTGCCTTTAAAATCAATGGGCATGATGACACTCAAGCCTCCCCTAGTGTGAAAGCCCCTTAAGACTAATGTAGCTCTGCTGCCTTGGAGCTGGGCAGGATGTAGAATGGTTCAGCATGGTGCAAGAAGGCAGCCTTGTGATGCTGAGGAATGGCTTATAGGTTGCATACTGCCACACACGCTCCCTATGTTCACAAGAGTTGCCAAATTCAGAGCCGGAGCAGGAACTGGAGCTGTCTGGGCTGGCTTGGAAAAGGCAGCTTTCCAGAGGTGCTTCCCTTATCTTCCGTGGAATTTTTTAAAAAATTCCGCGGGAGTCAGGGCCAATTCTGTGCCTCAGCGCGATTTACCATGCGGGGGGGCTTGGCTTGCCCCCTCCCCCGCACTGGTCAAACCCTCAGGGCTTCCCAGCTGCCGGGGTTTCCCCTCCCCAGCTGCCGGGGCTTGCTTGACTCCCCCCCTCCCTTTTAGAAAAGGAATTGCCTTACCAGTGATAGCAGCAGTAGCTGCTCCGTCCAGCGCGCTCGTACTTCCTGGCCCCTCCCGACGGGGTGTCTCAGGGCGACGCAGCCGGATGACGTCATCCGGCTGCGTCGCCCTGAGAGGCCCCGTCGGGAGGGGCCAGGAAGTAAAAGCGCGCTGGACGGAGCAGCTGTTGCTGCCATCACTGGTAAGTTAATTAATTATCTAAACGGGGGGGAGGCAAGCCCTGGCAACTGGGGAGGGGAAGCCCCGAGGGTTTATTCATTCCCCTTCCCCCGTGGAATCTCCTGCCCCACGTCCCCGCAGCGCAGGCTAGAAATTCTGCGCTGGGGTAAGCGGGGCAGGAGATTCTGCAGGGGGAGGGGAATTCCGCGGGAAATCTGCGAATCGCAGACCCGCGTTTGGCTCGGGGCCCTGCTTATAGTTAACTGGAGTTGTGTGCATGCTCTGGAGGGAAGTTACTGCATTGCCACTTTCAGTCAAGGACGTACCCCTGTTTTTGAAAGTGGGATAAGCACAATGCGATGTCCCATGGTAACTACCTCCCTTGCCTTTCTGGCAGCTCAGTGTACCTTCCCCTAGGATAGGGGATTTGCTTGCTTGCTGCCATGAGATCAAAGTCAAGAGGGACTGTCAGACCGGGGTAGGTGTGAGAGGTTTTTATCCCTGCCATGACACAATAAACGTCCAAGGGGATTGGGGGAGGGGATATTGCTGTGAAATATTCTTTCTTTGGCTGCTGTACACTGCCCCAAAAGCTTCAGATGAGCACCAGACCCCCAACCTTTCCCCCAGAAATGGCACAGCAATTATTTTGACCATTTGTATATAGATTTTAGAGCACCATGAAAAGTTAGATGCTTAAGCAGTAAACTGGTTGCAGCTTTGACTATCGGTGTGGCTCCTATCGCCAGGAGCCTGTGTTCACTGCACTTTCTTCATTGGTGGCAATGGAAAAAATGCAGTGAACACAGATCCCTTTCTATAAGATCCATAATCTTGAGAAGAACGAGCTGTCCATTCCTCATGTATGTGTGCTATGGAGAATTATTAGGGAGTGGTGTCCTATCTCTACTGTACCACTCTGTCTGGTTGTAGATCCATTGCAAACGTACGGCTTGCCACTGCTCTGTAGGAAGGGTCTGGTTGGGTGTCTCCACCTGCAGTTCTTTTTAAACGGTGATGAACTGTTTGAATTCTGCAGCAACACTTCACGTGAACAGCTGCTGCCCCTGAGGGAGGGCTCTTCCCTCCTTCCGGCCCCACGTCCAGCACAGTTGCTTGAGGAGAAAAGTCAGCGGCATAGCTGCCCTGTGCTGTAATAGCAGAGAGAGTGGCCGACACCTGTGCTGCATGGTCCCGTGCAGCAAATAATGGAACCAGCTTGTCTTGCCTGGATCTACAGCTGTGGGGAAATAGCACAGCACCACAGCCAGCTCTGATCCTCCTGCTGTGTGCCCGAGAGCTGGGCCCCCTGCGCTCCAGTCAGTATCGACAAAGGTACAGAGTTGTAAAGGCCGCCCAGCAGGGAGATTGCTGATCTGGGAAGACGGCCTAGTCTCCTGAGCTCTGACTGCAGCTTCTTGCTCCAGAGGCAGTAGGTGCTCTCTGCTGAGAAGTGGGGGTAGGTTGGCCAGATATGCAAATTTTAGGGGACACATGAGAAATACAGGTTGCAGGGCTGTATTGGAGCCCATGCAGGGCCTACAACATGTATTTCTCATAAGTGTTCTCTACAATTTGCATATCTGGCCACGCTAAGGGCAGGGGGAGGGGAGGAGTATATCTAAAGTAACATGTGGAACTTGGATGACTTAAAACTGCAGGTAGCAACATGCAAAACTGACCTGAGATCAGTTTTTGTTCCCCTGCAGTCACTAACCTGTGATTTTAACAAGCTTGACACAGCCTTTGCTCCAGCAAACAGCTGCCTCTATAGCTTCTGCTCAAGAGTTGCCTCCCTGGACTTGCCCCTGGCATGCAGATGGCCACTAAGTATTTTGGCCTGTATGTGGCTGCAGTCACTAAGCACAGATGAGGAAGGTTTCGTGACTCTCCGCTTCTCCCCAGTATGCGCCAGATGGGGTCCAGAAGATTCTCATTGGGAACAAGGCAGACGAAGAAGAGAAGAGGCAGGTGGGCAAAGAACAAGGCCTACAGGTAAAGGTCTCAGGAATGCTTCCCTAGAGCATGGTCCATTCCACTTGAGCATGCTCCATAGGCTACAGGCCATGCTCCTTCTGCAAGCAAGGGCATGACTATAATAGGTGCAGGTCTATGGGGCCTATGCAGAATGCATGCATAGACTGAGTGGTTAGCACCTCTGAAGACTTGCTAAGTGCCTCAGGGGGGCCCATTCCATCTTCTGCACCAGTCTTGTCAGCAAGGGTTGACTTTGGTCATCTGCTCCTGCAAGGCTGCTGGTTGGGTTGTTAACAAACAAAATAATAGCCTGCTGGAGTCCGGATTTGGTCTGTGCAGCCCTGACTCGCATGCAGAACCTAATAAGTGGGCAGTGGCCTCTGTGTTTGGCAGCCCCCACTCCATCTCCATTCAGGTTTAGCATGACACGCCTAATAGGCGGGCGTTCTTCCCCACCGCTCTCCACTCACCAACACTCCCTATCATGACTCCCGGCCTCAGTGAACGTGAGAACAAGAAGCCTAACCAGCTGTTTGTTTCTTCCAGGCTATTATGACTGGGAGGCAATCCAGTGCCTGTTATCCCCACCCATCCATGGAGGTTTATACCTGAAAAAGCACTTGGCAGTAACTTTTTCTCTGCACATAATGCTGAGTTTATTGAGCAATTCACATACTTTATTGAGAACCTATGGTACTCTCCATCAGTCAGTTCACAGACCCTGGATCACTTCTGTCCCTGGCCCCAAGAGATTCCTCTCCACCATCCGGTCAAGGTGCTTCCGGTTGCACTGTGGGTATCCCCTCTCTGTCGTCAGGGCAGTGATGAGGAAAAACAGCAGGGAAGATCCAGTCCAGCCTCTGCTAGTGACTGCCTTACTTCTGGCAGTGCACAAAAGTTGTGGCCTCAATCATATCCCACTCTCTCATCTCATTCAGGGCTCACACTCTTCCATTCTGCTGAACATGGAATTGCAGCAGGGTTGCATAGTATCTGCACTCTGTCGTGCATACATAAAACCACATTGTGTGCATGTGCCACCCAATGAGCCCATAGGCAGTCTCAGCGGATGGGTCTGACAGTTCTCTGTACATCAGACCGCCCTCAAATGTCAGCAAAGGACAGAATATCCATCGCCCTCCAACTTCTCTTGACCTTGTACCCCAGGTACCCACAGACAAAAGCCAAAGCCATTTGGCTTTCCTGGGGAAACAACCCGCAGCAATAGCTTTCTATGGCATTATGATCCCTGATGCTCATTTTAAGCAAAAACTCTTTCTTTCAAAAGATAAGAAAATATGAATAGCTTTTAACCAGTGAACAGCTCTGCTCCCACACAGACCTTCTGAGCACAGTGACCAACTGTGCCTTGCAGATCCCCCCCCACCCATTTTTTAACATCAAGTGATCCCTCCCCCCCCCCAATCCCACTACAACTAAAAAATTCCATGCTTCTGTGTTGCTAACATCTGTAACATTTTTAGATAAATTGGCCTGTGCTCTGACATGCTTGTGACAAATGTCTATGTAGTTTAAGCCACCTGGATTGGCAATGCTGGTCCAGCAACACATACATATCCAACAGAAGTTTTGCAAAAACTTTTTCAACCACTTAGCAGCCAATACCAGCTCTCACGCGCTTGGCACACAGCGAGTCCTGTGAGGACACATGGCCAGTAGTGGCCAATAGTTCCTCATGTACAGCGTTCAGCCAACCCTAGCTAGGCAGCTGCCCAACTCTTTTAGAGTCACATGGCCCTCCAGGCCTTCATTACCACCACTGAGCAGAATCTGTGAGCAATCAACCGATCCAAGCCTTCTGCTGTCGTTGGCAGGATGTGATGTCAAGACAAAGACAGGCTTTTTAGTGGGGCATGCCACACCACCATGGTGGCTCCTGCTCTAGTGCCATGCTTTTGCATGGCTTCGATCCTCCCCAGCGTGGTCTGTTGTTGCAAGAGGATCTGATGCGTGCAGGGAGGTACCTGTCGGGAGATGCGACTTCAGTCACCAATGCCATTCGCAGGGCTGTACTCACCGAGAGTCTTGTCTGAATCAAGGAGAAAAGCACAGACTGGTGGGAGAATGTGCTGTCCTTGTGGGCAGGAGGGGCAGGATACAAATTTTATATTAATAAATAAATAAGAGTAACAAAATACAAATAGCAAATACAATCAGCATAGCAAAGCCTTACATATGAGAATCAATATCAATATTCCCAATATCATACTACTTGCTATTCTCATTCAACTTGAAATCAAGAAATTTCTTTCTCAATGAAAATGCCTGTACCAAATATTTGGCAACAGATTTAGTAACTTCTGGCACTTTATCCTACAGAGCCAACACCATCAAGCCATGCTCCCCCTTCCCCGGATAATTGTTAAGAAAGGGGTCCAGCAAATTTCCCCTTATACCATCCTATAATCTACAACCAAAAAGAATATACTGAGTGGACTCTGTTATAATCTGATCAAAAGGGCAGAGTCTTTCACTGTATGGAATTCCTTCCCTTCTGCCCTCCAAAACTTCGGAAAGGAGAGCATTCAATCTTGCAGACATAAAAAGAAATCTGCTGCATGTTGAAATTGGTAATGCTAGATATGTGGCTGGTTCACCTATCTTTGGGGCCCAAGATAAATAATCTGCCATGTGCGGGGTGTTCTTTATTAAAGCAACATCATTTTGCCAAGCTGTGTCCTTAAGTCTTGTTAAAATCTCTGCCCTTAACCCCCCTGCCTCTTTATCCTGACAATATTTAGGAGAAAAATCCAGCCTCACCACAAAATCTTCCAAAGCATGCATCCATTGGTTCTTATGGGAGTCCTTCTAAAAATACTTGACTAACCCTCTATCCCTATTATTGGCTGATTTTAGCTCTAATCCAAACCTCGTGATCCCAGCCCAGCTGCCCAGTCTCTATACAAATGGCAGCGGAAGACGTGCCTACGGGTATTTTCAAAAAACTTCTAAATTTACCTGAAGTTGGTCCAATTTGGGAACCACAAAAGGAGCCCAAAGCTCGGCACCATACAGAAGTCTCGCACCAATTTTGACATAAAAAACCTTCGCTACCACTTCCAAGGGCGCACCATCAGCAGAGACCAAAAACCTCCAGATAGCTAGCATTGCGCCCTGTAGACACCCTATGCATATGTTCCCTCCATTCTCCTGCGCGATGGAAGTACAGACCCAGGTATTTGAAGAAAGGAACCTGCTGCAGCAAATGGCCATCCAGATACCATGAGTAGGTTCTCCTACTATTAGAGAAAATCATGATCTTGGATGTTGGATAATTGATGATTAACTTATTTGGGTTGCAAACTTTAAGATGCCCCTTCGCCTCATCCTGCAAATAACGGAGATCCTTGGACCTCCAGTGGAGAAACAGAGCATGATGATGCAGTTGCTCATCCCCATGGAGAAGCGTGTGGCCGTCACCATCTGGAAGTTCACCACTCCAGATTCATGGTGCTCTGTTGCTCAACAATTTGGCATTGGAACCTCCACGGTGTGCACCATAATAGTGGAGGCTTGCACAGCAATTGTGCAACTACTGCTGGACCAGGTGGTGCAGTTGGGTGACACACACGGAGGTAATGGAGGGCTTTCAGTGGGAGAGATTCACTCCGTGTGTTGGATGACACACACGGAGGTAATGGAGGGCTTTCAGTGGGAGAGATTCCCAAACTGCATAGGGGCAGTCGATGGGAGCCATATCACTGTCATCTGCCCACCCCATAGCAAGGATGACTTGAAATGCAGGGGATTTTTCTCTGTGGTTCTCCAGGCCATAGTGGACCACCATGCCCAGTTCATGGATGTGCTGGCCAGGTGGTCTGGGATGAACGATGATGCCTGTATCTTCTGTCAGTCCCTCTTGTTTGGCTGCATGTACACCAGGGACTTTGGACCCTCTACTGAAACATGCATTAAGGTGGTGCTCGTGAGACCTGTTGTTCTCGGTGGGCCCTGTGTACTCACCCTGGCTCTTGAAGGCATACACCTTGCCCACACCCTGGAGTAAAGGTACTTCAGCTGGCAGCTCAATGCCACCCGCTCTGTTGTGAAGAGAGCTTTTGGCCTTTTAAAGCAGCACTGGCTATCAGTAGCTGCTACAATTGATTTCTAGCTAGAGACCACTTCCCTGCTAACAACTGCTGCCTGTATTCTCCTCAACATCTGGGAGACCGGTGGGGCCACATTGGAGAACCCTCCATTAGTTAGCTCTGGCAAGCCAGTGCCCGTTCTGGGACTAGCTGAACCAAGCAGAGCAGCGCCTAGCTGGAGAGATCTGGGATGCCTTGTGCCGGTACATCAACCACAGCGCTAGCCAAAACACCCACCATCAGTGAACTGTTTCAAACGATCTCTCTGTTAAACTTCAGTAAAGCCTTTTAAAATGTTTCCTGTGTGTTACTGTGTCGTCTTCTGGCACATCCGGTCCTCCCTATCATCAGGATGGCATGCTTTTGCTAGATGGGCTCTCTCTCCCCCATGCTATTTCCTGCCCTTTCTATGTGCGTTCCCAATTTAGCATTTGTGAGCTAGCCAGCTGCAAGCCTGAACCTCTGCATTTTTAAATTGGTACTTGCAGGCCAACCTGGGAATCACTATAGAAAGTGCAGAGGCACAGGTGTGCTGCTGGCTACTATGGCCCTCCCCTTGCCCTCAAGTGTAAGGGCTTCCAGCCCCCAAAGCAGCTTATTGCGCCTTACCTTCCAGCCCTTAAAGCATCACTATGCCATACTGCCTTTCACCAAGACCCCCTATCCCTATGCCCCAGACTTCCTCCTTTCCCAGAATAAGGATGGAAACCATGAGTTACGAAAAATTAAAGAACTTTATTTAACAAATAAATTACTGAAGAAAAATTTAAGGACTTTATTTTAAAGATACTCTTTACACCTGTCCGTCTTGGGAGTAGCTAGGCACACTTTCTTGGGTAGCTGGACTGGTGGTGGTGGGGACATTTTCCCGATTCTCCTCCTGCAGATCTGCCTGTGGAGGAGTGTTTGTGGGAGGTGTGCTGGAATGACTGGCGGGGGTGGGGAGAGGCATGACTAGTCCAGAAATTGTTCAGTGGCATTAGCTTTGCCTGGGAGTGGAGTGTTGGGGGAACCAGGGCAGGTAGGCGGGTTCCACGGGTTGGTGTGGGAATGGCCGATGGTGGCTGGCAAATGGCACCTGGCCAGAGCAACAATGCTTGTGGTTAAGGTCAGGAGATGGATGGACTGGGACAGACTGCTTAGAGTCTGTGCCCACATCTCGCTCATCTCCTTATTCGCCTGCTCGATCGCGCTGTATGACCGCTCAGATTGTTGCCAGGGGTGGGCCTGGTGCCTGTCCTGCCGGCAGTCTAGGTGGACCTTGGCAGCAAAGGCCTTGCATTGTGCAGCAGAATGCCACAGAAGCAGTCTATGTTCCCAAACCATGCCATTAGTGACATCTTAGATCTCATCTGCTTGCTACGTGGTCTCCCCCAGCAGCTTTCTTACCAAATCCTCTCTGCACCGCTGGTTGCAGACCTGCAGGTCCTGGTTTCGATGGGCAGCTTGTTGCTGGGGGTTTCATCCATGCCAGTTGTGCTGGCTGACCTTTCGCGACGCAACAAAGAGAGCCATTGGTTCAGACCGCCCCACTCACCTTCCCACCCTGGTGGGAAGGGCCCCCTCCTGCCCAGCTTATCAACCACCCTTCCCACCCACTTTATAGCCCTCTGCCCATCCAAAGGGAAGTGGGAATGAGTACTTGGCCAGTGTGGTTGCTGGGGCAGTTACTGCAGCAGGATACCAGCGCTACACTGTCCTCCTTGGAGTGAAGAACTACACAAATCACGCACCACTATTAGTGCTCTTCCCCTCTTCTCCCTTCCCCCCCCCCCCCTTTTGGCTTCCCCCGGCCATCAGCCCATCATCCCACCATGGTGTCTTGCCACCCACTTGCTACCCTTACTGTTCCTGTCTGGTTGAACTGTTTCCTGGGGACTTTGCTGCTACTTCTCCTCACTCCACCTGTCAACACCGTTTTAAAAAAAATAATAAAATAACAATAAACAGAAGCTTTTATCATGCACCTGCATAAACACACACACAAACCCAGTGCATTAACTTACCATTCTCATCCACCTCCACTGTCTCCTCTATAGAGGTAACATCTGGATCCTCTGTGCTCTCAACCAGAACCTCAGATGGCTCCTCAATCAAGGACTGGCTCTTGAGCTTGAGGGGATACACCATGAGAGTTGCTGTGTCAGCACTGACGCATGCATGCTGGTTCTGGGGTGGGGATGGGCATGGATGGATCTCAGCTGGCAGTCGAGGCTTCCATGGTTGCAGCAGAAGCAGGCAGTGGGGGAGTGATATCCACCCACTTATGGTCTCTGGTGAAGGCGCAGTCATACAAACGGGATGCTACAGTGGATCCACCTACACATAGGAACCGGTCAAGGAGCTCATAGCGGGGAGAATTTTTCTTCCCATGGCTGGAAGCGAAGTGGTTGTCCTGGATTTCCTTATGGCCTCTCCTCAAGTCCTTGGGCCGCTGCCAGTACTGGTTAATGTCCCAGGTGTAGCCCTGCTATTCCATTTGGACCGAAATCTCCTGGAAAATCGCCTCACTGATATAACACTTCATCAGTGCATATTGGACTTTCTGCGCCTTCCATAAAGTGATGAAGGCCTGGTCTCTTCCTCGGTCCAGGGACTGTAGCATTAGCCAGTGGATTGGTAGATGGAGCGCGACTGCTGCGATTGCGCTGTGGTGGTAGTGGTGCTGGTTGTTGCCTGGCTGTTGGTATTATCCATTGCCCTGGGAATGGTAATCTTCTGCAAGCTCACCCCCGGCTAGCTGACACCGACCAGGGAAACGCCTATCGTTCTGCTAAGTCCCTTGCCATTGCACCCAATCCCTGTAGCCTCCTCCCTTTCATTTCATCAAGGCTTCTGTTATTCCTAGTCCCTCGTCATTCCACTTGTTCCCCTTGGCCTCTTCTTTATCATTCCACTCCCCGTTGTTTCACCCCCTCACCCTGGCCCCTTTTTTGTTGTTCCACACACATACCCTTACTCCCATACCCTATCGGAGATGCAGCTCCATTGTATTGCTTTACAGCCCATTAAAACATATTATTACATACCTCCGTTATTGCCAATTGACTTGTTTTCTCCATTGTTTCCAATGGCCATTCCATGCTACTCGTTTTAGTATGTCCCAGATACCTAAAATGTTTAATTTCATTTTTAATTTATATCCCGCATTCTCTCGCCAGGCGACTCGAGGCAGCAAACAACAAAAAATGAAAATACATAAATACAACATAACATCAAAATAAACTCAATTATCAACAATTCAGTTCAAAACAGTTAAGCAAAACCCACATAATTCAAATAATATAATTCTAACAATCACTCTAGTGGTCTAATTTAATCTTAACATACAATGTTAAGTCTTGAAGACTTGTTAAGTCTTAAAAATGTCTGCTTGAACTGAACCTTTAACTAAGGTTCTCCCCCCCCCTCCACCCCACCCCCCAAATTGGATTTCTACTGGCTTTGGAGACTGATCCACACTGCTGCATCCAGGGCCTTTTTATTCAGCCTGCCACAGAGTTGCTAATCAGCCCTGCCCTTGCAGGCAAGCAGTCCCTGGGTTAAACCGTCAGGTGTCCCTTTAGAACAGGGTATGTAAAGAGTTGGAGAAGTGAGGGGGGTGGTCTGTGTTCCTAGGGAAAATGGGTGTAATGGAAGGAGGGTAGGGCTGGGAAGGGCTGGGCTGGGGTGAGGGATTAGAAATGCAGCACAACTGATGTGGTTCAGTAGCTAAGCTTTAAGACTAGTATACCATTTCCTAAAGTATTCTGGCCCATACCTTCTCCCATGTGAAGTCTACCATTGATGCCTTCTTCTCACCCAACTGCAGTGGAGTTGGGGGTAGGAATGGGGGAAACTGGGTTCTTTCGTGCATACCAAGACTGAGGTTTCCCCCACAGTTATACATTTAAAGGGTCTCTTTCCTGCATGGTGGAATCTCTGGTGTGTACTGAGAGCTGAGCTCACCATGCAGCATGTCCCAGTGAGGGCATGTGCAAGGTTTCTCTCCTGGGTGGATTCTCTGATGTATATTGAGTGCCCCAACTTCTTCTCCTGAAGTTTTTCTCACACACCTAACCTGTACAGGGTTTCTTTCCTGTGCAAATTCTTGTTTTTAAAATAGCAAATTTTAAAAGTGAAAGAAACACACACATATTGTCCCCTTACCTGAAATAGTTTTGAACCCTTAACCTGCCAAATTCCTAGCGTGTGACCTACAAGGACAACTGCTGGCTTCCCCTTTTTGATTTGCTCACTGTTGTACACCACCAGCATTATATAGCTTTTAGATTGGTTTTCACTGTGGTTTTTTTATTATTTTTTATTTATTGCATATTCCATAGTAAAGTGTGAAATTTTAATGGTGGCCCTACCAACCTAAAAGTCCACCAGCTGCCACTGTAGCAGCTGGTATGGTAGGTTGGACTCTTACTGATGAGGTTTGTGGTTTTTTTGGGGGGAGGGGGTGTTCTTTCTCACCACTTGCCCCTCCCCTCCTGATTGTGTAGTGTGGGATGGCTATCTAACAATCTGTTTCTCAGTCCTGATCCCAACATCTGGTTCCAGTCCTGCAGCAGGCCCACAGGATTCGGAGATGAGAATTGCATGTCCTGCAGCAGGAAGGAGAAAAGGCACAAGGAAGATCAGGAGGGGTTGGGGTGATGGTATTGGTGGGCAGCCGTAGTCCTTACAACAGATGTTCTCAGACTGTGTGCATTGTGATCCCGTTTGCTATTTGGATATCTTTGCTGTCTGGGATTGCAGGATTATATTGAAGTCTCAAAATGAGTAATGTAGGCAAAAGATTTGGAAACGGCTGACTTGCAGCACAAGCAATGGCTTCTATGTACTGTACTAACTCTCTGGGTACTCTTGCCTTCCAGCTGGCTAAAGAATATGGCATGGATTTCTATGAAACAAGTGCCTGCACCAACTTCAATATCAAGGAGGTAAGAGCTCGAGGGAGAAGGGGTAGGAAAGAGCCAGACAGCTGGCTCTTCATCTGTATTACAGGCAGGGAAAGCCTCTTGGAGCTTGCCATCTCTCTCTGAAGCAGGCCCTTCACTCTGTCAAACCTTTCCTGGTGATCTCTCTCTCCTGAGGCACTGTCTCTGCTTGTAAAAGCTGCCCTTCCAGCTGGGGCAGTTAGTCACTAGCAGAGTGGCTGGGCTGCTGACTCTTAAGGGGCAGCACCTCGCCACAAGGGCCTTCTGGGCTTACATTTCTCAGGGCCAAGCAACAAGGGAGGTGCCGCTGTTGTGAGAAGTGTTGCCAAATGGTTAGAGGACCTAGCATGGTGACTCCTGTGGTTTTGTTCAAGCCGTTTCAATAAACGCCAAACACGGTGGGTAATGACTATGTGGGGCAGCTCCTGTATCACCAGCCCACTTTTCTGTGTTCCATCCCCCCGAAGGGAATGTGGTGGAACAATTCAACTAGTTATGGTCTCTAATACCTTAGTAGAACTTCTGCTAACCTTCTTAGATTAAATTTGAATGCATAAAATTAACTGTAACTTATTTATTTTTAAAATTCTATGATATACCCTTATTTTCAGTTAGGGATGATTCAGTAACCTCCTGGAGAATTTCCCAGCTGTCCACCATCAATAATCAGATTCTATACATTTTTCTAAAAGTTTCGATGTGCCACTCACCATTGTATCACAAAATTTCCCATGTAATATTAGTTCTTTACATAAGCCGATCGACTAATGGGGGGAAAACTCCTCTGTTATGAATTAGTTCACATGAGAATGCACTATGCCACTTTTATGCCGTGAGAACACTCGCGCATTACCAGGTCCCCAAATGTAACTTTTACAAGGATGGACATTCTTGCAGCATAAAAGCAGAATAACGCATTCTCAAGTGCACTAATTCCCATGATAACAAAGCTGCAATTGTGATCGTGGAAGTTCACCCCCACCCCCATGTAACATGAGAAAGCACCCTGTGTCTGGCATTAGCATAAGAAATGCTGCACGAAGAGAACCTGTCCTGAGAGCAGACGTTAGAAAGGTGGCTGGTTAGGGAGGGAGGAATAAAAAAACGGAGGTTCAGGCTTGCAGCTGGCTAGCTCCCTAATTCCAGTCAAGGCTGGATTGTCTTTGGCCTCCATCTTTGCTTGCATGTGTGTTGCAGAAGCACTGTGAGTGGCTAGCCTTTCTCCTGTCACAGGACAGGAAAGAGAGCATCTCATTTGCAGCTCTGGAGCAAAGTGGAGGGAGAGAGTATCCTGCTGTAATATTGCTGCCTGACCATGCTGGGATCTGTGGAGAGGATGCTGTATGAAAAGAGTGCGGAACCTTTTTTCTCACAGAGGCCACTTTGAAAACTAGTACAAGCTCAAAGGGCTACCTAGAAGTTGAGGGGTGTGGGAGGAAAAGGAGGGTTCAGATCATTTATTTATATTTATTCATTTATAAAATAATTTAATACCCCGCCCCTCCTGCTCCAAGCAGCACGGGGCGGCTTACAGTATTAAAACACATAAAAACAGTAAAATTATAAAGTACAATAAAAAGGGAGGCACCAAACTGCCCCCATCGCACCCTACACCCCATCTCCCTTGCCAAAAGCCCGGCGGAACAGCCATGTTTTACAGATATGATGGAAGGAGAGTAAATCCAGGGCCATCTGGGCTTCCACCGGGAGGGAGTTCCACAGCTTAGGTGCGGCCACCAAGAACACCCTCTCCATAGCACACACCCCTGGGCCACACAGGGGACCTCGAGAACCCCAGTGGACCACAGAGGGCGCTCCAGAGTGTGGAGAGCGAGGCGGTCCCGCAGGTAAGTCGGACCAAGGCTGTATAGGGCTTTATAGGTCAAAACCAATACCTTGAATTGGGCCCGGATGACTATAGGCAGCCAGTGCAGAACTTGGAGCGCTGGTGTAATGTGCTCGCAGCAACCCGTCCCCATAAGGAGATGGGCCGCCGCATTCTGCACCAGCTGCAGTCTCCGGACCGTCACCATAGGTAGCCATCGAGTGCATTGCAATAGTCCAATCTCAGGCTGGGTTGAAATTATGTTAAATATGAGCATACTTTGAACTTTTTGTTTGTGAATTTTGAGTATTTCAGTTTTGTATAAATATTGGTTGTTATACGCAAGGACCTGTATGGTCACGCAAATAAAGATTATGTTATAGTCCAATCTCAAAGTAATGAAAGCATGGATGATGGTGGCCAAGTCACTATCTGAAACATACGGCTGAAGCCGTCGCACCAGATGTAATTGGCAAAACGCACACCTCGCCACAGCCCCCACCTGGTGATCCAGGCGGAGCTGCGGATCGAGGAACGCTCCCAGACTACGGACCTGGGATACCAGTGGGGAGCGGACCCCATCTATGATGGGAACCGCCACATCCACTGCCCTTCCCACCACCATCACCTCCATCTTGTCGGGATTCAGCTTCAGTCAGCTCACCTTCAATCCCCACCAGCCGCCAGACATCTGGTAAGCACCAAGATCGCCAGATCTGGGTCAGATGAAAACGAGAGGTAGAGTTGGGTGTCATCGGCATATTGATGACACCACACCCCATACTATCTCATGACCTCGCCAAGTGGCTGCATGTACATGTTGAACAAGAGCGGGGACAGAATAGAAGCTTGCGGGATGCCACAGGTGAGGTCCCGTGGAGATAAAGCACAATTCCCAAGCACCACACGCGGAGTTCTCCCAGCCAGGAAGGAGCGGAACCAGTCAAGGACAATCCCGCCCATTCCAGCTCAATCCCGCAAGTGAGTCACCAACATCTCATGGTCAACAGTATCAAAAGCAGCCGACCGTTCTAACAAAATTAGCAGGGTCGAACGATCATGGATTGGGAGATTCCGCTGATCCAGTAAATTACTGACCAATTAGTTTATTATGTGTTGTTGGTAAAGTATATTCTAAATACTTGTTAAATAAACTGCAACAATGGACTGAGAGTGAGACTATAATTGGCCCAGAGCAGGCTGGATTCCATAATGGAGTATCAACAGTAGATCACATTTTTTTACTTAGCCATTTGGTAGAGAAATATGTCCGTTCCAGGGCCAGATTCATGTTGTATTTTGCTTTGTGGATCTTAAAACTGCTTTTGATACTATAGGGAACGATTATGGGTGAAAATGGCAAACCTGAAAACTGACCTACGGTTATTGTATTTGATTATAGTTATGCATTCTAGAACCTCTCTTCAGGTTAGGTTAGGCCCTCAAGGTCTTTTGACAAACCCCGTTCCAGTTAATAGGGGAGTGCACCAAGGCTCTTTACTTGCCCCCTTTTTGTTTTAATGTGTATATATGTGATGTGGGGGCACAGTTAAGGGATCCCGCTTACCACCCAGTATCTGTGAAAGTCTTTTTTGTCACTGCGATTGTATGCAGATGACACTGTATTAATATCCCAAACACAGGTGCGACTGCATCGCCTGATGGATGGCTTTTATTAATACTGTTCCAGGCAGTCATTGTTAGTAAATTTTGCTAAAACTAAAGTTCTGCTAGTGAGAAAAGTTTACTCTTTGCATAAGTGGCAAATGAATAACCAACCGACTGAACAAGTTCGCCAGTTCAAATATCTTGGCATTGTTTTTTCCACTTATCCCTCCTGGAGTGTTTATTAAAGAACTGCCTGTGCTCAATTTAAAACAACTTGTAAGGGGATCATTTGTTTTTACTGGTCAAGAGGAGGGAAATTAACTGTCCCTGCTCTTAAGTTATATAAAGTTAAAGCTCCATCCCAATTTTTATACGGGATCTTGGTACAGAGACCATCCTTAATTTATGCATTGGAAAAGGGGCAAAATGGTTTTTTGAAGGCCATTCTAGGTGTACCTAAAGGAACTCCTGTAGTCTTGCTAAGATTAGAATCGGGAGTTTGTCCAGTTGCCTCATTGGCGAAAGAGGCCATAGTTAAATCCTGGCTTAAACTGAAGTTTTTGAATATTGGGAGTTTTTCCCAATTTGCCATTGAAAAAACTCATGGTGGCTTTTGGGATACTGGACTAGTTGCTATCTTGTCAGCCTTGGGGTTTTCAAAAAAGGTTATTTTGTCCTTGTTTTATGACAGCGCTTTGGTGGAGCTCCAGAGTAGGATTAGGGACCAAGAAATACAGATGTAAAGGGAGGCAATCGTAACACAGAAGGTAGCTAGATTACATAGCTCCTTCCCTAGGACCCGTGTGGAGGCATCCTATTTGGGCAATCTTATTTGTTGGGAACACAGAGTTGCATTCCTTTTGGCAAGATTGAATATGTTCCGCTCAGTGGAGACTTGAGAGTAGGCATGCTGGAATTCCGTATGAAAAGAGGCTTTGTCAACAATGTAATCAGAAAGAAATAGAATAATTGACGCATTGACTGTCACTTGTATGTGATTATCCAGAAGTTGTACTTGAGGGATATCTTATCTAGACCACCTGCTGTTAAGGGCTAGGAGTTATTGGTTGTCCTTTTGGGTGACAATGATATTGATATTACAAATCAAGTGGCAAAATTCTGTGAAGCAGCAATGAAACCCAGATGGGCTAGTCTGTTAGATTGTAGGTATCCCAGACTCCCTTGGATGTACCACACAGATGCAGTCAATTTAATCTCAAAACAAGATTTTATTGTTATCAACTGGTTGGTCAGCAGTAGTTCCCTTTCAGTCTTCTATCCACAGATAGCTGCCAGCCAGACAACCTGGGTACTCCTTCTTGCTACTCCACTTCAGTCAGAAGGGGCTGTTCTTCTTCTCCTCTTTCGTTACTGCTCTCTTTTTATCAGGATATTTCATGCTGTTAGGACTTAAGCTATCCTTCTTCCAATTTTTCCATTTCTTCAAATTTTCCATTTTCAATTTCCATTTTCAATTTTCCATTTGCACCTCAGACCTGCTTATGGATCATGCCATACATCAACCTTTAGACTGGTTCCTGCTGGCCGTGGTGATTCTACAGAACTTGTTGAGGTAAACTTTATGAAAATCCATATTTTTTTCAAGATGTTATATGGTAAACTTCTTCAGATCTTCCCTCAGATTGTCTTCTCCAGTTCAGGGCAACTTTACTTTCTTGTTCAGTTCCAAGTCTTTTCTCTGAGTGAGAGGGCACTTCCCTGTCAACTGCAATGGCTTTATTCTGGGTGAGAACTTAACCCTACTTTGAAATTTATCAAATGTATTAATCCTTGCTATGCTTGGATACCAACACCCGCCTCCTTGATACCTGATTATAACACAGGATATCACAAACAGCCTTTTATTACAAATTGTGAATAAGCTGACCATATTGATCATCAAAAACACATTACTTTCTTTAAGGTTTGTAACAGTAAGACATATCTTCCATCCAACAAAACCTACATAACATCATCATAATTGAATGATTACAAATATAACAATGGGGTGCAATGCCAGATTAAGGATTCCACTCACAGAGGGGCTCCCACCTTGATGTGCGGGAATGGCTTTCTACTTCAGATAGGACTTTCCTAACTTTCCCCTCGTTAGAAATAATGTGGACTGCATGGCCCCCAATATCTGCCGCTGCAGCATTCACCTTATCTGCAAAATGTTGGAGTGTAACCAGTGCTTCGAACTGGGGAGGTACCTTTTTAAGGGAATGGGATGTATGGTGGAAGCAGATACGATACTGGTGACCTTCTCAATAGTGACTTTACCCAATGATAAGGACACATTGCTTACTGTGAGAGTAACTACATCACAGAGGGTAGTAGTATAATTTACCCAATGGACAAACAATTTGTTAATGGTAACATAGACAATGTATATTCCAGGTACATAAAAAGAAATTGGAAAGTGGATTACGTTGTAAGAGTACAGGGGGCATAAAACAACACACATAAGCATCTGGGCCCACTGGGTACATAAGTGCAAGTCTAGAATAGTCCCTTGGGTGTCGTTTAACATGACATGTCTTTCTGACATAGATGGCACTAACCAGTGACAGGTACAGGTGTGATATTGGGGCAATGGAATAACAGGGTACCCTATGGTGGGCTCACCCTGTGGAGTGTATATTATTAATTATTTATTATTATTATTATAAGCATTTAGATAGCACTAGCAATGTACCTGGTGCTTTACAGAGAATAAAATAGACACGGTCCCTGCCCGAGAGCTTACAATCTAAAGATGGGGAGGGGAGACAGGGATGGGGGAACAGAGAGAGAGACAAGGGATGCAACACTCATGAGGATGCGAGAAGTCAGGTGCACGTTCTTGGCTTGGTTACAGTAAATTAGGAGTTTGCAGATAACAGGTGGGGGATAATCCTAGGTGGGGATGATTAGCAGGAGTTAAGAAGGGCGGAGCAGAAAAGGTGGGTTTGGAGGAGGGACTTGAAGGTGTGGAGGGTGGGGGCAAGGCGGGGAGGGAGTTCCAGGCGTGTGGGGCAGCGAGGGAGAAGCAGTCTACCGATTTTACTATTCCAATTCCATTTAACAGATCTGATATGCGAATTCTTGGTTAAGACTCCCCTAGTGGGTTTGTTGAGGGTAAGCAACCATTCTCCTGGGATATTTCTGCTCAGATCATTGCCCTTCGCACATCTAATTCAGCAATAGCCTTTTCCTGTGATGCTACACAATAAATAGCTCGGGATGTGGCATTACTAAGATCTAGAAATCCCTGTATAATTCCACTCAATTCTTGCTTCGTTACCTTGATCCATAGGGGCAAAATGGTGACTATGGTCATCAGCCCTAGTCCTACATCGTGAAGGGCATTGGTCAGTGGGCCATTTAGACGACCAATATCTGCACCTAGCATTTGCAATTTGTTTTCAATTTGTATTCCTAAATATCCTGATAGATCATGTTTCCTTCACCTCTTTGTGGAGAATGATGTTTGAGAGATACGATTAATCCAGTTCTCCCATAAGGAATTGCTATATGTTTTATAATCAGGTACCCAATTGGAAACCTTATAATTTGACAAGAATAGATGATGTTTTCTGTAAAAATGAATTGAGGGTGGTCTAGAGCTGGTGATAAAACTGAGTAAGGAACCTCAGGTTTTCGTGGCTCATTTACACAGTGGAATTGGACAGTGCGGGTATTGTAGACGTTTCAAGGAGGGTTTTGTTATGACAAAAGACTGTAGGTTGGAGAATAAAAAGGAAAGCAGAAGTTTTAGTTTTATTGTGACAAACTTCTGGCAGGGATCCTTGAAACAAGATATAACTATCTGATCCTGTGAACTTCCAGGCCCAAACTTCAGGAGGGTCAACCTGCCATGAGTTTTCTGTTGCCCAATTTAGAGAAATAAACACTTTCCCCTGTGGAGTCGCACATGCTTTGGATCAGCAAGTGATACTGGATAGACAGATTGCCCTTTGTTGTTAATGCAATTAAATTGGGCAGTTTTTGTGGTCAGGTTCCAAAAAATCAGGATCCAAATAAGGGACTGTTGTGGTGTCGTAAAGCTTCAAGAACAGCCCCAGTATTTTTGGATCAACTGCCAAAATATTTGTATCTGTAGTCATGGCACCAACACTTTCCTCGATACCACCTACAACATTTATCCTGGCTCCTCATTCCTGGGCCCAGAGAATAGTCAGTTGCCAAGGCTTTCCACCAAATAATACAGAGGTCATTCGTGGTAAGACATATCAGCAGATGGGCCACTGGAAATGGCATCTTATGCATGACAAACATGTGCCAGGCTGCCACATTTTCGATGGTAGGGTAGCATTTAAGACTGTATGCCCATTTGGGTATCCTGGCTCTCCTTTTGGAAAAATATTAACTTCTTATGTACTGGCCATGGTAAATTACACCACCCATATCATATTCTCGCTTCTGATGTTCAATAACGACAGCAGCTGCTAAGTGGATGAGGGTCCTTGGTTCCCACCAACCTGTCTCTTTTATTTGTACTGCAGGGGCATGTGATAAACAGCATGCTGCTACTGCACCACAGCAGAGTAGCCACAACATGTTTTTCCACCAGGGTCTGGATTCTCCTGGCTTTTTACCATGCATTAGCCAATCCATTCCTACCCACCTGATTCCTACGGATCCTTCAACACATATCCTTACAGGGGCTAAGCTCCATCCCACAATAATCCATCCCCCCCGCCCTCCCATAATAGTTTGATTTTTTTTTTTTTTATGGGAGAGCACAATCCTTCCTCTTCGTTAAAAACTTCCACCACCTCATGATCCAAGTGGGATCGATTAGATACTATAAAATATTATCATGAAACTATATGCTGTTTGTTTGTACATTCTGTTCTCAGGATAACTATGTATAGTTGTTCCTGTACACAGCTCTCAATTCTTGTGCACAATGCTAGTTTCTGAACACAATCACAATTGTGGGAGGGGGCTGTTGAGGTGAGAAGAATAGCCTCCCCTCCTACAGTCATTCATTAAACACAAAAGGCAAACAAACATAAAAGACAGCCATGGCAAAAATATGTTGTAGGATCTTTTTCAATTTTTTTTTTTTTTTACTACGATCAATGAGCAATAAAACCAATTTTCTGTTTGCTCTCACATTGGTTGTCTTGCCTGGGGAAGTGCCCTTTCCCCTGACAAAACTCGTGAAATGTAAGGGTGCCTCTGCATGCAATGCTGTAGGCATTATCTCCTAATGTCTCAGGATAAGTCACAAAACTAGTCCGACAAACAAGACCAACAAGAAAGAAAGATAAGGTTCATAGCCAAGAAGGGCTTCTTGATCTTTTGCTGCATTCATCACTCCATGGTATCCTACAACAGAAAATTACAAGAAAAAGGTTCTCTGTAGCCCTTGCATTAATCTGCAGTATGCTTACATTCATTGCAGTGACAAAATTCTTTATACGCTGGGCCAATGAAACCTTGTGGGTGCTTAGGCCTTCAAGAATCTCTTGAACAGGTATTGGAAAAGGCCTTTCTAAAACATGGGTCAGTAGGTTTGAACCATCACTATATTAATTCATTTAACTCATTTGGCATGTCCAATAACTGAGTTGCATGCAGTAGTGTAACCAAGATCTCTCAAATGGGGAGACACCTGGTTGGGCGCTTTCCTCTAGGGGGTGGCTTCACTAGGTGAATGAGAGAGGAAAGTAGTAAGCACATGAAGACAAAAATAACTAAGATTTGGCAGGTATGGGGAAAGTTGTGTTACTAGTACTGAAACCTGTCTGACAGAATCTTGGTATGAACGAAGCTATTTTCAAATGTCACAACATAACTACAAAATCCAGTTATATTGAACGTAATATCCTCCTTCGTTCAGTTGCTCTTGAAGCAGAGCTTGTTTTAGAAAGTTCTAAAACAGAATCCAGAACTGCAAAAAATGTAAGTAGCAGTTATTTACAAGCTGCATACTGGCAGGCTCATCTTGTATTAATTTGTGTGCAACTGAGGAAGACACACACACATAGTCATGGGATACGTCGAACTCATTCATCACCTATATGCAATTGACAATTTCTGTGAATGAACCAAGTATGTATGTAGCTCAGAACTGTAACTTCATTACATGAATGAGATTATTTGCTCAGATGTCTGGCAGGTTTGGGACAGTGATAAGGAAGCAATTGATTTGCAAATTGACCTCCACACTGATCAGGGAGCAGCCAGGCTAACCAAAGGGAGAGAATTGTAGGGTCCTCCCTCCCTGTCCCCCAGTTCCCTTGTAACACACTGGTCTGACTATCCTTGTGATCTAATAATTCTTTTCCTTTGCTAGGGCAGAGGCACCCTGCCATAATAGTCACAGGGCTGCCACAATTTTTTTGTGTTTCTCAGGTTTATATAATTTGCAAAATTGTTCAAACATCTCTTCTATTCTGGGAATGGTAATCCCAGGTTCAGTTGCCCCCTGGGACAAGCTCCTGACTCCAAAATAACTGATTTGAACACATTGGGTCTATCTTTTCCCAGGAGTCATCACTCCGTTCTGACTTACTACCTTTTTCCCCCTGAAAAATCTTGGGTGAAGAACAGTAACCCTTGTGTCATCAGCACGATCAGAAACCCTTGTGTGATCAGCACGGCTACTCACTCCACACCCCCTTTGTTCAGTCTGTGTGGTTAATCCGGTGCCAGGGCTTATCTTGGGCCCTTGGGAGTCCGGTCTAAATAGCCCTGAACCTGCAGGGTTAATTTAAATCCTCCCTGCCCGCATTCTCCACCAAGTGTTAGATTGTAGGTACCCCAGACTCCCCTGGAGCACCCTAATCCCGTCCCATTGGTCACCCTTGGATGTACCACACAAATGCAGTCAATTTAATCTCAAACAAGATTTTATTGTTATCAAACTGGTTGGTCAGCAGTAGTTCCCTATCCTACATAAGTAAAGTTATTTCTCACCCAGATTTTCAGTCTTGCATCCACAGATAGCTGCCGGCCAGACAACCTGGGTATGCAGGTTCCTTCTTGCTTTTCCTCTTCAGTCAGAACGGGCTGTTCTTCTTCTCTTTCAGTACTGCTTTCTTTTATCAGGATTTTCCATGCAGTCAGGGCTTAAGCTCTCCTTCTTCCAATTTTTCCATTTCTTCAAACTTTTCCATTTGCACCTCAGACCTCCTTATGGATCATGCCATACATCAACCTTTAACCTGGTTCTTGCTGGCCGTGGTGATTCTGCAGAACTTGTTGAGGTACATTTTATGAAAATCCATGTTTTTCAAGATGTTTTATCCTGATGTGCTAAACATCTTCAGATCTTCCCTCCAATTGTCTTTTCCAGTTCAGGCCAACTTTACTTCCTTGTTCAGTTCCAAGTCTTTCTCTGGGCGAGAGGGCACTTCCCTGGCAGCTGCAATGGCTTTATTCTGGGTGAGAACTTAACCCTGCTTTGAAATTTATCAAACTTATTAATCCTTGCTATGCTTGGATCCCAACAAGTCTAAATATTAGTAAGTAGACTTATGGGTTAAAGCTTTAGTGAATGGATTGAATCTATGGGATAGCAAATGGTTGATTTGCCTGACAAAGATTGGGAAATTGATAGCTATGTTTTAAACTGAATATCTAGCTCAGGATTTTTACAGATTCTTTTATTTGAGCCCTATTGGGCAATGTTTGGTATGATTAGTTGTGTATGATTATTTGTATAAATTAGTGTAACAACAAGATTTTAGGCTTGTGTTTTGTATTTAAATTGATATGTTTTAAATTGCCATGGCCAATGGCTAGAGCAAATAAACTTGAACTTGACTTGATCATGGATCTGTGCCATGAATCCATCCCCTCTCCTGGTTGCATGCCATCATCCCCACTCCCTTCTCCTGAGCTCATTCTTTCAGTGCTTGAGAGCAGGAACTGGTTCCAGGGCCTAGATCCAGGAACTGGAAAAGGGCCAAATAAAACTAGCCATGAGCCACCTTTGGCCCCTAGTCCTGAGGTTCCCCACCCCTGCTGTATGAGCTAAGCTGGAATGTGAGTGGGAAAGCTCTAACTTGTCATATGCCTGAAGGCCCTGTGTCTCTCAAAAGCTTGCATACTTTTGCCAATAGAAGTTGGCCCAATAAGGTATCACATGTGAACTACTTTATCTCCATCACTTGAGTGGAAAAAGAAAAGGCTTGACCTGCTGCAGGCAGCAGCATTGATCAGAAGAGGGCGCCTGAGAACTGTTTCCAAAAGGACTGACCAATTTCCGGATAGGTCTATCAATGGTCCTAAGCTGGGCAGAGAACGTGGCTTCATGCTTTAAGCCCCTGACTGCCAGAAGCTGGGGATAAATGATGGGTGTGGAGGTTGGATCACTCTTTAAATGCCTCCTGGATTCTTATATGCTGCATCCGAGGCATCTTGTACCCATCCACTAGGATAGTTGTATCGTTGATCTGACCCATCCTGCCAGTTCCTGTGTACAAGTCAGTGGGCCACTTTGGTGTTGGTGCCTCCCAGCTGCCCCTGTCTTTTGGATGAGATCTCCTTTTGAGGTCATGCTCATTTTAAGTGGATGTTAACGAACCTGGATCACTTTCTGCTGGAATAAGGGTGTTTACCCCAGAGCCCTTTCCGAGTTCTGCCTCCTTTTTTGTCCTCTTGCTTCACATTCAGATTTTATCCTACACTACTGTTGTGTTTTCAGACTTCTCTCTGAGGCAGCTGCATTTCAGTCTAACCTTGGTGTTGCCAACCCCAAACCAAACTCCTGTTCCCAGAGTCACTTTATTTGATCCATGGGCTTTTTTATTTGTTGTCTGGATTCACATTTTCAAATCTCTTTCCCAACCATAAAGGCTCTGAATGGACCTTAAGTGTCCAGATAAGCTGAAGCTTTCAAGCAAATGCCAAACACTTTGACAGTTGTGCTTAAAATTCCATGAACTGGCATTGCTTTGCAGACTGACAGCACCTTACTGCTACAAATTCAGCATTTAAGATCAGAAAGCTATCACTGAGGTAATCTTAACTGGCCTTGGACACAGTGCTGGTCACTGAATTCCTCCAGGATTGTTTGGCTAAAGTGTGTCTCTTACATGAGTGTCCAGTTGTGATTTGCAGACCATAAGTGATGGCGGATCCACCACTTTTCCTGATGGTTTGGTCCAATAGCTAATTATTTGTGCCTGATTTCTAATTTAAATTTGTCCAGCCACTAATTCCTGTTCTGCCTTCCTCAGCTAGATTGAACCCAATACTGTCTCTTCCATGAACATATCTGGACACTGGGATGAAGTTTCTTCTTAAGCTAAACTGATTGTTCCAAGTCTCTCTAATGCTTGTTTTCCAGCCCTTGAATCATTTTTGTAGTTCTTCTTAAAAATGTAGGCACCAGAACACGATACGCTATTCCAGGAGCAAATGCCATGCACAGAAGAAGCATCCCTCTCCTGCTCTGACTCACAGCTCTCCAATTTATACAATCTGAAGACTGCATTAGCGGTATCTGCCATGGCACTGCCGTCTGACCGCTCATGTGGTTGTTTGATTTCTATGTCTCTTCAGTACTGCTTTTCCAAGATAGTGCCACATTTTGTAGTTTTGGCCTATATTCTTAACCTCTGTGGGCACTTTCACACCTGCAGGCAAACGTCATTAGAAGATCAGGAGAGGGGATGCATATGCAAATCAGGCATGTCTTGATCTGGTCAGAATGCTGAGATGTGCCTGATTGCAGCTGTTATGCACATTTGCAAAGGCAATTGACTGAGCCGGATTTTGCAGCTTGGTCAATTGCCTTTGCAAATACGCATAACAGTTGTGATCCCCTCTCCTGATCTTCTACAGATGCTTGCCTGCAGGTGAGAAAGTGATGAGCTTGTATTTGGCTAGGTTGAGCCTGTCACGGATTTGCGGGTCCAACACCCAGTGTTCCTGGGTTGGGTGACTCAATTTCTCTCCCTTGCAGCCCACCTGAACCAGTCTCTCTCTATCTGGTCCAGTTCTGCAAAGGGGAGAATCCTTTTGTCACCCAAGGTCCAGAAAGCTTCCCATTCACAGATTTTCTCTCTGGGTTCGCAAGAGTTTGGAAACTCAAGTTGCTCACTTGTGATCTCCCTATGTCAGACCACAGACACTTCTTCATAAAGATAAGAAGAAAGTTTATTGATTACATAAGACAATATATTTGATACAGAGTGGCTAATCAAAATGAAAAGTAATATAACGCATCCTGTTCTATACTGGGTGGATCCCTATATAAATCTTACCCTATAAAATAGTCCACGTGTGTTCATCCTTTATCTCAGTCAGTGATGTAAATTACTGGGCCTTCAGTCTTATTGTTGCTAGAAAGCAAAAGCGTTACTCTCAGTTCATGGTTTGCTTGGCTCAGCCTCTCCCGACTGCAAGATGTTGTGTGTGTTTTCAGTTCCCTCTTTTCTGCTAGCCAAGATGTTCCCTTAAGTACCTTGGCCATCCCTTTGTTTTATTTTCCCACCTAGATAGGTTTGGAGATCTCTCTCCTCACGTCCGTAGGAAGAGCTTAATATGCACCTCTATAGTCAGTTTCTGCAATGAATACACATTCCATATCTTCTCTGTCTCTCTGCAGTGCCTGGATTGAGTTTCTAGTTCACAGTCTTACATTACATGAATCAAGTTTTCAGTTCTTAGCTTCAACATTACATACATGTTTAACCTTCAGCTTAATATATTTGTTAGACCTATAGTCCAATATATCTCCTGTGTGGCCTTATGTTCCTTCGTGACAGAGCCCATTCCAACAGTATGCCTTGTATCTTAGCAAATGATCCAAATTTCTCTAACAGTTCTGTTCTCTTCATTATTTATTAATCTAACCGTTTTTATGTCCTCTGCAAACTTCATCAGTAATAACTTTGTGCCTTCTTTTAGGGGAAAAAAACTGAGAGTTGGAGATGATCCTTGTGAGACTCGCATAGAAATTGATTATTTCCTATTTACAACTTCTTATAAAACGATTAAGAGCTGACTGACTAATAGGTGAACATAGTGCTAGACTTCTATAGCTTCTGTGTGGTACAAAATCCAACAGCTTATACAAGTCTATGGTTATTATTGTATTTATTTAACAACCAAACTTGTCAAACTATTTTACTTTTTGTGGAAACTTACAAGCTCTGTCTTCCATAAAACCACATTAACTGGCTTTCATTCTATATCTGTTCCTGTTGATAGTTTACCACCCTCCCCACTATTAGCTTTTCTACTATGAGCCTAGAACGGATGTTGGGCTAATGGACTCTGATAATTACAGGCCATCCTGTTGCCCTGTTCAAATGTTGGCTTCTTCCAATCTTCTGCAATTGTTCAAATCTTACCAGCTGCATGCCACATCTAAGTACAGAAGTAGCCTAAGCTCTGCAAAGTAGCCATGTGGTGGCTAATTCTCTGTGGTTGTTTTTCAGTCTTTCACTCGTCTGACTGAGCTGGTTCTGCAGGCCCACAAGAAGGAGCTGGATGGACTCCGTACATACGCAGCTGATGAACTGAACTTGGCTGAGCTGGCGGAGGAGGCAGGCAAAACGGAGGGCACAGAGCACTCTGCCAAGACGTGTTGGTGCTGAAGATCCTACTGCTCTCTGTCAGCACAGGCAGGATCCCTGGGGAGCGCTGGTCCCCCATGCTCCATCTCTCTGGTTCTCAGCAGCTGCCTTGCCCTGCTGGAATCTCTTTGGACTTCTTGGTGTTTCTCCTTATCTGGTGATTTTGTTGTCCCCAAACTCCGTGGATCTGATGTGCTCTTCAAGTTCCTCCCAATGTACAGACTGTCTCCTTGCCATCTCTACAGGAGAGGCATGGCCTGCTGATCAGAGTGGGGTAGGCTAGCTACCTCCCACACAGCTGCTCTCTCTGTAGAAGGCTGACTTCAGAGTCTCCTCCTATAAATGGTCCCATTTGGCAGAGGATGGGTTTGCGGACAACTTGGCTCTGGTTGCTGACTGGGCCAAGACCGGCCCTTGAGAAAAACCTGCTAGGGATATGCCCCTCCTTGAATTACACTGACAGTCTTCGCTCCTCTGGGCTGTGCGTTTACCTTGTAGTGGGGCTTGTGGCTGGCTTTCTGCACACTGTTAATTCAGACATGCAGCCTTTCTTGCTCTTCTGGTGTTCCCCTGGCAAAATGAGCAGAGCTTTGGTAGACTGGATAGGGTTTTGTGGCTGTCCAGGTGAACGTACGTGTCTGCCTTGAGTTCACTTTCTAGCATTGTATGTAGACCTCTCTGAAGCTATTTTCCAAGAACTACAGCTGTCCCATCTCCTTCCCATTAGGATCTTGTACTGGAATTAGGAGTAACACCAGACACCCAAGAGTCCTGAGCCACACCTGCCTCTTGCCCTGCTGTTTCAGTAGTATGGGTCTGTGCTGCACTGCATCTTCCCTACTCCTTAGATTCCCCTGCAGGATGGAGCTTTGCCTGAAGCTGACCCATAGCTGCATGGAGAGTCCCTTCCTTTCTTATCCTGCTGTAGGGTAGCTCCGGCAGCTCCAATGCTGCATCTGTGAGGGTGCAGGGCAGAAAGCCCATCCTTGCTTTATGGCACATGCCCTACAGCCTGCTCAGTCTTGCTCTGGGGGCTCATTTCAAATGGTTCCCACCTGTCCACCATAGCCCAGATATAAACACAAACTTGGGTCTCTGTTTGTCACTTTACCTCATTGGACAGGGCAACCCAACCCAAGCTGGCAGCATGTGTGCTGGGCTGACATCTCCTTTTGACTGACTATGATGAAGGCCTAATGTGCTTGGTAATATAGTCTTTACTTGAGCACCTTCCTTCATTCCTGCTCTCTGCTTGACAACTGCTTGAATCTAGGCTGCCCCCCCCCCCCCCTCCCAGCATGGCCCACCACTGAGCTAGATGCTAGCTATAGCTCTAGAGGCTTTCAGGAAGGTCAGTGCAGTATTCCATATCTAAGCAGAACAGAGCTGTTAATTTCATTGGGAACTGTGTAGTGAGGAAATCCTAACTTTGGTTTACTCCCCCTTCCTAGCCAAAACCCTGTGCCAGCTCCATTTCTTGACTCTCCTTCCCCTCCAATGTCTTTTGAGTTCCTTCTGAGGCACTCTGGAGCAGAGCAGACCTGCAGGATTCCTAGAAGAGAAACTGCTTGCTTTCCAGCATATGCCCAAACAGCTATACATATTTCTTGGAATTGTCCAAGGAGAGTGGGGCTTTGGGAGATTCAGAAGAGGGAGGATTTGCCCTTTGCTAGTAATACCGCTTTCTCTTCTAGTGACGAATGGCTGGATGTGTGAGGTCTGAGGCACTGGAACTAATATGGGATGATCTGTATCCAACATTTAATGCAGAAAGGTGTCTTGTACAGAGACAACCAATTCCAGTCCCCATTTTCAGCTGGAGAGAGAATAGTGCATACACCAGTTTAAAGACTACTGGGGTTATAGGGCAGAAGGCCAGGTGCCCACTCTCACTGTAGCTGGGCTGGAAAGAGTAAAATCCCCATGGAAACTGGGATCTGAGGTCTCCTTTGTAAACGGAGGGATGAGATGTGATATGAAGTGTAAAGCTCTGTGGTTTGATCTAAAATGATCAGAGAGGAGGGATGCCTGCCTTTTCATGATCTAAGAGCACTGGAAACTGACCAGGTGGGATGGGGTCCTAGATAGGCATAGATATGGTAGATGGACGAAGTGGCTGGGGAGGTGCACCATAGTTAGCTTCCCCCTCAGCTGCAATAGTGATTGCTAAATGTGTTGCATGCTCCATTGAGAGAGAGAGAGATCCTCAACATTATTGGAACCAAACAGGCATTGTTGTTACCGATGATACACGAGCTTGCTCTCCTTTGCTATATGGGTTTTGCAGGTGTGTATTGGCAGATGTAGCTGTGTGTCCTGGTGGGGTAGAAAGGGCTGGTTCTGTGCACACTCTCTCCCTCTCTTGAGAGCTGGTGCTCTAATGTAGCTTAATAATGGAGCAGCTGCCTCACTGAGCAAAATAAGCCACCCTAGTGCGTTGAGATTGTCAGAGCTTCCATGATGTTAGCAGAGAGGATAGCTCCAAATTACTTGCCTTGCAGTGAGTTAAAGCCTTTTAATTGATGCCAGTTTGCTGGGAGGAGAGCAGGCTAGCAGTACTCCTCGCTCTAAGCAAGGACACGGAATCGCGAATGGTGCTGTGCTTCGAGATACCACACACCCCGTTAATTATGGATCATAGCGCCTTGTCTGTCCGTAGCAGAAACTGTTACACGTATTGTCATGAGATTCAGCCAAACTGCAACTTTGAATCCTCTGCTGTGTTTGTAACTCGTGAACTTGGCAAACCTGGGGTTCCTTGTATGACCTATCACTGGAGTTCATTATTTTACACCAATGTTTACAAAATAAAGACTTTCTCCAACCTGCAAGTGGCTGAGTTGTACCCTTTCACCAGTACTGCTGAAAGCCTTGCTGGGAAGGGGCTTTGCTTGGGCGAGAGCTTCCAACAGGAGTCTGACCCTGGTACTGACATAGCAAGGCTATGGTGGGCCCACGCCCATCTCCCAATTGTGGGCCCCCCTAAGAGCAAGGGAGCAGGATCTCTCTAAGCAGCAATTCTCCTAGGAGGGGACCTGACTGGCCTTGAACTTTTTCCCCCACCCTGGGTCCCAGTGAGGCCTCCCACCATGGAAGCAACCCCACCATGAAGGAAGCTTTAAGAATGGGTGGGGACTTGGCCAGCACTCTACCACTGCCCACTCTGAAAACTTACTTCTTGACAAGGCCTTTTGCAAGCCGCATGAACACCACTAGAACATTTTTTTTTTGGGGGGGGGGAGAGGAAGAGTGATCCCCAATCCTTTTACCTACTCTGGGAATTTCCCAGCAGTGCTCCAGTCACTTGCAGAGAACCTCCCTAGAGTCCAGGGCCCAGCCTAAACCGAGTCCCTCGCTCCATGGTACTTATGTCCCTAAACCCCAGCTATCCTGAAATCTGGTCTCTTAAATAGCCCAATTTCCTGCTGTCTCAGGTTGACTCAGTAGGAGGGAGGGAAAGTAATTCACGGTTGGTCGCTGCCCACACACCCCTCTGTCCTGAGAGATTGTCCATCGTTTTAGGGACTAGAGCACATTCTTACTCGGTCCGCCTTGTCTACACTGGTGGGACGTTTAGAGATAGTGTGGGGTTAGGATAGCTGAGTGGACACAACCTCAAGGGAGCTCTTGGAGGGTCCAAAAGGGTCCAGCCTTTATTTTGTCTGGGTTGGATGCTGTACTGCATTGGGCGAGGAAGAGAACCTCCTCTTTCCAGCCTAACCCAAGGAAAGTGGATACAGCTGAGTTCTTGAACAGATGCTCAGTTAAGCAGCCCCTTGAGCTGGTATGTGTTCCATTCATCATGACTTGGAATAGTGCATATGGGCTCCTAGAGGCTGCTGTAGCAACTGCTCCATCTTGTCCACCTTAGCCTCTGGCCTTTTTTACACAGATGCTGCCGCCGGCCCGGTGGATGGAGATGGGTGGGTGAGCACACTGGGGGGTGGGGGCCGAGCCGGGTGATGTTTACACGGACAGTGCCATGGTGTGTTGTGGGATGGAAGGGGAGGGGCCAGCACACACCCAGCTGCCAAACACCCATGACAGATACACGGACACCCAAGACACCGAACAGCGGGGAAACCCCGCCCAGCACAGCAACAGCACAACATGGCTGACTGAGGGCAAATGAAGCCATGGCACGCAGCTCCACCCATGAACCGGCAGACCCTGTGTGGGCAAGGTAGGAGGGAGCTGGGATGACAGGAGACCCACTATAGCACCCCAGACAGCTCTGTGACAGGGCCAGACAGCCAGGTGCCATGGACCCCACCACCAGCAACCGCCCACACGCAATCATGAACACAACCACACACAGAAGGGCTACAAGACCATGAAGGTGGGGGGGGGTGCAGGTGAGGGAGGCAGAGGCCTGATGCAGCAGGGGACCCCAACATGCGCACCAGCACAGGCCCTGCACACACGATACCAAGGCCCCCGGACAATGAGCTGGGAACTGGACACATGCAGGCACGCTGGCAGGACTGCAAGCCCACAGCACAGCTGGGCTGGCAGGGAATGACATGGAGGAGGGGGAGAGAGACCCAGGCCACACCAACCGGCAGCAAACCTGCGGCCGGCATCCCCACACCAACAAGGAATCCATGCGGTTGATGGAGGAGGGCCCATCGCAAACGCAGGGAGATGTTGGGGCACCAGAACAGCAGCCAAGGGGATGGACCCCCGGCCTAAGGGACATGGGGGAAAAGGGTGGAATGAGACTGGGCCGGTGGGGGACAGAAGGGAACCACGCTAGGCGGCTGACCAGACATAAACACCCCAGGCCAGGGAAACCAGGGGGACACCCAAAGGGCATGGTAGAGCAGCTGCACATATGCTGGGAGGGGCATGGAATAACCAGTCCCTGCCACGCAACAGTGCCACAACCACCATGAGGTGCCCACACAAGAGACCAGGCCACACGGAGGAACATGACACACAAACGGAGAAGGGGCAAAGCAACTTTATTACAAGGGGAAAGGGCATGGAACACAGGAAAGGTCCAAGGGAGATGGGGAGGCAGCATAGAGAGTGGATCCGTGGGGTAGGGCCCTGGTCTCAATAGGGACGCCGGCCCCATACCTGACTCCATCGATCCACCTGGGCATGGTCCAGGCGGTGCACCCTCTCCAGGAGGTGCAACAGTAGCTGCACGACCTCCTCCTGCTCCCTTGTCCGGTCTGCAATCATCGCCTGCATTAAGGGATAGAGAGAAGGGGCCATCAGGACAAGACAGTGGGCCCCAACACCGTGGAACCCAGACAGGCACCCGGGGAGAGGGCCCTGCACACATGCAGCACACTCACTGATATCACTGTACAGGCGGGACCCAGCACAGAGATCCAAGGCCGCACGCTGCAGCTGCCCAGCCATCTGTGCCAGGCGGAGAATGGCCAGAAACACAACCAGTGTAGCTAGAAGGGAGAGGATTAAGGGGAGAGGGTGCACAGAAAGGGTGCGGGTTAGCAGGGGTTGGAACCACACAGCAAACACAACCCATGCAGTGGGCAGGGCTACCCAATCCAGCACCCCACCCGCTCACACCAAGGGCGAACACGGGCAGCCAACAACAAGCTCCTACACTGCCCACACTCACGGTCAGCTGCCCGTTGTGCCTGCTGCCCATCCATCGCCTAGAGTGCAAATGGTGGGAACCAACAGGGGGCGCCAGGAGCGGTGGAAGTCGAGGCAGCCCAGACCAATGGGTATCCCCCATCAGACAGGCCAGAACATCAGTGCAAAGGCCCCCAGGGCAAGACTGACCGCTAGGGAGTGGTTGGGACCCCCCCCCCGGCGCTGGGGGTACAACAGAGAGCACCGCCATGGGACATCACCAGCACACAGGTTGCACACACACACCATGACTGCCCAGCAAATCCAGCCAGGTGGCACACCACATCTCCACAGGGAGATACAGGGGGTAGCCCTGAGGAAGGGTGCCCACAAAGGGAAGATGGACACCAGGCAGCCACCAGTAACTGAAGGACAGGGCTCACACCACCCACCAGGGTGAACCCCCAATTCATCCTGGAGCCCACAGGGGAATCCAGCACACACCCCTGTATGCCACCAGACAGCCCCAGTCATCCCGAGCAGGAACGCCAGTGACCCTCATCACAGTAACCAACACACAAGGAAGCCAGGGGAGGGGTGACTGGCATCGCACAAGGACACGAATGCACCCAAGGTGGTACAGGCAAAGGCACAGACTTTATTCATGATGGGGTGCCGGGGGGAGGGGGAAACAGTGAAACCGAGGCCGGCGACAAGGCGATCAGGAGCTCGTGTCCGTTCCCCACAAGCTGCACGCAGGTGCACCGTTGCAGTCACTCCAAGAGGGAAGGAGGCACTCAGTAATGCTACAGAGCGATGGGGGCTGGAGTGAAGGGAAGCAGCAATGGGGTCCAGCTGACAGGCTAGCCTACCCCTGGGTTACACAGTACCGTGGGCCGAAGCAGCGGGCCAAAGGTTGAGGCAGCCCACAGCACAGGCACGGCAACAGCTATGCGATGGAGGGGCCATTCAGGACACCCTTCTCATGGAGAGGCTGGAGGATGCCCCTGGAACTGCTGCCCTGGGACAAGCCCCCTCCCAGGCGAAGAGGCCCCTGTGGAATCCCCAGGAACGCATATGCGCATCCACCATGAAACGGGGCAGGAGGTGGTTCCCCGTGGCAGCAGCAGCCTTCACAGCCCATAGGTTGATCACCGATCACAGGGTGCCAATTTCACATGTTGCAGGGGTCCCGGTCAGCAGGGGTCCTCCAACATCGGCGGGTAGCAGGCCCAGCTCCCCAAGAGGCGCCTGGCAGTCCAATCGTGGATGGGAGATGCCATGGGCATGCAGTAGGATGCTGGTGTAGTTGGTAGCAATATGGGGACCCCCGGCCTGGAGGGCCAGCCCATACTCCGGACGTGCAGCTACCAGGCAAACAGCCGTGATCTCCGGTGCGGTCCAGGGCACTGCAACAGCTGCTGGTTGGTTCCACAGAGGTTGTTGAAGGAGGGTAAAGCTGAGCTCCCTGGCACGCCTCCAGCAAGCCGGACCCCCCCCCCCAATGAATGGCCCATCACCCACATGTACCACGACAGGCGATTGAAGCCATCTGCCACCGACAAGGGGTCACCCATCAGCAGCTGTACATCTTGGCTCTGCCACAGCTTTCCCAATAGCATGTTGGCACATGGCGACCACTCCTCCCCTGCACCACCGGCTGCCTCGGGGCCTGTTCCACACCCTGCCATGGCCATTCGAAGGCCTGCACAGCTGCTTGCACTGGAATCCTATGTAGAGCGGCTGTGACTGGGCGCTGTGCAGTGCTAGCTGGGCTGTGGCCAGACACAGCTGATAGTGGGATGCCGGCAAGGCCCTGTGAATCCTTGCCCCACGCACCTGGAAGGTGCATTCAAGCATTAGCGATGACAGATGAGCAAGGCCTTGGCTGCCTCTAGCAGGGAGATAATGAGCCCCAAACAATGTATCTTGCCGCAACACAGCTGCACAGTGCCGTGGCCTTCAAGCACTGTGACCACAGCAAGGCCAGTGCAGATGCGCCCTGGCCAGGGATTGCATGGGGTCATGGCAGGGGCACAGGGGGTGGGGTGGCCCCAGGGCCACAGAGGAGTCTCGGAGTGCCCCTAGCCCCATGGGTGCCAGGCGGTCCATGAGGGGGGGACGTGCTGGCGGCCTGGCGAGGGGGGATCACCATCAGGTGCGCAGAACGCATCCACGATACCACACCAATCGCAGGACACACAGCTGACATAACGTGTGCCGGTTGCTGTGGCCGGGCGTGTAGAGTGAGAAGTGGTGTGAGCATGGTGCATGAGAGGCGATAGTGAATTAACTTAGCGATAGAAAGGTGGTGCTGGTGTCCAGAACAGGGTGTAGGTGCCGAGGCGGGGGTAGGCGGGTGTGCACAGCGGGTCACCCCATGCAGCCATCCCCAGTACCCTTGGACAGGCTTGCAGGGAAGGTGGGAGGCATGGTGCGGGTGTGCAGGGCGCACAGGGCTCAGGGCCTGGAGGAAGGAATCGCAGGGGGGTGATAGCTAGGTGCTGCGGCCGCCAACAGGCTGAGTGGTTGAAGGGGACACAGTCACAGCTGCGCGGGCCTGGGTCAGGTCCGCCGGCCACGTAACGGCTAGGCTAGTAGCTGCTAGATTATCCAGAACTGGTACCGGTTGTGGGTTTTCCGGAGTGTGTGTGGTGGTGTTGGTACCATGCTGCCTGTTGATGAGCCCCCTGAGGAGCGGACTGACATGTTAATGGTCCTGTCCTCCTGCTTCATGATCCTGGCGCTGGTGTTTGAGCAATGGGCTGAGCTACTACTGCCGGGTCACCGCTTCTACAACCATGGTGTACGGCACAGAAGAGCGGCCAACATGCGGCGAGCTGCATCGGTACGGTAGGCACGCAGGGTGGATGTCTGCCGACAGTCCATGTTCGGAACAGCGGTGTCCCAAGACATGTGCCTGGTCCTGTCCTGGGGCCCGCTGAATGTCTATGGGCGCCACGTCACTATGCCCAATACGGAGGCTGCATTGGATGCGCTCTCACACCAACGACTGGTGGGAGAACATGTTGGCCACCTGGACAGACAATGCATGGATGGAGCACTTCCGCATGAACTGCTCCCTGTTGGCCCGGCTCGGGGACCTCCTCAAACCACATCTCCGGAGGCAAAAGACCAATATGCGGTATCCGCTGCTGCCAGGCATGGGCTTGGCCATGGCCGTGTGGAGACTGGCCACCCCCGATTCCTGTCGGAGCATCGGGAAGCAGTTTGGGGTGGGGATCGTGACCATGAACAGGGTGCTCCACGATGTGTGCGACCTGCTGATAGAACTACTGCACGAGTGGGTCATACAGCTTCGGGATCCTGAGGTTGTCATTCGCGGCTTTGAGGAAATGGGCTTCCCCCATTGCATAGGGGCGATCGACAGCACCCACATCCCTATAATCTGGCCCCCACATGCCAGGACGGACTACCTGAATCGGAAGCAGACCTTCTTCATCAATCTCCAGGCCGTGGTGGCCTTGTTTACCGATGTCAACAACGGCCACTCAGGGAGGAGCCATGATGCATGCATACTGCAGGCCTCCCCCTTCTATACACGCATGTTTGACGGGGAGATAGCCTGCAACCTGTACCAGGTCATTGAGGGGGTCTCCATGGCCCCAGTGGTGATAGGGGACCTCACCTACCCACTGAGCCCATGGCTCATGAGGGCCTATCCTGTGACACACACAGCAGACCACTGCCTCTTCAATGAACGCCTCTCGTCTGCTCGGAACATGGCGGACTGGACATTCAGGCTGCTCAAGGGGCGTTGGCGCCTGCTAATGATCAGGAGCCAGTTCAATCTGCAGCATACCCCCATCCTTGTACTCGCAGCCTGCATCTTGCACAATATCTGCAAGACTGGGGGAGCTGCCCTTGAATACCCCCAACCGGTGCAGAGAGAGGGTCGCGTGCCCCTCTACCAACATGTCCAGGGAGGCGCGTTCCAGCGCATATCGGAGGAGAACCGGGACGCTCTGTGTAGGCACATTGTCACCCAGATGGCAGGCAAATACAGTATGCTATGTCTGTTCCCTGATCCGCTTCTGCCCTGGTGTTTGGCTTGTAGGCTTTCCCCACTCCTGTGAGGCCTGCGCCACTGGGTCACCCACTGCTTTCTAGCCATGACTGGTGAACCACACCAGGCCTCGGCCCTTCACCGGCTGTCCGGTACTCCACTGAGGTATGTGTGCAGACCTGTACCCTGCAATGCCATGCTGTTGCCCACCCGGCTGCCTGCAGACCAGAGACGTATGGTTCCAGCATCGGAATTGGGCATGTCCTGCCTCCGTCTGCATGTAGAGCGACCCCTGCGCACCATGGCACCCCAATTGACACACTGAACAACAGAGTGCTAATGTACAACGCAGTTTATTTGGGGTTATGTACAAGGGGGGGGGGTCATCAAGGTTTGTGGGGCCTTCCCTGTGCCTGCTTCGGTGCACCCCCGGGGCTCGCTCCCCTGCGGGCCCTTGCAGCCGCCGGTCGGGAGCAGCGGACAGACGGCCCAGGCTTTCCATTGTCCACAGGCCACTCCACACCAGGCTGGGGTGCTGGACCCTGCGGTGATGGAACAGAAGGTCAGTGTTTCACCCTGCCTTGCACTGTTACCCCAGCACCATGGCCCTTTCCGTGGCCCCTGGTGTTCCCATAGCTCCCCACAGAGCATCCCCTCCACCCATCCTTCTGCTGTTAGCTATGCCTTCCCCCCATTCCTGACGGTCCAGTGGTTCGGCTTACCGGAACTGGTGGGGCAGTCAGCATGGGCTGTTGGTCGGCTGAAGGTTCCGGGTTGGGCAGGGGAGACTGTGGTTCCCGGAGGGGGGGTCTCGGAGGCAGCTGTGGAGGAACTGGGAGGGGTGAGGGATGGAAGGGCAGCCCCACGGGCTGTTGTTGTGGGGGCTATGTGGGGGAGAGGGACCCGGTCAACGAGACCGGTGAAGGGGTGCTGCTGGTGAAACCAGGATTGGCTGAAGTGCAGGGGTGGCCACCTGCACCTGTGGGGAAGCGCCCCAGTTTTAGAGCTGTCTCTTATACACATCTAGATGTGTATAAGAGACAGGCACGACACGTCCCCTCGCCCTCTCGGCTCTGTTGAGCTGCATCTCGTGGTGGAGGGTGGCAGTCTGGCCCCTGTCCCACAGGTGCTCGGTGCAGCATCAGGTTAGCATGGCTGCCAGTATGTCCTGATCCCTCTCCCACTCCGCTCTTTGGACCTCCCTTGTGAGGGTGAGCTCCTCTGCATGCACCTCAGCTAACCTTCTGGTTTCCTCCAGCAGTTCCCTGCCGAGGTCCTCTCTCCTCCACCTGTTCCGGGCCCGCATTTCCCGATTCCTCTCGGTGCTGCCGGCGGCAGCTCCCCTCGCCAGATCGAGGCGCTCATCTCTGGGAGGGATGGTAAGAGGTTGGGATGCGAGACCTTCCGAGTCCATACCCGGTGCCCTTTGCCATGCATCCCTGTCGCCCCAGGGGGTGCCCACCCCCTCCCTGTCCATCCCTATGGCATCTGTTACTGGTCGACCAGGGTGCCAGGGAGTATGTCCCCTCTGTCCGGCAACGGAGCTAGCCCCATCAGGGGGCGCATTCACCCGGGACCGTGCTGTTACAACCCTTCCTAGGGGCCTGTCACTCGGTCCCACCCCGCTAGTGACCCACCCTCTACATATCCCTCAGTGACTCTTTACCTGTGTGGCTCGGTAACCCACCCAGTAATGGTCACCGGCCCAGCCCTGTTGTGCATGGGGAGCAGTTGGTTGTAGAGGCTGCCCCTGTGGCCGGCCTGTTAGCCCGTAACCCATCCCTTGTGCATTGTGGCCTACCATCATTGTCCTGGTGCCCGGCTCTTGGGGGTGTCGCTGGTTCCTCTTCGACCACCTCCTCCTCCATGACCTCCTCCTCATGAACCTCCAGGGCGCCTTGAGCTGCAATGGGAATGTGGATCCATCAGTCAAACCCTGGTGCCCGGCTTCGGCTCGAGTCACTGTGGCCAGGGCCCGTCCTCCCCCTTCCTCTCCGGCGTGCCCCCCCCCGGACCCTGGTTGTGTTCCTACCTGGATCGTCTTCCTCTGCATCCTGGGAGGCGTCACAGGTCTCCATCCGCTCTGCATGTCCCCCCCTTCCCTGCAGCCCGGGGCCTTGTCAGTTTTGTGGGCACACGCGGAGGGTGATATTTGCGTGAGTGGGTTCCTGGGGCACCTCCTCCCCCTGTGTGATAGGGCCATCCCCTCCCGCATCCTGGCTTGCCTTGCCAGGGGCAGCGAGCTCCCCCTGCTCCAGGGGGTCAGGCAAGGGGATGTTGTGAGCGCCCTCTGCCTGCCCCTGGCAAACGCAGTGCCATGTAAGTGGGAGGCGACTATATCCCCGTCCATGCAGAGGAACCAGTCGAGCTCCTCCTGGAATTCCATTGTCCGCATGGCATGGCATGGTCGGACTTGAGATTGTTGTCCTTGTTATGTTTATTTCCAGGCCTCAAGTCCTTTACTTGCTGCATGCACTGGGTGCCATCCCTATTGTACCCCTGCTGCTGCATCTTCTGGGCAATGGCCTCATAGACCTGTTTTGGTCTTGTAGCTGCGCACCAGGTTGTGCTGGACCTTTCTGACCCCCCACACGCGTATGAAGTCCCTGGTCTCCTGCCTTGACCAGGGCTCCCCCTTTTGGGTACCGCTTGTGGGGGGCCTACCAGTTTTGTGGCTTGGGGCCTGCCCGGTAGCTGTGGTGTCAGTGGAGCTGGTCATCTCCTGATGGGGGTATTGCAGAGGGGTTAGCATCCGCCCCACGGCCCCCACTGTGATCCCTGTCTCTTATACACATCTAGATGTGTATAAGAGACAGCCCTTGGGGGGGCACCCCTTCCTGCTCCCCCCCCCCAAGGGAGGCACGGACTCCTTGCCTGGCTGTCACGGAGGCCCTCCTCTGCTGTCTCCCCGGTGGTGTGTTGCTCCTGTGTCTGGGTGCTGTCCTGGGGGTGGGGGTTGAAACCGTTAGCTGTCAGCTGCCCGCCCTGTGCTCGCTCAGGTTGTTTTCCACTGTTGGCGTGCAGACCCCCCCCCTCCCCAGGTTCTTGGGGTCTCCTCGCACATACCTCACTGTCACTCACACTGCCTTCCCCATGCCCCGTGGCTGTACTGGGGTGGGGGGCTGCAGTCGGTGTGGCCACCACGGTCTGTCCTCGGTCCTGTGGCGGAAGGGTGTGCTGTGTTAAGCAATCCTTCCCACATCCCCCTCCCAGCCCGTGGGGCCGGCCCCCCTCCCCTAGGCATCCCGGGGTCCCTCTGCTTACCCTCGCCCACCCTGCGTGAGACGCGGTGCTGGCTCCCTTCATCTTGTCGGTGGCTTTCCTTCCAGACATCTTGGGAGGTGGCGCACCCATGTCTTGTTTCGGATCTCTTTTAAGGGCTCCCTGGCAAACGTCCGGTATCTCCCCGGGTGGGCATGTCTGCATGGGGGTCCCTGCATGGCCTCTCTGGACGGGCGGGCGGGTGTTGAACACCCATCTCCACCCACCTCCACCCACGGAGCATGCCGGCTCCTTCCCAGCTGCTCCATGGGTGTTGGAGAGTGTCGGTGGGTGGGTCGTGAATGTGCATCCACCCACTTGTGGACATTTACACGGGCACTCTCACAGCCATCCGATGGGTGTTTATGGGTGTTCGTGGGTGGGTGACGTCCGTGTAAAAAAGGCCTATGACCAGAGAAATGACCTCTGATTTCTTAGGCCAGTTTCTGGTTACATGCCCTGGTCTGCTTTGCTGTGTCCTCCAACACTCTGGCAATTGGATCCAGTTATTAATAATTCATCAGTACTCTTTCTGTACTAGGAGAAGAAGAGCAACAGGTAGCAGTAAAGGGAAATGCTTCTCTGTCTCTCTCTCTCTCTCTCTTTTTTTCCCCCCTGAAATATTCTAATATTGCCCTGATTCAACTGACTGAGACAGTCAACTCCGATCAGAAGGAAGATTCCAGAGTAGTCTGCCCAGAGAGGTGACTGAGATGGAGGAGGGTATAAAAGTGAATCGCATAGGGAAGGCATAGTGCAAATGCCTCTGCCTCTCATTTAGTCTCTTAATATACAGCCACACCCAGAGGGATTAACAGACAATACTAAAACTGGACAAAAGGAAATGCTGCTTCTATATCTAAAGGTTACTAAACTGGGTTGGGTTTGGGACCCACAGTAGGGTTGTGCCATCTGAAGATGGGTTAAGGACCCTGAATGATATAATAGACTTTGGATGTCTGAGGTAAATTTTATATATATAGGCTGTCTTTAGACATAACAAAGATCGGGTGTCAAAACCCCTAAGCACGTGTTTGTCTGTGGTGTATAAGCACCATAACAATCCCAACACCAATTTGGCCACTCATTGAACACACAATGTGAACACCATTGGAACACAAGGACAATTTGTGTGTTTTGGCTGAATACATGGCCAACGTTGTATCTAACGATATCTCATGGCGTGTTAGCAGGTACAACATCTAGAACAAGGCAACAGCGCTTGTGTGCTGAAATCAGGTGGTTAGCAAAACACCGATTTGCCCCAAGCTGGGCTGTGTGTCTAAGCAGTGCCACATGGTGAACACAGGGTGAAACCAGTGTTCATATCAAAGTCAAAACACACATTCAGACACCTGTTTACGTTATGTCTAAAGATACCTATAGTCTCAGAATGAGGTCATGTGGCAGAGTTTGGCAGCCCTTGTTCTACTCCATGAAATTTGCCAATCCATGCGCCATACTGGGTCGTAACAGTAGTCCATCTAGCCCAGCATCCTGTCTCTGCCAGTGGCTGGCTCCAGTAGCTCGAGAGAAGTACGAGTACAGGTCACGGAAGTGCGACCCAGCTCCCGCTAACCACTCCCAACTACCAGTAAACAGGGGTTTAAACCCCAACTGCCCTGTAATAATTTATAAATTAATTTGTTTATTAGTCAATGAATTAGATCTCTTATTTGGGCTAAGAGCAGCTTGGGACCGCATCGTGTGCGTGGCTAGAAGCAGGGCAGGCACCGAAGCTGCACCGGGGCCAATGAACTGCACTCCCTGGTGCAGCTTCATCCCCTGCCACTGGGACAGGAGTGGAGGAGTCCCATTCTAACCCAGCTCTGCCCCAGACAGCACAGGACAACCATATTGGGGTTGCCAAGGCAAACACCAAGCAACCTTCCCACAGCCTGCATGTGCCTGATGGCACAATGATATAGGTATGGGGGCTGGCTTTCTTTTACTAAAGTATTCTATTTCCCTAGCCCCACCCCCAGCTCAACTTGAATCCCATCAGGCCCTGCAGGAAAGGAGTTCCATACAATGTGCAAGGGAGGGGCTGGGGTAGTGTGTGATAATTTACTGCTTACCTGCTGAATAAAAGTGACTACACGCTAACATTTTGTGTGGCTATCCATCTGGTGGTAACAGGGAGTAGCTACACAAAACTACTGCAGGGGTGGTTGTGGTTCAGGGAAGCCGAGTCTGCTGTGATTTCATGGGAGCCTGGCTTTTGAGTGCAGCTACTACAATTAATTTTATTTTCTTTATTTAAACTTCTATCCCACCCTTCCTCTAAGGCCCAGGGCAGCTTATATAAGATACAAAATACAATAAAACTCCCTTATTTATTTGAGATTAGCACACAGAGGCCCTAGGTGAGATTGGTGCCCAACTGCGCCAGGCACTGCATGGACCCAGGAAGAGACGTTCCTGACCTGAAACACTGACAGTCTAAACAGACAGCGTGGGAGGGAAAGGAGAGGCTTGCAGTGACTCATGCAAGGTCCTGCAGTGGGTGGGTGGCTAAGCTGCCCTGAACAGCAGTTAATCACTGGCTTCAAACCGGTGGTTGTCTAGGCACCAGTGATAACGATCTGGTTACATTTCCTCAATGCAAACAATATAGCTCCAACTAGTAATTTGCATACTTATAGTTTGAAAAGGGTCAATTTCCTGGTGCTTAAAGCAGCTGTTGCATAACTGACTTATGGGAGCAAAATCAAAAGTGGTGGATTGTTGGTGGGGGGTTTTTTGGTGTTGTTTTTTTTTTTTTAGCGCTGTTACTGTGGCTACCCCCAAAGCCATGATTCCACAAATAAGGCGGAGGAGGAAACAGGCTGCTGCAGTAGTTAAACTCCTTCTTAGATGAAACAAATAATAATAAACAAGGTCCAATGGCTGGAGCTGAAATTAGACAAATTCAACCTTGAAATAATATGCTAACTCCCAGCAGTGAGCAGGGTTACCAGCAGCTCTCAGGATTTGACCCTGCATCTCAGAGTTTTCAAGCATCATCTCTGGGCTTTGGGTTAAGCTAATAATTGCATGTGGTGGAAGAAGGGGGGATATGGGGCTGTGTGGCATTAGTTAGACCCAGCAGCAGCCAGGGGAAATCAGCATACGTTTAGATAGCAATAAACAGAACCCTTTTATCATGCAGCTGTGTAAATGCAGCCCCCTTCTCCCCCCCTGCATTAACTTACCATAGTTGCCTGGCGTCCTGAGCCATGGCCTCGGCAACTAAAAGACTGCGGAAGTTGCTCCAGAGAAGGCAACCGGTTCTGAAGAGTGAGCTTTGGGCATATGCTAAAAACCAGGATGAGCTAGGACAATGCAGGTCTGAAATTGGTGCGCGCTGTCCTTTTAAGGCGGATGGTACATGTGCACCAATGAGAGTAAGAACAGAGAGAGGGGCAGGAAGCAGTTCTTGGCTTTTCGCCTGCAACTCTATGGTTCTGGCGGACCTGTATGCACACGATGCTGCCCGCAACCTAATAGACATGATACAGACACGTGGGGACGCATTAGCCTACATGGCAGGCTCTGCATGCTCCAAGATCCCACTGTGAGTGAGGGCTGCGTAGGGTGGCCAGGTATGCAAATTTCAGAAGACACTTATGAGGAACACAGGTTGCAGGACTGCATCACCTCCAGTGCAAATCAGGGTGAGCTGTCAGGGACAACTATCAAACCTGGTTTCTACCTCTTGAGATGTGCGTCAGAGCACCTTTGCTACCTGGCACCTTTGCTATTTAATATTTACGTTAACAATGTGATAGTAACCCTGAAGGAGTCTTCTTTTCATCCAGTCTCCCTGGGTCAAAACCCTCTTCCTGTATTACTGTATGCAGACGACGCTATTCTTACCTCTCAAACTCAAACAGGTCTTCATTGTCTAGTGGAGGGTTTTTTTTTAGTTCTGTAGGCATGAGTAATGTATTTAGACATTAATTATTCTAAGGTCTTGATTATAGGGGAAAATTCTGAGAAATATAGATGGTGTATGAATAACGATGCTATCGACCACGTTAAGCAGTCCAAATACCTCAGAATTGTTTTTCCCCAGTCCAGCTCCTGGGCAGTTCATCACGACGCTATTACCAGAATTGTCAACACCACTTCCAATGGAACCTTGAGTGTTTATTTTTTCAGGGGCAGTAGATAGACTGCTCTGGTGGTGAAAGTCTTTAGAGCTATTGCCCAAATATGGGGTATGGTACTCCTGGATAAAATTCAAAATAAATGTTTGTGTGCTGTCCTACATGTCCCAACTAATACTCCAGTTGCACTAAGGTGTGCTGAAGTTGGGGTGCCATCAGTGGCATCGTTGATTAAACTTTCCTTGCTCAAATATTGGATACAAGTTATTTATTCACCACAAGCCAGCTTTCGTTACCTGTCTCTCAAATTGATGGACCGTGGCCCTTGGTTAGAGAGTATCACTAGTTTACTTCACTCCTTGGGTTTTTCAGAGGAGTAGCTGCTTACTTTTGATTGCTCCAATGCTCTAACCCAGGTGAAACAGAGAATTTTAGACCAAGAGAGGCAGGTCTTGGTTGCTGCAATTAACTCTCAAAAAATTTCCCCAATTTATAGGTGTTTGGGGATAGAGCCCAAAGGTGCATCCTGTATGAAAATCTTGACTGTGTGGAAATATAGGTGTGCTTACACTTTGGGAAGATTTAGCTTGCTCGCATCTGCTGTCAACAAGGGTAGAGTGAAGGGCATCCCCTTCAACCAGAGGCTTTGTGCTTGTCACAATGCAAGGTTTGGACCTTTAATGCACACTGGTTTTGACTGCCCACTGTATGCCGGTATTCGGTCCTAGTTTTTAAACTCAATAGTGGGACAAATGCGCCCTTGGAGCCAACATGATGCTCTGGTCTTCTTGTTACAGGGCCATGATTCGTGCACTACTGTTCTGATGGCCATGTTTCTGGCAGCAGCGTGGAAAATGAGACTTCAATCCCTCTCTACAGAATCTTACTTTGATGTTTGATAACCCTCTAGTATATTACCAATGTACATTATTTTATTATTGTTTTATATTTAGGTTTTATTATGTATTTATCTGTATATACTATGCATTATGAAGGTCTTTGGCTATAGCAATAAATTTACTTACCTACCTACCGACCTAAGTGTCTTAATGAATGGGAGGTGGACACCAACCTGGTGTGGGCTACTGTATTGTTTGTTAACACCCTTTATCTGAACATGTCTTACAGGGGAGGGAGGTACTTCTCATCATTATTATCCTCTGGTTGCTTCTCCTCACAACTCCACTATGCGGTAGGCTAGTATCTTATTCCCATTCCTACTGAGCAGTGGTGTAGCAAGGCTGTAGTGGTCCCGGGCTCACATCCCATCTATGGGCCCCTGTCTTGAAATTGCGGGTTCTTTTGGATCAGCACAGTGATAACTCCAACAATGGGTGCCAAAAAGCTGTTTTATTAAATATAACAAAGCATAAAGATAAAAACAATAAACCCAATGAATACAGAAAGTAAGAGAGACTTCTCACACATCCCTTTATGCACGCCGGGGAACTCCCAACAACGGCTGCGAGATGATCCCCAGGTGGGCCCCAGGTTCTGCCGCTCCCCCTCAACATGTCTGCGGAGTGGCCAGCAGTGAAGTTCTTTCAATGTAGGTTTCCAGTGTCTGTTTTATAGTATTCTGGATTTACATAACCCACATGCAATCACTGCGTATGTGCTAACAATTAACCATTGCCTTCCTCTGGCCTGAGTCATTCAACTTCCAATTTTGGCTTGCTATCAGGGGAAGCTGCCGATAACAGCTTCCCATAACATTCTAACTGGCCATGACATTCTGAACAACAACCTATACAATAAAAAACAGGTTGCCAAAGAGGCATGCTTACAGCTCATGTCTCAAACAAGATGGATTCTACAGCATACGCAGGCCGAATAAAATGTACAAGTGTTCACTATGACTGGCTCCACCCGTGTACATAGGTCTTCTGCAATCTTTCACTACAGCCCCCTTAATGGCAAGGGGGTGGGGGCTGCAGGGTTGGGGCAGGGCTTACCTATTAAAGCAGCACCACCCCAGCACATTCCTCCTAACTCACCCACCCCAGCCCAGGTGGCAGCAACCCTAAATGGAAGAAAGTTTTAAGAGTGAGTGGGGGAATGGCCAGCACTCCACCCCACCCACTCTGATAAGGCCCTTCTGGGTGGGGTCCTTTTGCAAGTGGGCTTTGGCTTTTTGCCCACAACTCTATGGTGCTGGCAGACCTGTATGCACGCGATGCTGCACACAACCTAATTTTGAGCACCACTAGGAAAGGTTCAGAGTGGGTAGCACAGTGTGCTGGCTTTGCTCCCTCCTCCTCTGAAAAACTTCTAGCAGTGCTCAGATCACCTGCAAAGGGCCCATTCAGAGTCCAGGGCCCGGGTTCAACTAAACCCTTCCCTCCATGATAGCTATGTCCTGGGACTGAGATAGAAAACAGGTGCAATGCTTTGCCCAAGCCCCAGACTCTCTCAAGGCCTCTAAGGCTGAGCAGGCTGCATGGCTTTCAGTTGCCCTTGCCCTGGGAGCAGGGCTGGCCTTACATGGTGACCCAGGGCAACTGCTCTTTCTGGGGCCCCTGCAGTGGCCTGTTTCCACCAGGGTAGGGTGTGGGAGTCCCCACATTTGACCACCTTTAGGGCCCCATGGAGGGTGCTCCCAAGACTGATGAGGTCACAAGGGCTCCCACATTTTATCTTTGCCCTGGGTCCCACAAATTCGAAGGCCAGCCCTGCCTGGGAGTAGCCAGTAGCACCCTGCCTGCTAGTAGTGGGTGGTGCAAGGGCATTTCACTGGGCAGCAGACCCAGAAAAGCTTATGGAGAGAAGCCCCTAAGCCCAGCCCTCCTCAGGGGGAGGCCATGGCCTCAGCTGTGTCACTCTGTGTGTATTAGAAAGGGGGAAGCAGGGGATGAAGCTGGGCAGTAAGGATCTGTGCACAAGAGGAGATTACTCTGGAGTAGTCCCACTTTTGTCCTACAAATAGCAATCCTGATTTGGAGCATACACACTAACCAGGCTCATCAATAGCTATTAACCATGTTGGTTGGGGGATGCAATCTCTGGGAATGGGAATGAATGACAGGACAAGGATCACTCCATATACATCATGCATCAGTTCCTCTGCAGCAGCCAGTGATGACCACTGTCAAAGACAGGCAGGATCCTGATCTAGATAAGAACATAAGAAGTGCCACACTGGGTAAGACCAATGGGCTATCCAGCCCAACATCCTGTCTCCAACAGCAGCCAGTGCCACCCTCATTCACTTCAGAGAACTATCCAAAAGTCATAATGGAGTGATCCATTCCCTGTTGCTCCCACTCCCAGCTCTCAACAGTCAGAGGTTGTGTTTCCCAAACTACTTGACTAATAGCCATTTATGGACCTATCCAGGAATTTATCCAGTCCTTGTTTAAACTCAGCCAATCTAGTGGTCTTCACAACATCTTCTGGCAACAAGTTCCAAAAGTTAATTGTACGTTGAGTGAAAAGTACTTCTTTTTGTTTTAAATCTACTGCCAGTTAGGGTGTTGACAAACAGGTAGGGGCAAAATCCAGGCAAAAGTTCAGTTTTTGTTTCTTTCAGTTTCGGCTTCCCCGTGTCTCGGTTCTCCTATTGGTATTGGATCTAGCGGTTGCGGTTCTTTTTCCCATTGAAGTCAATGGGAAATTTTCCCATTGACTTTAATGGGAAAGAGAACCATCCAAGACACAGGGAGCCCACCGAAAAAAACCCTGGGCATCCCCACCACCCCACTCCCAAATTCAGAGGGTGGAAGTGGGGATCCATTACCCCTAACACCCCCCACCCCTACCCGCTGGGGCCTGGCTTTACCCCTCCACCCCCAGGTCCCTGTACTGACTGCCTGGTCCACATCCGGAGGGTGGGGGTGAGTGTCAGAACGGAGGGTTGCTGGCTGGGCTGCCAGTTCCGCTACCAGAAGCTGGGCCTCCTCTGCTGTTGGCTGGTGGCGAGAACCAGCTCCGCTGCAGGGCTGCCAGGACTTCTCTGCTGTGGGGAGGCAGAGAAGGCCTGGATGGCTGGCAGCAGAGCCAGGGAATGGGATTGGAAGGGAAGGGGGCTGTCATCAGCCATGCACTTGGGGGCAAGGGATACTACCCCAACAGGGAAAAGGCTCCATTCGGGTGCAAAGGGAATAGCCGTAGGAAAGTCACAGGCAAAATCCGGTGCTGGCCATTTGCAGAGTAGCCACCTGCATGCTTGTGCCTCTGCACTTCCTCTTGTCAGTCCCAGACTCAGCTAGCCTGCAAAGGCCAATAGGAAACGCACAGGCAGAGAATTGCAGCTGGCTACCATGGGAATGCCAATAGGGAACGCACATGGAAAAGTCATCGGCCAGGTGCTAAGGGAGACATGGATGAACCAGAGGGAAACACAGTGACATACAAGAAACATTATAAAGCCTTTATTGATACCACAAAAAAATCTTTTAAAATAATTTGCCTCCCAGAGTGATAGCACAGAAGAAAGAAACAGCTATGGCGGCTTCTTCTTCCCAAGGTTTGCTGCGGCTGTGAGTCATAGATGGGGCGGGATGCTGAGAAGAGGGGGGGGGGGGGGGGGGAGACCGCCTGCCCATTTATCAGGCTAGTCACATTAAACCTGTGCATGGGGGCTGCACAGACACACAACTGCAGACAAGGGGCTGCCCATTTATTAGGCTCTACATGCTAAACATGTGAGTGGGGGCTGCATGGACCGAACACGGACTCCAGCAGGCTAGCGTCTCATTTGCTAACACCCTTAGTTTCGTGGAGTGTCCCACAGTTATAGTATTATTTGAGAGGATAAATAACAGCTCCCTATTTACCATGTTCCACCCTGCCACTCATGATTGTATAAACTTCTATCATATCCCTTCTTAGTTGTCTCTTCTCCAAGCTGAAGAGCCATAACCTATTGAGCCTTTCCTCATAAGGAAGCTGTCCCATAATATCTTAAGAGTTGGATGCAGACCCCTCAAGTGTCCCGGATTCGGAGGGACAGCACAGATTTCAGCAATTTTATGGTGATCTCCCGCTTGACCCACCTCTGTCTTCCACTGCCCCGGTTTCAAGAGGTAGCGCTGAGTACAGCGTGCGTGCCACCAGGGGGCCCTGAATGCCGCATCACTGGCTCACAGTGCAGGCCGAAGTGCAGCTGCAGCAGCCTGGCCTGCCCGAGAGCAGCGGTGTACTCCATGCTCTAAGAGCACCTCTGCCCCAGCTGAGCGGCTGGAGGCCGGGAAGGGATGCCTCACCCCCACTTCCTGCCCAAGCAGATCCAGCTACAATCCCAGTTGGCAGAGCCGAAGGGGCTGAGGTGCAGAGGGAGCAGCGCACAGCGCTCAATGCCTCCAAGGTGAGTGCCTCTTGCAGCCCAGGGGGCCACTCCCTCCCTCTTGCTGAGGGGCGATAAGGGACAGCTAGTAAGTAAAGAAAGCCACCAAGGAGAGAGAGCCAGCTTCAGAGCTCCCCACTTGCCTTGGCAATGTTGGATTCCTAATGGCAAGTGACATGCGCTGGTAACTACTGCATGGCCTCCCAAGTCACAACCCCCCGCCACCCCACTATCCGTTCTAGTCAGTGTCCCACATCTGTGTATTGTTCTTAGGCAGGTCCGTATACCAGGGAAATATGTATATTTTATGCAAATGTGTACATGCAACATTTATGCAAATTAAGTCCCTCTTTCTGTGTGTAGCTGCCCCTCTTTTCAGAGGCCAGGGGTTGAGAGGTATGGTTGGATGGTAGCTCGACAGTCATCTTGTCCAAGTCCCTGCTTGAATGCAGGACGACAGCTACAACATCCCCAATAAATGGCTGTCCAGCCTCTTTTTGAAAACCTCCTGTGTCAAAGAACCTACAACCTCCCTAGGCAACTTGTTCCATTGCCGCACAGCTCTTAATCAGGAATTGTTTTCGGATATATGACCAAAACCTACCTTCCTGTAACGTGAGACTATTATTTCTTGCCCTGCCCTCTGCAGCCATGCAGAACAGTTCCTCGCCCTCTTCTGGGTGGCAGCCCTTTTGGTAAAGTGCCTGTGATGCGGGGAGCCGTGGCCCCACAAAAGGATGTTATGTTTAACGGAAGATTAAAAATTACTTATGGTAACATTTTCATTTTTCTAATGAGTAGGTCTGTGTGTGTCTATCAAACATTCCCATGTAAGAAGGGCTTACATGGTATTCTAGTTTGACTGGGGCTGTGCCCCCAGCTTCCCTGGATCTGGCACTGTGAAGGAGAATGGGGGAAGTAGCAGCAAATTTTATTTTGTCTGGAGCAGCAAAATGACTAGGGCCAGACCTGCCCCGCATAATGAACACCTGCTCTCAGTTGAGATGTCTAGATCAGCAGTTGCCAAACTTTTTCAGTCTGTGACCTAAAAGAACTCCTCATGACCCCAGGCTTTAGAAATGTGCATATCTATGCAGATCGTCTTGGGAGGAGCAATGCAGGGACCCCACGTGGTTACCAAACTTGGGGACAGTCCCTCCCCCTGCTCTGGATGGTACTGCCAACAAATAAGCACTGACCTGGAGGAGTTGTTCTTATCTTTGTCCCCCCTTAATTGATTCCCAGAGTAGGTGCCTTTGTCTTAGGCAGCTACCAGCATGAATTATTGAGAGCTGGAAGGAGTACCAGAGTGGCCTGAATTTCCTCCTTGAGCTGCAGGCTTTGCAAGGAGACATGTGCCGCTCTGACCTGGTGCTTTGTTCTGAATCTGGAAATAGCAGGCTCAGTAACAGGTGTGGGCTCCACTTTCTGCAAGTCATGCCAGGGAGGGAGACCTTTGGAGCAGCTGAACATGTGACATGTCAGGAGATGTTTTAAGCAGGTAACTACCTGCGTGGTGCTCAGTCACTCTGGTGCTGCCGTCTCTGCTACAGCTATGACTCATATAGCCAAATCCTTCTATGACCTCAGCGCCACCAATCTCCAAGGGGAGAAAGTGGATTTCAACAACTTCAGAGGAAGAGTGGTCTTGATAGAGAATGTCGCCTCGCTCTGAGGCACAACTGTGAGGGACTACACCCAGATGAACCAGCTGCAGGGCCGATATCCCCGGCGGCTGGTTGTGCTGGGCTTCCCTTGCAACCAGTTTGGCTACCAGGTAAGTGCCCCACTTCACTCTGTCCTCAGCGATCCCCGAGACCAGCCTGTCCTACCTAACTCCTCTCTCCCTAGCAATGCAGGATCATTACCTTAGTGCTTTGCTCTATCCGCTGCTGTGATGGCTCCGTTCTTAGGAAGTGGGTGTGCTCTTGAACAACTGCACAGCACCTGCCTCATAATGGGAAGAGAGAACTGACGCACTAGCTGGGGCATGATGAATTGTAGGGAGCAACCCAGCACAAAGCAGCTCAGTGACATGGGAACAGAGCTGTTCCAGAAATCAGCACAAGAAGAAAAGGATTTCCAAATTACCTTTAACTAGTCTGGAGTTGCCATTTCACAGGCATAGGCTCGGTTTAAAAATGTTTTCCTAACACAAGGTTTTTCTAGTGCACACATCAGAGCCACCATGGAAATCTCAGAATGGAGAGGGATTCTTCATCTGGGAGCCTTTAATGCTGCTTAGAGAGGTAGGTTGCACGTCTGGATGCCGGGCTGTGCTTTCTGGATAAGCAGGCTTAGCCTGCGCCATGCAATAAAAACATTAGCACTCATAAATCTGGAGATAATGAAGAGACAGTGATATATTGATAACTATTAGTAGCCACTGAAGATAAGGCAGGAGTTGCTAGTGAGTTCAGGGAAGAGCAGGTGGTCAAAGCAGGCCCCAAGAATCAATGCAGTTCCTGAATAGGATTGTAATTGGTAAGGCAGCCTGAAGAGTTGAGAGTCAAACTCTTGTATTTTATTCCTGGTCCTACAAATATCCAAAGTAGGCATTCTATGTAGTACTGGGGACAAAAGGTTTTTCTTACATGCTCAAGGAGATTTCGAAACAGTTTTGTAAAACAAAATGATTTGCTTTAATAGACGTTTTAAATGGTTGAAAAGCTTTGATGCACTGAAGCGCCACTACTCCGTTCTTGTCCTCCTTGACCTCTCTGCTGCCTTTGACACTGTCGACCACTCCCTCCTCTTGGACTCGCTTTACTCTTTGGGCTTCCGTGGCTCTGTCTTTGACTGGTTCTCCTCCTACCTCTCTGACCGCTCCTTTAATGTCTCCCTCCCCGAGTCGACCTCCCCCTCCCTTCCCCTCTCGGTTGGGGTTCCCCAAGGTTCTGTCCTTGGCCCTCTCCTCTTCTCTATCTACACCCGGTCCCTTGGTGAAATTATTGCCTCCCACGGGTTCCAATACCATCTCTATGCTGATGACACCCAACTCTATCTCTCTACCCCCTCTCTCTCCTCCTCTGTCCGCTCACGCCTCGTCGACTGCCTCTCTGATATCTCCGCCTGGATGTCCCGACGCCAACTCAAACTGAACATGGCCAAGACTGAACTCCTCATTTTTCCTCCATCCCCCTCCTCTCCCTCTGACCTGACCGTCTGCATTGATGGGGTCACCATCCGTCCTGTTCTCCGTGCCCGCAGCTTGGGCTTCATTTTTGACACGCACCTCTCCTTTAAACCTTACATTGACTCTGTGGCCAAATCCTGCCGATTCGCTCTCCTCAACATTGCCCGCATACGCCCCTTTCTATCTGTCTCCTCGGCCAAAATCCTTGTTCATGCCATGGTTATCTCTCGCCTCGACTACTGCAACCTCCTCCTTGCTGGCCTCCCTCGCTCCCACCTGTCCCCCCTTGTTGCGATCCAAAACTCTGCCGCCAAGATCATTCACTCTGCCCGTCGCTTCGACCATGTAACGCCTCTCCTCCTCTCCCTTCACTGGCTCCCCCTTCCTGAACGTATCCTGTTCAAACTCCTGGTTTTCACGTTCAAATCGCTCCATGACCAAGCTCCCCCTTACCTCTCGGACCTAATCGCCCTACGCACTCCTGCGCGCGCTCTCCGCTCTTCCTCTGTCCCCTCCCTCGCTCTCCCTCGTTTCTCCTGCTCGCCCAACCGCCTTCGTCCCTTCTCCCTCGCTGCCCCGCATGCCTGGAACTCCCTCCCTGCCGACATCCGCCTTGCCTCCTCCCTCCGCTCCTTCAAATCCCTCCTCAAGACCCACCTTTTCCATGCTGCCTTTCCCAATGCCCTCTAGTCTTTCCCCTTGCTCTTACTGTCAGCCCTCCTCTGCTGACTGCTGCTACCGACCACCTTGTAACCAAGCCAAGTACACGCACCTGAGACTTCGCATCCGCCTGAATGTTTGTTTGTCTTCTCCCATGTCTCTCCCGCTGTCCCCTCTCCTTGTCTCCCCCTCCTTGTCTTTTAGATTGTAAGCCACAGGTAGGGACCGCAGCTGATTGTATGTTCTGTACAGCGCCAGGTTGTTACTGGCGCTTTATAAATGTTTAATAATAATAATAATAATAAAAAATTCTGCAAGCATGCTTGCCTCTTCCAGACAGAATTATTTAAATCAAAAGGCTGCTTTGCTTGGTTCTTTGCAGGGTTGCAGCTATTGCCGCTGGTGTATGCTGGGCTCAGCTTTGCCTCTTAGGCTTCAATTAGACTATACGAATGCACTAAACAAAACATGTATTGGGTTTACTCCTGGTTTAGGCTATTCTTGCCCTTTGGAGGTGGTAGGGAAGCAGCTCTTCTAGGAGCCTCTTATTTTCCCTTCATTCATCTTAGCAAACACTCCCTCCGGTCAGAAAAAAAACAGCTCCAGCCAGAACCTTGGCATCCCCTCACTGCCAGTCTGGATGCTGACCAGAGATGGCGCTAGAGAGGCACTCCCAGAGGCATAGTTTGGATGGCATAGGCCCCGATACAGTAAATGTAGTGGGCCCCCACTCCTTCCTTAGCAAGCCTTTAGTGGGTGCTAGTCAACCATTTGTTCATGCACACATTCCATATGGGCCATGTAGGCTTGTGAGCCTCAGTACATGGTCCTGTTTGGGCTTCCATGTACCATGTTCAGTAGCCAAAGAGACAGCCGAGCAGGCAGCTAAACACAGCGTCTGACGGGTGGTGAAGCTTTTGGGAGCTGGTATTTTCCTGCTGCTCAGGTGGGTTAAGTTTCCAAGCCGTACTCCTCTGGGCCGGGGGGAGCTACCCAGCAATGCATTGCTGCAGTGTCAGCCTCTGGCAACCCATCCTGGAAGGGAAGAGTCCTCCAGCCTTCTGTAATTCTGGCCAGATCTAATTTTTGCACACATGCTATACTTGCACTCTGGGCAGTTGCCTGTGCTGCCATACCCTATCATTAGCCCTGCACAGAGACACCCAGTCCCAGAGAAATATCTATGACAGGCAATGGAAAAGGCCAGTGGGGCCCATCCTACTAGCAGCTAGGCAGGATTATTGCCTCGAGCCAGGGAAACCTTTTCCTTCCAGGGACCAGAATAGTCTTCCTCTTTATAACTGTAAAATCCAGTTTCAATTACTGTGTTGAGAGGGTTCTCATCACTTCCTCTGGCAGCTGCAGTGTGCGCGACAAGTCAGAGTATTGGACTGGGAAATGTGTGGTCTTGACTGCTGCATAACCTTGGCATAACCTGCTGCATAACCTTGGCCTGCTGCATAACCTTGGCAGAGTCACCTCCCCTTTTGGCTTCCCTACCCAGCTTTTGTTTGTCTTATCAATTCTTTCATGGCAGAGAACTCTCTCTTTCATTGTGGCTGTGTAACACCTAGCTGGGGCCTTGCTTGAGGTGCTACAGTCATAGAAATAACAACCCACCATAGGAGTTGAGTCCAGAATAATTGAGATAAAATAGTCCCAGCACCTGAGCTGCACAGGCCAGCGAACTGGTTCCAACTTCTACCATATAAAATCCACTCATCATCTGTGTTTGGTTAAAAACCATACATTTTAAAAAAGCCTCTAGACCAGGGGTGGGGAACCTTTTCTGTCCTGGCGGCCACATTGAATACTGGTACAAGCTTCGAGGGCCACATATATGTTGGGGGTGCTAAACAGGTGTATTCAAGAAAAGGACGGCCCGCATCACGGATCTGTCCCCTACCCTTGTGTGCATGCCCTCCTCTCTGCTCCATTATCCTGACCTCAGTTTTTCAGGGCTTGGGGGTAGAGACTGAATCCAGGAGTCAGATCCAGGCACTAGAAAGGGGCCATATAAAAACTTTCTGAGGGCCTCATTTGGCTCCCGGGCCTGAGGTTCCCTACCCCTTACCTATTTGATGCTAGGCAAGGTGAGACAGAGAACCCAAATAGGTGTCCCCAAGAGCTTAGCTGCCCAACTAGGAAAGCTAATTTGTTAGGATTTGGATAAATGATGCAGTTGAGGAAAGTGCATACAAAGCTGCACCTGGATCACTGAGCACAGCTTCTGCTTTGAGAGGAGCTGAGAGCAGGGAAGCCTGGGACTGCTCCACCATAAAGCTCTGCAAATGGTTCCCTCTCCCATTGTACTTTGTTCTCTTCCCCGACAGGAGAATTGCACCAATGAAGAGATTCTCCACAGCCTGAAGTACGTCCGACCTGGGGGTGGGTTTGAACCCAACTTCAGCCTCTTGCAGAAATGTGAGGTGAATGGCAAAAACACCCACCCTGTATTTGCCTACCTGAAAGATAAACTGCCAGCCCCTGACGACAGCCCCTCAGCCTTCATGATGGACCCCAAATTGATCATCTGGAACCCTGTGCATCGTGCTGATCTCTCCTGGAACTTTGAGAAATTCCTGGTTGGGCCTGAGGGGGAGCCCTTCAAACGTTACAGTCCCAAGTTTCTCACAAGCAGCATCGAGCCTGACATCCAGCGCCTCCTGAAGCTTGCCAAATAGGGCTGCAGGGAACAGAGCAAGAGACTGTTCCCCCAAGGCTATGTCAGCACCCTGCACCTGTAGAGACTGTGCTGGAGACTGAGTGGGAGGCCCTGGGGCTGTGTTCAGAGTCTGAATGGCCCCTGCTGGCAGGCTGTGCGCTGAGAAATATTCCTCCCTGTGTTTTCACCTGCATGTACAAGGTGCTTCTGAGTAGCTCTTGGCTGGGACCAGTACCAGACCTTTACTTTGTGAGGGTGCCCTCCTAAACCACATGGGGAGGGGGCCTGAAAGGTGTAAAGAGCTGGTCACCTGGCCCTTGCTAGCTGCTCACTTAGGGTATCCTGAGTCCAATAAATGAGTTGTACCACCCTGGTGCTCTGCAGATTTCCTTTCCACACAATCAAGGGAGAGCACCTGCCCTGTGAGCACTTGCTGCTGCTCATTCAGCAGCACAGGAACAACTGGGCCTTCCTGAACAGGAGCAAGGAAACACACTACTTCTTCCGTCCCTGTCTGTCTAAACCTGTGAGACCCAGAGCTCCCCAACCTTGCTTGATGCTGGCTCAAACAGAGGAAGCATTGTGCAAAATGCTGGCAGGAATCCTGCAAGGGGCAGTTGGCAGGGTTTGTGAAATTCCTGACACAAGCCGGGAGGAAAGGAGTGCCCTTTACTTAAGAGGAAATAGTGTCAATATTGTACCTGCTCAGTGTTTCCCACGGTGTGCTTGTGGGGTGGCTGGTGCAGAGGCAGACAGGGGTGCGACCGGGTAGGAGGAACACAATAGCACTTATCCCCCTCCTGTCCTGGCCCCTCTCCAGACAAGGCTTGGAGAAGGGGGTTGCCACTTGATATAAGATTAGTTACCAACCCCTTGTGCTCCAGAAACAGAGAATAAAATGGACTTGCTTGCTTTTAAAGACAAAGGCAGCTTCTCTGCAATACATTACAGCAGGCCCAGTGCAGGGGATGATTCGGAGTCCTCCTCTGCGAGGAAGGGGACACTTTGCTCTATTCCAAACCAGCTCTGGGTGTTTTTAAACGAGGAAGGCTGGGGGTGGGGGTGGGGGGTGTTTGTGGCTACTGAATGGCACAGCTGCCGAGCAGCCACTCGGGTGGAGTGCTTGGGGAGGGATTCTAACGGGTGGCACCAAGTGCGGCTGCTTCAGCAGCTGCCTTGCACTCCCCTGCCATGGACCATGGAGGAGAAGGAAGTGTGCCAGGCTGGCCTTTGATATGTCCCGTCCATGAGCGCTGGGGAACTGGGCTTCTCCTCGCACCCATTTCCTGTGATTTGCAAAGGCTGTGTCCCCTGCCCAGAGTGCCTCTGAGCAGGGAACCTGGCTACTGGCGTGAGTGGTTGCCCCAGTTCATACAAGTAGGGGATGTCTGGGCATACATTGCCATGCACATTTTTGGCTTGCCCTGCAACAAGGCACTCTGGATTTTTTGGTAGTGCCCCATGAGTGGGTGCTACCTGGCTCCAAGGAGCACACATCTCTCCCCCCCTTCAGACAGCAGTTGGATGGGTGGTTACTGAGTAGCCATGCGTAGTAGCATCTTGTTTAAGAACACCCTCAGTTACAGGTCCCTAGCACTGCTCTTCGTATGTAAACTGGAAACCCTAGGTCTCCCACCAGAGGCCAGCAAGACGAAGAGAAGGCCCAGCAAACCGTGTGGAGCCTAAGGGTGAAAACAGACATTATGCTAACCACCCTTGGTGGTTATTTATGCATGTTGCAGGGCTGTATTGGTGCCCTATGCAGCCCTGAAACATGCATAAATGACCACCAAGGGTGGTTAGCGTCATGTCTGTTTTCACCCTAAGCCACATTCCAATTAGATTCATTTGATGTAGTTGGGCCTTACTTTTGTTTTACTCCTAAAGTGTTCACACAAACAAAGCACTAAACCAAAGTCATTCAGAAGTAGGAAAAGATACACTCCTGAAAAATCAGGAGTACATACTCCTCTTCAATTTGTATTTCCAAGTAACTGTTTGTGTGAACATTTATCAGTCTGTGGGAAGTGACGGTGGTTCAGTGATCATTACATCTCAGCTAAGGGGGAAACTGACACAACAGGTTTACACGGCTCGTCTGAACACTATCAACTGGAGTGGTTACTTCAATTTAATTAGATTTAGTAGTTACTATGATTTACCTCTGTTCATTGGAACTCATTCCCGTGGATGGATACCCAGCTCCCATCCATCTTCCAGTCATAGCCTCCGAGGCTTCCAGTAAGGCTCACTAGGGTCTTCAGCCACCTGTAGACCACAGAAAGCTCAGGGTGGATCATCCCATCTCTACATCTGGTGGGGTCATGAGGGCCTACTTGGCAGCTCACACAAGCCCACAGAGGATGTTGTTTTTTTTTGTTTTTTTTATTATTAACAAACATTTATATAGCGCCAGCAGTGTACATGGCACTTTACAAAGTAATAAAATAGACACGGTCCCTGCCCCTAGGGCTTACAATCTGAGCGACAGGAGCTGGGGGAGAGACATAGGAAGGGGAACAGAGGGAGAGACAAGGGGTCTAACATTCATGAAGATGCGAGGTCTCAAGTGCACGTACTTGGCTTGGTTACGATGAGAATGACAGCAGGCAGGTCCATGTGGCAAGGATAAGGGTAAACAGATCGTAGGTATAGGAATAGTGGCTCAGCAGGATAAAGAGTCAGACAGAGCAGAGCGAAAGAGGTGAGTTTTAAGGAGAGATTTGAAGGTATGAAGGGAGGGGGCAAGGCGGATGTGGACAGGGAGGGAGTTCCAGGCATGGGGGGCAGCAAGTGAGAAGGGACGAAGGCGCTTAGGGGAGCAGGGAAGGCGTGGAAGGGTGAGAGAAGGGACAGAGGAGGAGCGAAGTGCACGGGCTGGAGTATGGAGGGCGATAAGTGCAGAGAGGTAGGGGGGAGCAAGGTTGTGAAGAGCTTTATAGGTGAAGACTAGGAGCTTGTGCAGGATTCGTTCAGGAAGGGGAAGCCAGTGAAGCGAAGAGAGGAGGGGCTGCACATGGTCGAAGCGACTGGCGAGGTAGATGACCCTGGCAGCAGAGTTTTGGACAGAGATGAGGGGAGAAAGGTGAGACCGGGGAAGGCCAGTGAGAAGGAGGTTACAGTAATCGAGGCGAGAGATGACCAGAGCATGAACAAGAGTTTTGGCAGACGAGACAGAGAGAAAAGGGCGAATCTTAGTTTTTAAACAAGCAAGGCTGTGAGGGGCGGGTCCATGGCCACTGAGTGGCCCTGCTGTGGAGCACCCACTCAGGCGGAGTGCATGGAGAGCGATTCTAATGGGCAGCTCCCAGCATGGCTACTATGGGGGAGGGGGAAGTGCACCAGGCTGGCCAGTGCTCATGGCCAGTTCCCAAGACTTGCAAAGGCCATGTCCCCTGCCCACAGTGTCTATGAGCAGTGGACTTGCCTTTCATGGAGCACTCAGCATTTCTTAACAGTGCCCCATGAGCAGCCATGAATGGGTGCTAGGTGGCTCACGGGAGCACGCATTCACCCGCACCACCTTCAGGCAGGCAGGCAGGCAGGCAGGCAGATGAGCGGCTCTGGGTACCCATGCATGGTAGCATCTCATTTAAAAACACCCAGTCTCAGACCCAGCCCACCCAGAAGGAGATGTCAGACCCAGACTTGCCCTACCAATTTTGCTTCCTTTGGGAATGCTGGAAGGTGTCCTGTCCGACTCAGTCTATCATTCTGAAAGGACACAGCACAGTCCTGAAGTCTCAGCCTCCACAGGAAGCAGACTTGTTTTTCTAGCGCTGAGGGTGGCCATGATAACTTGAAAGAGACCACTTAAGTACAACAGATGTTCTGTCAACTACCTGAGTCTATAGAAAGCCTGAAACCAGACAGAGCAGATTTCTCAGGGCAGGAGGGAAGTCACTGGAGACCTCTCCTACTGAAGGTTTCCTATGACTGGTGCTAAAGAGGAAGCCTAGCTTGCACTGTTAGAGCACAACTTACAGGGTGATGGCACGAAACTAGGCCTTTAGGGCCCAAGTATAACTTAGGGCTTGGCCAGTGGTGCCCAGTGAGTATATACTGCTTTCTCTCCACATCAAAACATACTCTTTGCCAGCAGCATAAACCTCCTCCAAACAAGTGTTTTACTCACTCAACAATAGTGGCAAAGGCCCATCTTCATTCAAAGCTGATGGGTGAAACTAGAGTCCATGCCAACTGCTCTCACCAAGGCACCTGACAGATTACTAATATTACAGGCTTGCTAAATGCCTACACATGGAGTCTCTCATATCAACCCTGGCTTTGCAGCGTGGGCAAGGAAGGGTGGTCTAGCAGACAGGGTCCTATCCACCAGGACTCAGGAAACCTGCATTTTGCCCTTGGCTCTGTCACTAGCCTACTGTGTGACCCTTGCACAGCTGCTTCCCCTCCTACCCTTCATTAGTTCAGACTAAGACCTCATGAGGAAGGACAGTAGCTGCTTCTATGTCCGTGTTCACACAAACATGTCATAATTTACCAGAGAGGATTCATGTAGGTTCCTGAATTCCCAGATAATTTTACCCCCAAAATGGAGGCAGCAGCTACCTATTTAATCCAGGATAGACCTACAAACTACCCAGATGCTGCATCCACAATGCCACGGCTCATGTGAATGCTTGGCTGCTGACCTAGGATACCTCACTTGAAGAGAACCAGTATGTTTGAGCAATGACCAGATCTCAGCTAGAATTCTCTTGGTGCTCCCCGGAAACAAATGACACAATCCCACCTTGAGCAAGAGAGGGGCAGCCATTTTAAAACAGACAAGTGGGGACTTGCTTCCATCAGTTCTGCTGTTCTCTGCTTATCCCCCTGCTGTCTCTGGCCTGTCTGATGTGGCAGACTGCAGCATTTCCTGATACTGGCACTGTGCCCAGGAGTTGCCACACAGGTACAAGGTCTGAAGATCCTTTACGTTAAGCGTGGTGCTGAATCAGTCACTCACATTATGCTGTGATAATCAGGAGGCTGTGGCTGGGAACTGTACAGTTAGAGGGCTCTACAGTATGAATAATGAAAAGGAAAAACTGAGCATCTCATCAGCAGATGCTTTTTCCTTAAGGATGTAACCTAAACTCTGCAGAACGTATGTAGGGCGTGCATGGCTAAATAGGGAAGCACTTTGCTGGGGCTTGTGAATATTTTTACAGTTTCTGCTTCACTGCAACTGCATTGTGCTGCTTTCATGATAGCAGCTCTTCTCCCCTTCCACATACGCACTCCCAACTTAACGAAACAATCTACATTATGGAGCCAGCGTAGTCTGCTGCAGCCCCCTCAATGTCCTTATCCTTGTCCCCTCAAGCAGAGGGACAGCACTGCAGGAGCTTGTAGTTGGTTGCTGATCAGAGAGGACTTTATAGAAGGTGCAACTGTCCTAAAAGAAAATGGTTTTTCTCTAGCCAGTTCTTCGCGTAGGTAGAAATCTTATCAGCATGCTGCACAGAGCAGCAGCACAAATATTTTGAAACTGGGTCAGGGTTTTAAGTTCCACAATTTCCACTGAAATGTTCACAATAAGAAGCAGGGAAGTCTGGATGTTCTTGCTGGATCTACCACTACTGATCTGCTGTGGGACAATGGGAATACTGCTTCCCCATTGCATTAGGTGTACAAGCGCAACAGAGGTGGAGCAAGCTGTTCCGGCTCATGGGCAGCCTCACTGCTGGTGCTCCATGGAGCACATCCCAGAGCACCACTAGTGGAACAGACTGCCAAGCCCAGGGTACCGGCATGAAGTGGAGCTGCGATCCATCTGCTCAGCTGACAGCCGCCGCAGCTGCGCTTTCAGCCGGGGGTTGCCCAGGGCAACACCAGAGAGTTGCAGGCAGCAGCCTAGAGCACCGGATGATCCACCAGCAACTCTATGCTGTGGGGGAGGGGGTGCTGCGCAGAAGGACTGTGGGCCACAGCAGCCACCAGGTCTGTTTAAAATGCACCCAGGGGTGCCCAGTCCCATGGGTGTCTGCAGACACCCACTGTCCTACTTTCCCAGCTGTAATATGGGAGCATGATCCCATCCTTCTTTGTAAAGCACTCCAAGACCTAGGGACAAAATGTGCTCTCAAAGGGCTAAATTTATTCAAAGTGAACTCTGGCACCTACCTTCACCAACTAGAGTCCAATGTCTGGGTAATGAATAGGGAAGGTGCCTCCCATAGAGCTGGCACTATAGGGAGAGCAGTTCAGCACACCTACATCCAGGAAATGTGGAGAGAGGAGTCTGACTTGACTTTTCCATCAGCATCAGTGGGAGCCAAGGTCACAGCTCAAATTCAAAGTAAGGTGCTACTGGAAAGGAGGGCAGACTCTACTGCTGGATTAGCCGCAGCAGCACTGTCAACCGTATAGAGGTTTATAAGGGAATTTTGCCCTCAAGCTGGAGGCGTCAGGTGGAATTTAGAATCCTAGAGCCAAACACTCCCAGTTGGTTGCAATTGCTGAAGCTGGGAGTGTTTAATATCACATTTGTATTGGGGGAAGGCAGAGTTGTCCCTCTGCACTAGGCCAAGCACAGGGTGATGCCATAGTCACCCAAAGGAGATTACAATTTATTAAACATACACATCATATAATACGTTGCCTAACGCAGAAGGGGAAGGCTTCAGAAACAAGAAATTAGACAGTAGTTTCTGCTGCAGGTCGAATCCCTCTGCTCAGGTACAGAAACAGGGGGAAGGTGCCCTCTCATGGACAAAGCTGCCCACAATGCATCCTACTTGATTCCCTTATCTTTTTATGCAAGGGCTGCTCATTGATCCTCTCTCCTCATCTCTTTCCCGATGCAGCTGCACTGTGCTTTCACCCAACTTTGGTGGTACTGCACACTCAGAAGCAGCATGGCAAACACAATCTAGTTCCCCAAGCAGATGGAAGGGTCCCATGACGCTCCAATCTAAAATCTGGGGTGGTTTAGGTCACTTGCTCTCAGCAGGGAGAGGTTCCATACTTTAAAAAAAAATGCCCAGTTCCATTAAGCTCTACTCTCCATTACAGCCACACTGCAGATATATTTGACACACTGGATACAAAGCAACACATTAGCATTGTCACAAAAGCTTCAGAACAATGGAGCCATCTGGCGAGGATCATCAGGTAAGATACTGATGGAATCTTCTGCCTTGCCACAGAGCAGACACAGCATGGTGTACTCCTGCAATGAGAGAGAGGGTGCATTCATTGTTGGGGGAAAGGGCACTCCCATTAAGCCCTATGCTATTCATCCGCCGTGATGCACCATTGTCCCAAGTCATGCCCATACAAAGACTATGCAGTTGACATCTAAACTGCTGCCCTGCCAAGAGCACCACTGCACATTTTCTAGGTACTCAATGTAATTCCTAGTTTACACATGGGGAAGCCATTGCAATCCCTTTGAACCTTAAATACAAAAGTGTAGCGTGCCCATCTCACGTAAGAGCATTACAGGATGGGGCATGTTGTTTCCACAGTGGAATACACCGCTGTTCTTATGAGGGTAGACACCAGATTATCCAGATCTCAATAATCAAGATATTGCTTGTCCTCCAGTCAAATAGAGGGCCAGGATGGGCTGAGGAGGCTGCAGGACACTGAGGGAAAGAGCAATACAGAAGAATCAGCTTCTCTGCTCTCTCCCCTCTACGTCCTGCAGCCACCTCAGACCTTGTTCCTATCCTCCCTGGTCTCACCGTTTCAGCAGTGGCAGAGTACAGCAGAGCTGTTCCACTTTCTCCCTTGCAGCTACCTCAGCCCCCACTCTCCCAGGGCTCACCATCAGCTTTGCACTCTGCTGGGTTTCCTGCCCGGTTTGCCCCAACCCAGCCTCATTTCATCTTGGGCTGGGGCAGCTGCAAGGGTCTCACCCCTTTCCTCCAGGTGCTTTGGGTATCTCCCAAAGTGTCCGCAGGAGCAGGTCTGTACTAAAGCCAGGGATCCCATTGCAGAACTCCACAAATCAGTTTTGACCCCTCTTAGTTCATATAAAGCTCTCAGCCACACCATACCAGGTGGTAAGGGTTTATGTAACCCACGGTTCATTCATCAACTCAGATGCTGTAGTGTAGTTGACAAACGCTGTGGCAAAGTAGTCTGGCCACTAGGGGGTGACGGTAGTAGCACAGTGTTTGGTTTGGAAGGTATTTTTTTACTCCAAAATTTGCAACTGTGAGGCTTACACACTTGAAAAGGCAGATTTCTTCCAGCTTCAGTTGATTTACGCAGGCTAGTCTGAGATAATGGAAATGAATGCAAGTTGAGGTACAGCCAACATAATTATGCAAACAGTGCTTCCCCTATCGATTCCTCTCAGGTTCAGCAAAGAGCATTGCTAGGGTAGAAGGAAACTTTAGTAAATATCACATTCATCTCCGCTGTGCATTAAGAAGCATAAATTAGAGATGCGATTGCCATCTGATCTGACAACAATGGGCTAGAGATGAGAGTCTAGACATGAAAGGTTCTCTAGTTTCTCCCTGGAGGCAAGCAGAGGATTTTCCTCCATGCTACAGTCTCCAGGACTCGATCAAGACTAGTTTCAGAACATCCCAAGAGACAGGGGACAGACTCTCTAGGGGACAATTCCCCAGCCACACATGCCGCTAGGTCAGAAACGTCTTCCCAAGATTGCTGCCTATGCAATTCTCTCTCAAAAATAAATAATTTTTTTAAAAAATTAAAAAATACAAGAGTTTGTGTTATACAACCATGCTGCAGGGGAAGGCAAAAAACCCTCAGAGTCAATTACCAATCTGTCCAGAGGGAAAATTCCTTCCTGACCCCAAATATGGCGATCAGTTAGACACAAAGCATGTGTGCAGGCCCCACCAGCACGGCACCCGATTTACAACCCAGGCCTCAGAATGCTCCAACAGTCCCATCTCCAGCCGCAGATAACTTCGATGCTGCAGGAACAAAGGGGGGAAAACCCAACCCAACATATATTGCTGGGGGGGGAAATACTTTGTCCTGTAGCATCAAATAATAAATACTCCTCACAAGATATATGCCATAAATTTATCCAACCCTAATTGCAGGACAAGACAGCATAACCTCCCACCTCCAGATACTACTTTGTTCCCGGCAATCCTTATGCTACTTTTGTAGGGACAAAGTCTATTCAGTGCTGAAATCATCCATACATTGACAAAAAGCAGATCCCCTGAAGTGTCCAGACATGGCAGGCCTACTGTTGTAATTATGCACTGTGAGTGAAATTCAAAAGTAGTCGGTAGAGGGAGTAGTTGTCTCCATGATGAAATTCATTCAGCCTTATTACCACAGAGTCCTAGGGCTGGAAGGGACCTTAAGGGTCATCTAGCCCAGCCTCCTGCAGGACCTGCCACACCACAACCATCCGCACAGAGAAATCTCACCAATAGCTACAAGTAGAGACTGGAACCAACCAGAGCGCACTGATGCCTGAAATAACAGGAAATAATTTTAGAAAAAGAAAATCCAAATGTCCCAAACAGGCGAGCTACGTCCATGCTGCAGGGGAAGGTGAAAAACCCTGAGTCAACTGCCAATCTGCCCAGAGGGAAAATTCCTTCCTGATCCCAAATATGGCGATCAGTTCAACCCTGTGCATGCGTGCAGGTCCCACCAGCCAGGCACCTGATAATATACAATATAGTATCCACTGGCTTCAGAATGCCCCGACAGTCCCACCTCAAGCTGCAGTCTGTTTTGATGTTACAGGAAGGGGGGGGGGGGGGGGACGGGACACACCCAACGAGACACATCTTGCCCGACAACTTCAAAAAATAAAAGCTTCTCACAAGATATACGCCATAAATTTATCCAACTCCATTTTGAAGCTATTCAGATTCTTTGCTCCCATAACTGCCCCTGGAAGCAGGGGCGTAGCAAGGTTGAGAAGGGCCCGGGTTCAAGCCTTAGTTATGGGCCCCTAATGTGCGCGCGTGCGTTGCACNCCTGGAAGCTTATTCCAGAGTTCACTGCTCTAACTGTTTAAAACCTTCTAATTTTCAGCCATTAAGGCTTTGTATCACCATAGCTCCTAGAGGCCAAAACAAGATCAGGGCTCCAGCCAGTATTATCAAATAGAATATTTATTTTATTTATTTCAATTTATATGTTACCTTTCCCCCAATGGGTCAGGGTGGTTTACCAGAGTAAAACCAATTCCCAGTAGGCAAACAAGTTAACAATTTGGTTCATTGTTTGTGGGCTTGCCCTAAAATCCAACAGTTATGGCAACTTATATGGGACAGAATGAACTCTGCCCCGGGGCTTGCAATACCTTATTGCCCTAAGACTGCCATTTAGGGCCTATTCCTGAAGATACCTCTGCTCAATGTGCATAAAAAATTGTGTGTCCAAATGATATTAGCTGGCCTTAACATTATTGCATGTGGTTGGAAAAACCCAAAGGAGCCTACAGAAACAGAGTGACTACAAAGACTTTGGCATACAATGTCCCTTGAAAAAGTACCTGCTGAAGCGAATGATGACTTGGAGGAATACTACAACACTTGGACGCCGTGTTATGATTGCATCAAAGCCAAAATGGATATGGAAGGGGCGGAAGACCCTCTCTTAATCACTAGTATATAAAGCCAGATGGTTGGAGAGAAGCACTCATGTGTCATAGTTAACATAGGCTATGTTTTTTGAAGTTATGTCCGCCTCTCTCTCTCTGGGTGTGGGTTGTTGGATGCGCACCTCCGGTATGTAAGATGACAACTGTGCATCCTACCTGTAATGTTAAGGTTTTCCATAACCATGACTCTGTTTGAACAACTTACTCAATAAACTTGAAAGGTGACGCAGCAGAGGGATCCCTGCACTGAAGAGAAAGAGGAATCTGTTTGGACCCTGGGAGTCTCACATGGGCAGTGATTACGGTATTGGGGGCTGAGCTCCGGTTCATGTGCAGCTGGGCGGTACGCGGGCAGGTCCCGTGCACTGCACCTTGGGCGCACTTGGACTTCCGGGCCAGCTCTTCAAAGCCTCCGCGGGGCCAAGACAGTGCCGCTGGCGCATGCCACAAACACCACACCTAACGGCTGCACGCACAAGAGCACGCCCTTGTATGCGCGGGCTTAGGCGCCAGCGGGGTGAAGGGGCGGTGGAACTAAGACTTCCGTTGGCCATACCCAAGAAGGGGCAGGACCATTTTCATCTTTGCAGGGGCCAAGCCCGTTGCTGGCAAACCCCGAGAAGGGGTAGGACTGTTTTTATCTTTGCATGGGCCAATCCCGCCGCTGGCAAACCCCGAGAAGGGGTAGGACTGTTTTATCTTTGCAGGGGCCAATCCCGCCGCTAGCAAACCCCAAGAAAGGGTAGGACTTGGTTTTCCCTTATGTTTCTGTGCCTTCCTCCCTTACCCGAGTTACTGTGTTCTTTTTACTGCTGTTCTCTTGCCTGAGCCTTGTGATAGACGTTGGGTTGCTTTTGGGCTGGTACCCACTTAGAAAGTTCTGTGTAGCAAGAGTCCAGGGTGGGCCGGATAATTGCAGCCTTGCTTTTGGGAGGTGGTTTTATTGGGACCAATGACAAGGAAAAGAAGGAGGCAAGGGGCGGTGGCTCCCGTTGCTGGCCAATCTCTGCCCAAACAACTGAAACGGGACACATTTGTAGCCTCTGGACAGGATGGGGCGGTGGGGGGCGTTGAGTCTTCCCCATTGAACTCCTCTTCCCAGTGTATTGGCTCCTCTAAAGTTGTACCTAATTCTGTACTTACAACTATTGATAAGAAGAATTCCTTAGTTAATGTCTCTGCCATTTCTTCTTTTGACCCTTTACAGTCTTTTGGGGATGAGCCCTCGATTGCAGAGTGTTTTCAGCCCTTGGATGGGGGTGAACCTTCCCCGTTAGAATTATTGGGAAACCAATGTTTTCTTATTGGCAATTTAATCAAAAAGTTGACTGTGCAATTGGAGGGCATAACTATATTATTGAAGACACAAAATAAACGATTGGGAATTGTTATGGACTTCACTGCAGAGCATAAGGCTGGTATAATGGGGAAAGAAGCCCAGAAAATAATTAAAGCTACACTGACCCCTGCACAAGTTGGGGCTACAGCTTCTCGGCAGCCCCAAGGTGCGAACGTTGCTATGAATATTCAATCTTCTGGAAATATTAATTGGACTAGGTCTCCGGTCCAACATAGGAGGGGTAGTGACACCTCATTTAATCATTTAAATCTGAATGATAAAGCTCTATCCTTTAGAATTTCCCCTCTGAGTAATGGGTTATTCCCTTTGTGGAATTCCAAATCAGCTATATGTCGCCATCTATCATTTATTACTGGTAAATCTATCGAATTTTGGCAAATTAGGTATTTCCAGATTTTGCCTGTTCCAGTAATTTACAGAGAATAGTTATACATTTTCGTTCCTCTGTGGTGGCAGCAAGGCTTTTTTCCTTGTTTGACCTTTTTCTCTCATGGGGTATTCAACTGGGGGAGGTTTACGCTAATTCTGTCAAGCAACCCGTGCCTCTGTTAGCCTCAATTTGCCCTACGCACAGGGTCATCGTGATCCTTCGCAGCCCTGTTATTTTAAACCTATTTCTGAAGTACTCAAACGTGCTGGTGTGAGAAAGAAATCCACTAGCTTAGTCCCCATCCATTCCAGATTGTTAAGTTTGGCAATGGATACCAGTGTCTCCCTGGATTTTCTGCCCCCATACCAGCTCAAGCAGTATCTTCTCAAGTATCTAAGCACCTGGTTGTTTCTAACATCGTTATGATGGATTTAGCACTTCCAGATTTGGCTAATCCCATACTTTCTCCCATTTCTAAAAATGATGCATTGACCCCTGCTAATGTAAAGGGGGCTGGGGGGGAGGGGTGTTGGTGGGTTCTGAGGATGTAGACTTGATGTTATGCCCTTCGTTGTCAACTAATGCATGTATGGATGGGGTAATAACAGGTAGTACCTGATCTATAGAGTGTCATGATCCAAGTGTGCTTAATAACTGCTCTTGGAATTGTTCGGGTTGGTATTCTCATTTACAGAACAGTGATTTTATTTCATTTACTAGACAGTTTCAAATTATTATGCTTCAAGAAACCTGGGCAAAGGAAATGACTGAATTAGAACATTATAAATCTACTTGCTACCTGCTGTTTCTTTTAGAACTAGGGGTCGCCCTTGTGGTGGCCTTGGTTGCCTAGTTATTGAGAACTTGACCTCTTCAGTTATCTCTGAAATTAGATTTCCCCCCTTTGTTTTGGGTTTGGTGGTCAAGTTTGGTATTCATCTGGTTATATTCTTAAATGTGTATATTCCCCCTTCTAATGCTTGCTCCTTTGATTCTAACCTGTGTTCCTCCTTGGAGAATATAGTGGAGGATTTGCTGGTTCAATACCCTTCTGGTCATCTTGTTATGTCAGGGGATTTAAATGCAAGGCTGGGTCCTGACAACTAATCCCTTGAGGCCCACTGTGTAATCCCTCCCGTCAATCATCCCTGATGTGCTCAAGTCAAGGTCGTCTAAGGGCCAGACAGTGAACACTTCTGGCCTAGGATTTGTTATCTTTGTAAGAGCCCATCAGTTGTATATCCTCAATGGGTCAGGATTTAGTGAACACCTTAGGAGAATTCACTTTTGTAGGCCCCCCAAGGGTTATTTTCCAGTACTTCCTGCTCAGTACTTTACATATAAAAAGGAATACAGGACTCTGATTGGACTGAAAAAGCACCAATATGTGGATAAAAGATGGCTAGATATATTGGTAGCTAATGACGTAAAGCACTCTAGAAAATTCTGGCGCCTAATTAATGGCCCAATCAGGGAGCCAAGTAGTTCTTGGTTTTGTTCGATCCCCTCTTGTTCATGGGAAGATTTCTTTAGTAGACTCCACTCTGATGTATCCCCAGCAGTTTGCACCAGCCCAGGTCTTGATTCTCTCCCTTCCTGGCCTCCTGTTACCAAAACCGAGGTTGTCATTCTTATAGAATCCTTTAAGAACGGTAAACCCCAGGTCCAGATCTAATACAAATTGAATTTATCAAAGCACAAATGGACTGGTGGGTCTCTGTTCTGACGGCTCAGTTTACTGCAATTAACTCCGCTGGAGTCATTCTGGTAGGTTGGGGTAAGGCTTTTATAATCCCCATTTATAAGAAAGGGCCACGTACTGACCCTTCTAGTTACAGACCCATAAGTTTATTAAGTATTGTCAGAAAGATTTACGCAAAATTTCTTTTAAATAAATTAACGGTATGGGTAGAGCAGAGTAAAATTATCGTTCCAGAGCAGGCGGGATTTCAAAAGGGCAGGCCACAGTAGAGCAGTGTCTTATATTATCCCGTCTTATTGAAAAGTATAAGCCACTGAATGGAAAACTTTTTGTGGCTTTTTTAGATCTCAAATCTGCCTTTGATTTGGTCAATAGGGAGCTTTTGTGGGACAAATTAAATAAAGCCTTGGTGAATCAAAGATTGTTGTTCCTTCTACAAAGAATCCATGCCCAGTCGTCGCTGGTCGTTAAGTTAGCTAATGTTGGTCATATTTCAGGATAAATTCGGACCTCTTTGAGGGTTAGGCAGGGGTGTATTTTGGCTCCCACACTGTTTAATTTGTATATAAACGATGTAGTTCCATTAGTGACCCAACAAGAATTCTTCCCTCCAAAGTTGGCCTTTCGTCCTGTTGGATGTCTTCTATATGCTGACGATTTGGCTTTGATGGCTCAGACAAGGGTGGGACTCAACCGGCAACTCAAGGCTTTTGCAGCATATTGTGACCTCAATAGGCTAACCATCAATTACGCCAAATATAAAATCGTCGTTTTCTCTAATGGTAGATGAATTTTTAACTGGGTTATTATGGATATTCTTTGCAGCAAGTTAAGATATTTAAGTACCTGGGTTTGTTTTTTCATTCTTCTGGCTGTTGGTCTGAACATTATAAGAGGGTTAACTTAGCATCTAAAAGGTATGTCTCTTGCCATTTTGAGATTTTTTTGCCAGTTCTGGTAGTAGTAGACCAGATTTGGCTTTGCGAGTTTTCGATAGTAAAGTCCAAGTTCGGATATTATATGGGGCCGAACTTTGGGCGCCTCTTATTTCTGTGAATATTGACTCCATGCAATCTCACTTCTTACAGAAAATTCTTAAGGTTCCCAAAGGTACACCATTGGCAGCGACTGGGCTGGAGGCTGGCCAGATTCGCTGGAGCCAGTTTGCTTGGGAACTTACACTTAAGTTTTGGATCAGACTTTTAAGTCTTCCGAAGGTTGGCCTTGTTCAATTTCTCTTTGAGGATACTTTCAAAAGCAAATGGTTTAAAGCCCTGGAAAACTACTTGAACAGATTGGGTTTCTCTCAAATGTACTTTGTAGGCAACGATCCATCTGTAATTAGGTCAGTGGCTCTCCCTAGGTTGAGGGATGCTGAGCTGCAAAATGAAAAAGCTACTGTAAGAACTTCTCCCCACCTGCAAGGATATTTTTTGTGGTTCCCGGTAAAGGGTGAAATGGCTAGCTATCTGTCTTCCCCAATTTCGAGTCGCAGGAGATCTCTTTTTACGTGTGTCCGTTTGAATGCCCTCCCTACCTCTGTATTGGAGGGGCGTTTCAGTGGGGTTCCTTATGGGAACTGTCTTTGCCCTTTTGACCAGCTGGGCACAGAAACTAGCCAACATATCTTGCTTTACTGTCAATCTTTATGACCAGTCAAGGACCAATTTTTATTTTTTTTAAATATATTTTTTATTTTTAGTATCAACAAACATATACAATATTTTCCTTTTACATCATATTCGTTCTTTTGCCATCTCATTTCAGTTTTGTACCTAGACGGCTGTGATATCTTACATTGTTATATCAATACTGTTATACAACCACTTGTGTGGATACCCTCAACTTTCCACTTTACTCTATGTATACATCCCCCCCACCCATTCCTATCCCACCCTCCTCCCCCCCTTTTCCCAGTATATTTAGTGCTGGAATATTTCCTTCCATTTAGTGCTTAGTATATTTCCTTCACGTACATCGTGTTGGTGTATTTGTCCATTTTTATGTGTCTTGTCAGAATTGTCCAACATGGAGACCATTTTTCATAAAATTTATCTAACTCATCTTCCAAGCTGGCTGTTATACGCTCCATTGATACCATATACCATAGCCTTTGCAGCCACGCCAGTCTGGTGAGCCCCTTAGCGTGCTTCCACGTTTTAGCTATGGTATGTATCGCTGCCAGACATAATTTCTGGCATATTCTGATTTGTGAGGCTTTCAAGATTTTGGGGGGATAAATTCCTAGCAGTGCTATTTCTGGCTGAAATGGGAGATTCACCTCCATCTGCTCATTTATTATGACCCATATCTTCCTCCAGAATGTTTCCACCTTTGGGCACCCCCACCAACAGTGTAGATACGTGC
>QEPC01001114.1:249630-267189 GCA_003113815.1 Sphenodon punctatus
GTGCATGAATGAGAAGATTGCAGGGTATCTCACTTGGGCTAACACTCCTTGTGCCCTGAATTTGTCCAGAAATGTATACCACTTTCTCCTCCTTGCTATGGTGGCAGGGGCCAAGTCTGGTTGGATCATAACTCTGTGTCCCTCAAATTTCAACTCTTTATTTTTTCTGGCCTCCCATAGCACCTTTTCTTTGTCCTGGAATTTTAAACATCTAAATATCAGGGCCCTGGGGGGTTCTCCCTCTTTAGGTTGTGGTCTTAAAGTTCTGTGTGCTCTTTCTATTTCGATGTTGTGAATCTGCTCTGCTAGTGGGAAGACAGCTTTAAGTATTTTTTGAATCAGGGCTCTCCCTCCTTGTGCCTCTGTGGCTTCTGGGATCCCCTGTATTCTTAGATTGTTTCTCCTTCCTCTGTTCTCGATGTCTTCTAATTTATGCTGTACTCCCCCCATAGCCTTTTCCATTGCCTGCAACTTTGCTTCCCATTTTCCTTCCCTGTCTTCTCTCTCCTTCATCTTTGTTTCTAGTTCCCCCACTCGTGAGGAGACTCCATCAAATTTACTGTTTAAAGTTTCTACTGCACTGTTTACTTTTGTAATGCCCTCATTTAAAGTCTCCCACTGCCTCCTTGCATCCTCATGTTGTGTTCTGATTGCTTGGGTGAGGGATAGCTGTAGGGACATTTCTGTCTGTTCCCTGCTCCTTTGTCTCGCCGCCATTTTGGGCCTTGTGTCTTTTTCTTCTCCTCCCCCACTGCTTTCTCTTTCTGTGTGGATTTTTGCCGTTTCGGCCTTGGGGAGGTCCCTTTTTTTTTTCTATTTGGGAGGCTGGCAGGTTCTTCTTTATGTTCCTGCCCATTTATTTATATTTTATTTCAGTTTTACCTTGGTTTAGTCAGTGTTTTTGTTCCAGGCTGCAGGGAGCTCTCCGCAGACCCATCTACTGTTCGCACATGCCCAGTGGCACCCCCAAGGACCAAATTTTTGATGCCAGAACTTGCAAAGTACCCTGGCAGATCAGATTTTGGTTGAACTTTTCTTGACTGGTACGTCCCCTGAAATCATAGTGAATGTGGCTAAGTTTTTAATCCACGTCTTTAAACTGCGTCAATTATTCTTGGAGTCTAAATTACCCATGAATATATGATCTTTAAACTTGGAACATGGCACAAAGTAGTGGTACCTGTATATGCCTAATGGTTGTTATAAAGTCTATTTTTATGTTCCTTATAAACCATTGGTCTATTATATATTTTCTCTTTGTATTTGTTTATTGTAAATCATTATGCAATGACCAAGGGTCAAGCAAATAAATTTTTTATTATTATTATTATAAACTTGAAAAAGAAAAGATTAGAAAAAAAACAATGCTCCCCTTTACAACTCACCTGAACCCCCAGGGGAAGGAAGTGGTAATTTTTGCAACCTCTTTCAACCATGGCCCTGAATACTGTGACAATGTTTATGCTTACAGATTAGGGTGGGGAATCTTTTCCCTACCAGGGGCTACCTCGAAAAGTCAGCACAAGCACCGAGAGCCACGTAAAAGTTGAAGATGGGGCTGCTCAAGGGATGTGCTCAGAAAGAGGTGGATCCCGATCGTGGATCTGTGGGTGATTTCAGACGTTACGAGATCAAAGACAACCACAGACAATCCCGAGGCGGGGCCAAAGAGCCCTGAACGTCTGATCGGCAGCATCCAGATGTTCACCACAGTCAATCACCTGGAGGGGTCAAACCCAACCACGGTTCCAGAGGTCAGGACGGGACCATCCCCGGAATCGTGGTCAAAGCGATTCCCACCGGGAAACTGCCAAACGGAGCGACTGAACGGCAACCACCAGGCGGGATCAAACAAAACGAGCCCCAGCCATGGCAAAAGCATGCAGAATCACTGTCAGGCAACGAGCAACACACAGACCGGGGAGGGAGATTTAAAGGGCACACAGCAGCAGGGGAACGAGGTGGGATGGAGCAAGGTGGAAGGAAGAGGAGAGCGGAGGGCGAGCGAGCAAGGGAGGAGAAGGAAGGGGTGCTGGAGACGGTGACGGAGGAGTAGCAGCAGTGGGTGGGGAGGGAGGGGAGGGGACAGGGGGCACATGAGGCAACATAAATGCACGGGTATATGCAACCAAACACTTTATAGCACACCTATCTGTAGTGGGATGGGGCTGGGGGATCGCCTCAGGCGAGGCCCGATGACAGGTGGGGCCTGCCGAGGGGAGGCCTGGCACGCTCAGCCCCCGGCAGCACCAGTAATATGCCTTGCCAGGGCAGCGCAGCGCAGGACCCCTTAGCAGAGTGGTACTCCCACAGGTTCCCCACAGTCACATAGAGTGGCATGGGTCCTAGTGAGCACTGGGAACGCCAAGGTGGGCACAGCAGTCACATAGAGCGGCATGGGTCCTAGTGAGCACTGGGAACGCCAAGGTGGGCACAGCAGTCACCGATCATGAGGGCCGAGGTCTCCGCAGCAAAGCCCAGCCCACCCACAAGGTACCACCTGCGCTGCTGGAGGGCATCTCGACCACGCCCCTTGGGGCGCTGAGCCAGGAGTTGAATTGCGTCTCCACTGGGTGCACCTGCACTCCCGGCATGGGGGACCGTGCCCCACGCTCACATGCACCCGTCCGTGCGGTCCGCAGCTGCTTGCCTATTGTCATAGCAGGGAGGTGTTGACAATAGGCAAGCAGCTGCGGACCGCACGGACGGGTGCATGTGGGCCCGGGGCACGGTCCCCCATGCCGGGAGTGCAGGTGCACCCAGTGGAGGCGCAATTCAACTCCTGGCTCAGTGCCCCAAGGGGCGTGGTCGAGATGCCCTCCAGCAGCGCAGGTGGTACCTTGTGGGTGGGCTGGGCTTCGCTTGATAGCAGAGAGGTGTTGACAATAGGCAAGCAGCTGCGGACCGCACGGACGGGTGCATGTAGACCCAGGGCACGGTTTTGCTGTACTGTCTGTGCGCTCAGTTCCTGCAGCTGTGCTGGGTCCGCTCCCCACGCATCGCTTGCTAGCCGTCCCTTGTTGCGGCCTGCGGGCTTATCGTGTGTCCTTGGAGCTCCCCCGCTTCCTTCGCCAGCCCACATGGTACGTGGAGCCCCTCAATCCTTGCTGTTCAGACCCTCTGCCTGCTGGACCATGGCTGGTTGTGCTGTCCCAGGGCTCCCGTGCCCCGCATCGCCTGGCACTCCCAATAGCTGGACCTTTCGGGAGACCATGGCCCTCTGTGACCTGTGGCATTCCGCTGTGCAACTGCTCCTGTACTGCCCCGATACCCTCGAGTCTGAGTTCCGGCCTTTGCTACTCTGACTATGGGGCCAGCGCTCGCAAGCGCCAGCTCCATGCGAAGGAGCTGGGCCTCTGTCCCTTTCCTGATGGGCACGTTCCAGAGATGCAGTGCTCGCATGTGGCAGAGACGGTGTCGGCCCTCTCAGTCTGTAGCCTGGCCGGGTTCTTGACCTGTCTGGAGGAGGGGGGCCCTGCCCTGGATTTTTCCTTCTTTGGCTGCATCCACAGGGTCCGTGGCTACCACCAGTCTCATGGGGCAGCGTATCACCACCTGTTGGAGCTTGGGCACCTGCCATGGCCCCTTGCTGCTGACTATGCCTATGTGTTTTCTTCCATCCCATGTTAACCCTGGGACTCCTTGCTGTTGTGTTATGCCATGCCACTGGCCTACTGTCCCCCTGGCTCCGCCTACTGTCCCCCTGGCTCCGCCCCTAGGTCCGCCAGCCTTACTGCCCCAGAGCCCCTCCAACATCAAAACCCACCAGTCGCCCCTGTCCCGTGCTGATGTTCAGGTGGGTCTCACCAGCCCAGATCCGTTTGAGGCCTATTACCTCATTGCCCACCACATGGCAGGGCTGGGCTTCTGCCGGGGCATGCTTCAGTGGCCCCACTACGTGCATCTGGTGGGCCAACCCGTCCCGGGCCCCTTCGTGACCCCGTGCAGCTGGCTGTGAGGCCCCGTGTCTTCGTTACCATGGATGTGTGCCCTAACGTGTGTTCCCTGTACCTCCCTGCCAGCTTGGGGCACTGGCCGTTTGCTCCTTGCCATCCCGGCCTCGCTGCTGTTCTAGCCGGGTCAGTTGCCTCCGTGCCACTCACTGTGTCGCTGTGCCACCTCCACAGGCACCCCCTGGCCTTCACTGCCTGTGGTGTTCCTCTCCATGCCGGGCCCCCGTTTTGGCTGGTTCCTGCTGCCTGACCCCGTTACCGGCTCCCCCCATGGTACTATCATCCCTTGCAAAGCCACTCACTCACCTGTGTCCTTGATCTGCTCCCTCCTCCCCACCCCCTGGGTGCCTCCCGCCCCCCCTCCCCCCCCAGGTGCCTCCATGACTGTGCTGGTCTGAGGCCCCTGGACAAGCACCTCCCGGCCTCCTCCGGGGGGGAGGGGCTGCATGTGCTGCATGCTGGCCATTTCCTTGCCGTGGTCCCGCTCCCGTCATGTCTGTTCAGGGCTTTCCCGGACCATGGGACGGGGTTATCCGGCTCGCCATGGTTGGGAATTCACTGTGGTGACCCAGGAGCGCGTAACGTCTGAAATTACCCTGTGCCTTGGATCTCTCCCCTATCATTGTGTGCATTCCCTCATCTCTGCTCCCTTACCTTGAGCTCAGTCTTTTAGTGCTTGGGGGTAGGAAATGGATCCATGGGCCAGACCCAGGAACTGGAAAAGGGACAAATAAAAACTAGCCACAGGCAGCATTTAATGCCCAGGCCTGTGGTTCCCATCACCATTTCAGATTTTCACCAGGAGCAGGTTATTAAGATTTCTCATTCTCAGTAGTTGCTTTAAGGGTATTCAGATCCAGCTTCCAGGGAGATGCAGGTACAGAGACCAAAACAAGGGAAAGGTTGGGGGTCTTGTTAGCAATAGGTTTTAGACCACTAGCCTTGCTCTTCCTGATTCTGACTCACCAACTCCACCCACAAAAATGGGCACTGAAACAGTATATAGTATATGTCAAAGCACTGTACATCGGTGCATCAGACTCCAGCAGTACAATCGCTGCAGTCAAACACAGAAAGCACTGGGTTCTCTGCAGCCAGCATTACAACTTGCTTAAGGCAAGAAGGCACCTGCAATATGCAGAAAGGGTCACTTTATACACACACCCACACCAGTACAATGATATCAAAAAAGATCACTTGCAGCTATGTTCTTTGGAAGTCTTGTTCTCCTGCAGCACTCAGAAAGTACTTACTGAAACACATTCTTCAGAGCTGGCAGATTAGTCTGTACAATGCTTTAAAAACTGCAACTCAAATGCCTGAAAACGTGCTGTGCTTCAGGGACAGATTTGTTCAGCTATAGACCTTTAGAGACCTCTACTTCCCTCTGGTGGTCACAAGCAGGGACTAACTCCACTATCATATAGCATTTGTATGTCACCTATGTCAATGCCATGGTTTGAACAGGAAAAGTCCTCAACTTCCGCTTTTGGAAGAATCCATTCAAGAGCTTTCAAGTTTGTTAAGGCGGCATTACAAATTATATTCAAATGTTAACATGACAGTAATTTGTATGTTAAGGAAACTTTATTAAATATCAGACCGGTCTATACATTTTTCTTTTCTTATTCATTAATAAAAATTATGACAACTGAAATTAAACTGTATACATTCCTCATCACGTATAAGTATTGTTCAGTCACCATATACAGCTTAATTTCAGTCATAATCTTTTTTATTAATGAATAAGAAAAATGTATAAATCGGTCTGATATTTAATAAAGTTGCCTTAACATACAATTTACTGTCATGTTAACATTGGAGTATAATTTGTAATGTCACCTTAACAAGCTTCTTAAAGCAAAGGTTTTTCATTTAGGTAATTTGCCCTTCTTTTGAAACTTAATGTTTTGTTAATGCATAAACTGGCCCCAGACACAAGAACACTGCTGGTGCACACAGGTGCTAACCCCCCCCCCCACATGGAACAACCTGTTTTTTCGCAGGTTTCTCTATGCAGGGGTGATGGATGAAGGTGCGTGTTACACAGAAGCGCACAAGTGACTGATTTCATACAAGATGCACACACCCATGCCACTGCATGGGTGCGTCTCGTGTAAAAGAGGTCAAACATATTCATACATGTGCTCTCACCTCTCTCTCTCACACACACACACACACATGAATTCTAACTGATCTCACACACACACTCATTCAAACACAGTACACACATGCTCTCATCTCACACATTCATTCAAATTGATCACACATACACATGTTCTCACCTCACACACTTATTCAAATTTATCAGTCACGCACACTAGACCAAGGGCGTAGCTAGGGTGCAATGGGCCCCTGGCCAAGAAGTCAAGATGGGCCCCCGTCTTTGGGTCCCGCCGGCAGGCCTAGGGGTGCCACCAGGCTCAGAGGGCCTGGGGGCGCTGCTATCAAACACATAAGACACCCCAAATGCAGCCAGCCTATTAAGCACATTATGCCATGAAAAGAGACATATGTAACCAGTCAGTTGTGCTCCCATAATCAATTCATGCTTCCCCCACCCCATAACCAGTTCATTTGCATTCCTGGGGCAGCATGAATTGATTATATGGAGGGGCGTGCAAATGAACTGGTTATGGGGTGGGGGCTTAAAGAGAGTATTCCCGTTAGCAATAACTTCAATAAGAAGAGTTAGTGAAATAGCAGCCATAATAATCTCAGAACCATATTTGCAGATTTTCCAAGATAGAATATATATTGCTTTACATCCTAAATTCCTACCTAAGATATATAAGTAAGACAGTTGTGAGAATGTGGCCCTTTTTACACAAGCCTCTCCCACCCATGAACACATAGATTTTTGCATGTTCATGAGTGGGGGAGCCCTGTGTGAACGATGCGGCACACGTGCCCGCAGTGAATGGACTCACTCGCCTAACATGCATCCCCACTCACCCCCCATCTTGTCCCCACGCATGGAGCAACCAGGGAAAACAGCAGTTGCTCCGTGGGCACAGATGACTGGGGGGGGTGAGTGGGGATGCATGTGCAGCCATTTGCACACCCCGCCCATGCACCAGGGCTCCCACGGACCCACAACCCTGCAGAGCCGTGTAGAGGGCCTGTGAGGAGCCACTCAAAGAAGAACAGAAGGCTGCTGCCTTGTAAACAAGATTGTTCGAGATGGCTCCCAACATTCTCACAACACCCACCTTTCTAGCCCCACATTGAATTTTCTTATACTCCTAGAAAGGGTTGGAAGGAACTGTCATTTTGAGGGGGGAGAGTGCTTTTTATACTAGAGGAGCTCGAGACCATCATGTGGTCTATTAATTGACTATGGTAAACATACACAACCCAGTTGTGAGAATGTTAGGAGCCATCTCGAAGAACATTCTTTACACAGCAACAACCTTCTGATGACTCACATGGGCAGGAGTTGTTTGTAAACAAACTGCTTTATCTCCCAGTTCAATAGCAGGGAGAGGTAGGGGAGGGATGGGGAAAAAACCCCACCTTCAGACCCCACCCCACCCATGGACTCCCCTTTATTTGTAATCACAGAACACATGTGTTGCTGGAGGAAAGCTAGAATGGTCACCAACCAGAGATTTTTGCTCTACTGACTCCCATTGAACAGCATAGGTGCTGTTCAATGCGAGTTTGCTACCGCCTTAACTATAGGGCCACGATTGTGGCCCTATAATATATATATTTTCTTGTTTTTACACACGGTTATCAATGATCTTTAACTTGATTTTAAGAATAAAATAAAAGATGTTTGTCAGGTTTTTCCCTCCCAATAACTCCTTCCAAAGACCTTGCCTTCTTATATTCACCTGTCCTGCATTTGTTCAGTCCATAGTTCTGACTTTTTGCCAGCCTGAGGAAGGGTCCTGTGGCCTGAAAGCTTGTGTAATTTCACCAGCTACAGTTGGTCCAATAAAAGGTATCATCTGAACTACTTTGTCTCCATCTCTTACAGTTGGGACCAACATGACAATGACGCTCCCTCTCTCTCATCTAATGCCCTTTTTCACACAGACACTCTAACACTGATAAAATGGGTGTTACATTTTATTATACATGTTACAGGGCACCCATAGAGCACACCCGCAGCATGTATAATAGATGTAACACCCATTTTATCAGTGTTAGAGTGTCTGTGTGAAAAGGGCCTATATATCGGCAATAATTCTAAATACTATGTGTGTGCATGGAAACCCAAACTCTAGCCTCGCATACAAAATCTCAATCCTCACAGTTCAGGAGTATAAAGACAGGGGTTGTTTTTTGTTGCTTTCAAAACACATTTTACATACTTATCGGGTTAGATGGTGTCAGCTTGGTCCAATACGTCATCAGGGGGAGAATCTAGTGGGCGAGTGGATGCCACGTTGGTCCCAGAAGTAATTGATGGAGACAAAGTTGCTCAGAAGGTATCTTTTACTGGACCAACTTTCATTGGCAAGTGTTGGCAAGCGTTCAGGCCACACACAGCCCTTCTCCAGGCTTCAGTATTCTGACGTGTTACAAGCCTGAGGAAAGGCCCTGTGTGATCCAAAACCTTGCATAATCTCACCAACTGAAGTTGGTCCAACAAAAGATAATCACCGGGACTACTTTGTCTCCATTTATCAGCTGGAGAGATTTTAATCAGGAATCCTCAGTGACACTACTCACAAAATGTTTGCAAGTTAAAGAAGAGGTTTTATAATGAAATAAACATTTCGTACCAGTGTTTGTCAGAAACCACATACCTGGTAATCATCCACCACGCTGAAAGTATATTCATGCCTGGCTATCACATGGTGGCAGTTCTTACACACATCTGAAACGAACACCAAGAGATTTATAAAGATTGCCAGCTTTGAAGGAGACTGCACTTATGAGAGCCATGGCATACTAACAGTTGGTATGAAGTCTTCTGTGTTTAATCACTTGTTTCAGAGAACGTTCGGTGATTAAGTGCTTATACTAGCCCAAGGTAAGAGAAATACTAGTTCCAATCCTGCTTCATTAAGGTCTCCTGATTCAAAGGAGTACAGACCAAATCTCTTAACTCAGAGCTAGATACATGTCAAGTTATCCTCAAACTTTAAGAAACGATAATAAATATAAAACTGAGGTTGTAGGAGATATATACAGGAAACCAGCTTTATCTCAGAACTGTGGGTAGGGAAAGACTCCCCGTAGCAGACAGGGGGAAGGGAAAAGAGGAAGAAAGCCCTCTTCCCTTTCGGCAGAGGTGGGACGGGCTTCAGATGCAGGCCCTAACCATGAAGTTCTAAAAGAATGCGTATTCCCATCAACTGCAAGGGAGCACATGTGCATCATATAGACACAACTGTCTGCGGTAGGGAGCTCAGGTGTTTGATCAATTTTTCAAGCCAAATATTATACACTATTTCCACCTTTAGTCTCCTTAGATTAAGTTCTAAAAGTCCAAATGAGACGGAAAAAGAATTAACCTCCTTACGATCATATGTGATAATTTCTTCTCCATCCTCTTCTTCTGTTGCTCTGTTAGCAATCATCACAAAATCCCTCTTGTTGCACTCGACACAACCCATGTAGTTTAGTAGAAAAGACCCATTCTCCAAGCAGGTGTTCCCCTAAAGTATTGGGAAGGGGAGAAAACACATTTTTTTACCTACACAGTGCTCTCTTTTTTCCAAGCAATTAAGTTTAACTCAAACCAATCTTCTGAGATAAAAAAAAGTTAAGGTTCTTACAAATTCGCTCATGCTCCGAACAGCATGGAAATTGTAAGTTAAAGCTTCTACCTCGACTTGCGCACCATGTAAGCAGTAAAGACATTCTACAGTCTCTCATATCATGCTCACTTACAACTTAGGCTCCATGCACCCATACTTTGCCTTGATCTTTCAGCCCCAATACTCTTCCTTTGCAGGTTGGAGGCAACACTGAAGATGGGGACAGCAAGTTCCTCCCTGCCCCTTTATTATGTGCTTGATCTCTGCCTTCACTGTGGCCACAATTTCTCTTTCACTTATAGCTCCTTTCTCAGGCAGCAGCTCAAGTGCATCTGCTCACTGCACAGGTGATTAAGGGAAATAATATTTACTCTCTTATGTCAAGCAGTGCATGACATTATTGCAATGCATGCAATACATATACTTGTATTGTGGGTGTGGGAGAACTGCTGGTAATACTGCTGCTTGCTGGTAATATTGCTGCTTGCAGTCAGTTTCCCCTGCTTCTGTACTAACTCCCCTTCATTCCATACTCCCCCTTGCTCAGTACACACAAAAACTATCCCTTGGACTGGTGTTTATGTTGGCATGTCCTTTATAGGCACACATTTTTAGTGCACCATTTTACAATTTAGCAAACCATCACCTCAAAAGATCTGATTTTCCAGTAAGACTAAAGGTAAGCGAGTGGTGACTCTTGAGAAATAATTGTGGACACAGCATATTTCAGGCACTCATACACTCCCTGAAACCACCTGACCTGAAGCTCTGGTAAGAACACCTCTGTAGCTAACATTTTTTAAAGAATATCCTGCATTTGTACTGCAACAGTGTAGCAAACCTAGATCTGCATTTCAGACATCTGCACCTGCTCTCTTGCTTCAAGACTGGATGTTTTTAGACAAGCGTCTCCTCACTATTACCCACCAATCACCCACCCATCATTCATGTTGCAGGGCTGCATTGGCACCTTATGCAACCCTGCAACATGCATGATGGGAGGGCAATTGATGGGTAATAGGTGGGGAGGCCCTTATATAAAAACACCCTCATAAACATGTTGATAAATCAATGCTGTCTGTACTACCTCAACACATTTTTGTGGAGGAGTACTACTCAAATATTACCCAACCACAGCACAGTCTCAATCTGATAGACTAGGTACATCACCAAGGCAGGAAACAGCAAAGTTAGCCCTCCCTCCCAAATGTTTCTAATCGCAGTATTTAACTGAGGTTGACCCCAATTGTTGTAATCTGGATGCAAGCTACCAGATGCCCCTGCTGTTCCCAGTCTTCCCAACCCAAATGAAAGCATATAGGGAAATGAAAGCATATAGGAATAGCTACTCTCTCCAGCTTCAGTGCTGCCCCCAATCTGCAGAAAAAGATGCTTGGGGCTGAAAGACCAAGGCAAAGTGCGGGTGCATGGAGCCTAAATTCTACGTGAGCACAATATGCGAGACTGTACAACTTCTTTACTACTTATATGGCATGCAAGTTAAGGCAGGAGCCTTAACTTACAATTTTTCTGCTTTTGGGAGCATGACTGAATCGTAAGAGCCTTAATTCCTCTTAAACCAAAGTTTTTTTGTCTAATTGCGTGTTTTTTTAAAGGAAAAATGTACTAAATTCCCTCTGTTACCGCTGTATCAACCTGAGTTTAATTGGCAGCCAATGAGTTTCCCTTTCAGCCCAAACTTTGGCCGGGTTTAGACAAGACACTACCACGTAGGTCCACCCATCCCACATGCATCCAAATACCTGTCTGAAGGTGGCGTGGGACACTCTCATGACCCATGCACCACCCACTCATGGCAACTCATGGAGCAGCAGAGAAAATGTCAGGATGCTCTGTGCAGGGGCAGGCAAATCTATGCTTGGGGCAGACCCCACACGCATCCCTGGCCTGTGTGAACTGAGCCGCACACTCACCCAGGGGTCAGGTCTGCCAGCACGATGGAGAAATTGTGTCATGATGACCAGACTGGTGCAGCGGCCGCTTGCAAACTGGTCTGCCCCCCATCCTGCCCACAGAGGACAAGACTATCCTCCATGCAGGCCACACACCCCACAGGCCTTGTACCCAAGGGCTTGCCCTGGTCACAGGAAGAGACTAGGACCCTCACCTATCTGGAAGGGTGAGGGGTGGATGCCAAAACAGGAGAAACCTGTGAGATGCTACCAAAATGAATTGGTGTAGCAAGACATCTCCAAGGGGATGGGTGTGGTTGGAGTATAATTGGGACATGTTCCAGTGACAGCAGCAGGCAAAGGACTTGAGAAGTGGATACAAGTTGATCCACAGTAACAACTAACTGTCCGGCCGTGCAAGGTGCAGAGAGCGGTTTCACAAGGAGCTGGACAGGTTCCTCTGCTGCCCCATCTCCCTTTACAGTGTGCATGATCACCTGGAGAAAAGTCAGGACCAGCAGCTCCTGTTGGAGATCTGCCAGCACCTGCACGAGCTGTCTTGCTCCCAGAGGACCAAATGGAGCCAGGCCCAGGGCAGATACATATGACTACTGTGGTGTAGAATCCTGTTCCCCCATTCCATTGTCATATGGTGAATAACAGTTACATGCTATTGCCTAATGTGCTGCCCATGTGTGTTTCCCATGGGTTTGTTCTCCTCTCTTCAGCCAAGGACAGGATTCTGATACCATCCCTGGGCTGCAACGTGGCCAGGTGTTCCCACATCACCAAAGGACCACAGTTACTATCTGCGATAAACTTGCTAGGGAGAGGCCTCCCAGCATTCTTGGAGGAGGGGGGGGGTCTGGCCTTCCATTATCTGGTGGTGGTGGCCTTGGGGCAGACACCCTGTTGCACTTATATTGACCTCCCATCTCCACGTCAGTCATTGTTTGCTGTGGCAGTTACATGTCGGACATGTCCCAGGCCTGTAGCCCTCCATCATGTGGTTGGGCAGATACAGTGGTTTGGGATGTCTGTGCAACCATGACCTTAGGTGAACTCTGGCTTAGGGATGATGTCCAACTGCTATTGGCTGATTCCTTGTCCATGCATGATGGTTATGACTTGCTGTCATGGAGCCTGGGTGCTCCTGGGACATTGTGTGTGCAACCGTGATTGCCAGTGGAGGGTGAGCAAGTTGGGGATTCCATGTCCTGGGGATGGGCCCCTGATGGGATCCTGCTACTGTGGGAGGTGAGCGAGAGTGTTGCTTTGCAGATTTGTAGCCTCCCGGAGTTTTGCGTTACTTGTGTCTTTTAAGAGGGGCCCCCTCCCTTGCCATCACCTTTCTGACCATCATCCTGCATGTTTGGGGTTACCAGAGACAGTGGCAGGAGTGACAGGATGGCCTGTGTGAGCTGTGGTTGTTCATGGCCCCGGCTGGGGGTCCCTACCTGACCGTGGAGCCTACTACAGCAGAAATGGCTGTCCTGTAAGACATCTCAGCCCAGGAGAATGTTCCGCTCGCTCTGGGCAGCAGGGATCATGGTGACCCGAACTTCATGGTGGATCAACATATGCAGGTGTGAAGGTACCAGAGAGGGCTCTTTGCATGGGTGGTGTTTTATGGAATTCCCTTCCCCGCAAGGCTCGCTTGAACCTGAGCATCTGCTGGTGGAAGTGTAAAATATTTTTATTTGGAAGAGCATTTGGCAGACAGGGATGAAGGTTGGTTGGGTTATTGGCTAGGGTTGTGGGGAGGGTGGTGATTTTATGGAGAGGGAGGGAATGTTTTATTATATGAATTTTTATTGTTTTATTATTGTAAGCCACCCTGACTGGGGTTCCAGTCTTGCCTAGAGATCATCACCACTGTGATGGATTGAGCAGGGCTTCGGCGTGGGTTTCCCCTCTAGCCTCTGGCTAACCACCTACATTCTTGCAGACGTTTTTGGTCCCCCCTACCTGGTGCCCCAGCTCCCTGACACTGCCAGCCATGTCCCCACAGGGTCAGGCAGACCAGGGTTGCAGAGTGGTTAGCTCAATGCCTTGTGTATGGAAGAAGGATAGAGTTTCTCTGGGTAGACAGAGTGCCGGGCTTCCCTGGAGGCTTAAGGGGCATTGGACCATATACACCCTACTGTAGTAAAGGCAAAACAGTTCATTCTAACTGAAGAGCAGTGAATAAATTTGAAGAAAGAAAGAAAGAAAGAGTGCAGGGTTCCCAACGCCGGATCTGCTGCTGCCGTGACCCAGCTTTGGAACAATGCTTGGTGACTGTGCCCCCCCCCCCCAATCTCCTGCGTGTGGGACTCTGCTCGTTTGACTTTGCTGCATTGTCCCGGTCTCTCTGCTGTGACCGCCCTTCACCCTCCCAGACATCCCGCTGTCTGTCACCTGACGGGATGGGAATGGACACACTACATGTTTGGGTGTGGTATATTCCTGAACAGCTATGAACACTGTCATGGATCGTTCTATCCTCTTATTTGAATATGGTGCTTGGCACTGTACTCTTGAGTAGGGGCAAAGGGCACAATTAGGTGAATAAAACTTACCTGTGGACTTGGGGAAGCTATAACTTGAGGGGTAGGTTGGAGTAGGACAGTGGGTGCTAATCATGCCCAAGCTCTTCTCAATGGGGGCTGCAAAAGTACCTAGTCAGCCCAGTTTTGCATAAGAGGGCTGGGGGCGGAGAGGCTCCTGTCCACACCCAGAAGGATCTAGATGGGGAACTTTCTAGCAGATTCCAGTCCCAGGCTAGGGAAAGGTATCAATGCCCTTCTCCCCAAAGTACACTGTCTTTCTTCAACCTTATGTCCAAGGGGATCAGCCACAACAGGGGAGAAGACTCAGCCCAGGGACAAGGGGCTGTGTGTATACCCAGCTTAGAGAGAGTCAGATAAAGGAACCGAGTGGAGTCAGCAGCTTGCATGTTTGCTCTTTACATTTATTTGGTTGCCATAACCTTGCTTTTGTCAGACCTCTCTCACCAATTGGCTTTGTTCTTATACTTTGTTAGAATGAACTGTTTTGCCTTTACTACAGTAGGGTGTATATGGTCCAATGCCCCTTAAGCCTCCAGGGAAGCCCGGCACTCTGTCTACCCAGAGAAACTCTATCCTTCTTCCATACACAAGGCATTGAGCTAACCACTCTGCAACCCTGGTCTGCCTGACCCTGTGGGGACATGGCTGGCAGTGTCAGGGAGCTGGGGCACCAGGTAGGGGGGACCAAAAACGTCTGCAAGAATGTAGGTGGTTAGCCAGAGGCTAGAGGGGAAACCCACGCCGAAGCCCTGCTCAATCCATCACAGTGGTGATGATCTCTAGGCAAGACTGGAACCCCCATCAACTCTAAAACTGGGAGTGGATCAGCCGGGAGTGGGGGGTAGATTGGTGTTTGGATTTTATGGCTGCTGTCCCATTGGTTTTCCTGATGCACTCCCCCTTGTGTTCTTGAGCTAACTGTGGGTTGTAGGACATGCCACAGGGTTTTGTGTTGTTGTTGCCTGGCAGCCTGTATGGGTCCACCTTCCCCTGTCCCTCCTCCCCTGCCCTCCCACATTCCTGCTGAGAGCAGGTAGCAGCGGCAACAGTAGCTTCACTTGCCCACGATCCACCATGTGTTCACATCCTGTGATGGGGGCTGGGCAGTTCTTGGACCAGCCGGTGGAACAGTTGTCCATTTGAATTGAGGTCAGGGCGGGTGGGTGGAGGCTATGGACTCCCTGGGCACTGCCTGTTTGAATCTCTCCCCACTCCCCGTGCATGGGCGCTCCATGGCTGATCCACTCAGCCGACATGGACCCGCCACCCCGGCTGTGCTCGTTTAAAAATGGCCATTGTCAGTTTCACCCGTGGGATTTATTTATTTTTTTACATCTGGGAGCAACCTCATCAATTTCACCAGCAGGCAGAGGAGGGACTGCAGGGGGATATTGCTTTGTTGATCCCTCCTCACTGGAGCATTCCCACTGTATCTCCAAGCTCTCTCAGTTACACACCTGAAGAAATTCTATCCAACTAATGTACAATTCCTCAATGCACGTTAACCAGACACAGACTCTCTCCCGATATCATCCCTTCTCTCAGTGATCCTTTCAGACTCAGCTCGGACAGTTTCACCGGGCAGGGGGAGGAGGGTGCAGTGGAGAAGGAGATTGCTTTGAAGACCCATCCTTATAGTTTCCCTTGCAGACCCAAGCTTTGTCACTATCACCAGAGGGTTTGGTTCAAATCTGGGAGGAGCAGCCTTGTTAGTTTCACCTGCTGGGGAGTTTACTTGGCAACCAGAGCAGCCAGCCAGCGAGTTTCCTTATAGCCCCAGCTCTGTCACTTTCACCAGTAGTTTTTCCCTCACCTAGGAGCAGCCTCCTTAATTTCACAGGAAGGTGGGGAAATTGCTTTGCAAATCCCTCCTCACCAGAGTGTTTCCCTTGCAGCCCCGATCTTTGTCAGTTATGTGTGTAAAGAATTATCTCCAATTCATGTAAAATCCCTTAATGCACATAACTCTATACACAGTCTCCAGGTGTGGGGGGAAAGGGAGAAAGCTACTAAGAGGAAATGAAAAGACAGTGAGGGAGACTGGGTACTCGCACCCATCATTCCACCCAGCCCCCCTTCATTCCAGCTGCTCCCGATGTCCTCTCACCCATCATTCCAGCTGTTCCTGGTGAACTGTCATTCCACCAAAACCCCTATCTCCAGCCACTCCCAGTTGCCTCTTACATGTCAAACCACCCAGCTCACCATCATTTCATTATTATTATTATAAGCATTTATATATAGCGCCAGAACTGTACCTGGTGCTTTACAGAGAATAAAATAGACATGGTCCCTGCCCGAGAGCTTACAATCTAAAGACAAGGGGAGGGGAGACAGGGAAGGGGGAAACGGAGGGAGAGATAAGGGATACAACATTCACAAGGATGCGAGAAGTCAGGTGCACGTTCTTGGCTTGGTTACAGTAAATGGGAGTTTGCAGATAACAGGTAGGGGATAATCCTGGGTGGGGATGATTAGCAGGAGGTAGGAAAGGCAGAGCGGAAGAGGTGGGTTTTGAGGAGGGACTTGAAGGTGTGGAGGGTGGGGGCAAGGCGGACGAGGGCAGGGAGGGAGGGAGTTCCAGGCGTGTGGAGCAGCGAGGGAGAAGGGACGAAGGCAGTTGGAGGAGAAGGGGAGACGTGGGAGGGTGAGGGAGGGAATGGGAGAGGTGCGAAGTGCTCGAACAGGAGTTCAGAGGGAGATCAGAGCAGAGAGGTAGGGGGAAGCAAGGTTATGAAGGGCTTTGTAGGTGAAGGCAAGGCGCTTGTGCAGAATACGCTCAGGAAGGGGAAGCCAGTGGAGGGAGGAGAGGAGAGGCTGCACGTGGTCAGAGCAATGGGCTAGGTGGATGAATTCTGGCAGCGGCATTTTGAACAGAGATGAGGGAAGCAAGGTGAGAGCGGGGAAGGCCAGCAAGGAGGAAGTGACAATAGTCAAGGCGTGAGATGACTAGGGCATGGATGAGAGTTTTGGCAGAGAAGACAGACAGAAAAGGGCAGATCTTAGCAATGTTGTGGAGGCAGAAGCAGCAGGATTTGGCCACGGAGTCAATGTAGGATTTGAAGGTGAGGTGTGAGTTGAAGATGAAGCCCGAGCTATGGGCTTGGGGGACAGAGACCCAGTCAATGGCAGTTGACAGGAAAAAGGGAGAGGAAGGATTGGGAGGTAAGATAAGGAGTTCAGTTTTTGCCATGTTGAGTTTGAGTTGGCGCTGAGACATCCAGGTGGACATATCGGAAAGACAGTTGGTTTGATGAGCTAGGACAGAGGGGGAGAGGGAAGGAGCGGACAGAGAGAGTTGAGTGTCGACCGCGTATAGGTGGTATTGGAAACCATGGGAAGCAATGAGTTTGCCTAGGGACTGGGTGTAGATAGAGAAGAGGAGAGGGCCAAGGACAGAGCCTTGGGGAACCCCGACAGAGAG